>VZSC01010134.1:111135-150771 GCA_013398225.1 Steatornis caripensis
GCTCCGCACCGCACCGCACCGCGCCGCGCCCCCCCGCGGAGCCGCCCGCGGCTTCGGGCGCGCACTGCAGCGCCGGCGGTGGCAGGCACCGCGAAAGCGACGGGATTTTTTTATTCCCCCACCCCCGTTCTGCCGCTCTCACGTCCGCGGGCGCGCAGCGGCGCGGAAGTTCGTGCCGCCGGCGTAGGGCGACGGGGCCGGGCAAGGTCACTGCCCCGGGCTTTGCGCGGGGCGGGGAGGCGCGGCCGCTGCAGCCCATCATTCGCGCGGCTGGGGCTGGCGTTACTAAGTACCAATTATTATTAATGAAGGTGGC
The DNA here is from genome assembly GCA_013398225.1 of Steatornis caripensis. Taxonomy (NCBI): domain Eukaryota; kingdom Metazoa; phylum Chordata; class Aves; order Caprimulgiformes; family Steatornithidae; genus Steatornis; species Steatornis caripensis. Next base: position 111,452 of record VZSC01010134.1, read on the forward strand.
AGGGCGGATCTGCGGGTGCTGAGCAGCTGCGGAGCGGGGGGACGCGGATGCGCAGGGCTGCCCCCCCCCCCACCACCCCGGGGGGCGCTCCGCTCCCGCGGACGGGCAGGGCGGGGGGCTCCGCGCGCTGCGCTGCGCTCCGCGCGGGAGGAGCGGGACCCCCTCCGCGCTGCCGGGGTTTGCGGCGGAGCGTGGAGCGGAGGGACGAGAGCCGGGAAGCGCTTAGCGCCTGTGGGCACCCGCGCCAGAAGGAGGGAGAGCAAATGAAGGGAAAACTTCGTCGCTCCCGTGCCGCCGCCTTTTCTCTCTTTTTTTTTTCCTTTTTTTTTTTTTTAGGTGGGAAAAATAACGGAGCTTTGTTTGTGTGCGTGTGCCTAGACCCTTCTTTTTAATGCCTTTATATTTTTCTTTCCAAGCATTGGAAGTTCCCCAGAGCGGCTGCCAGAGATCTGGGGATATTGCAGTTAATAATTAAAAGATATATATAATAAATGATAAGTAATGAAATCATCCAACAATAGCTGTGTGTCAGAGAAGGGAACTTCTAGTTTTATATGTGGCTTTGCAGAGATATTTCTGTCAGTCACAGGGAATGATTGGAGCTCCAGTAAATTAATTTTAAAATGTTAATTGATAATATGAAAGAGTATTGATTTTTAAGGTGAACTTTGTGGCTCTGTGTTCAAGCACACGCATTTGCTCCAAGACCAGAGTTTTGCCTGCTTTCACTCAGGTTTGCCATCTTAATTTATTACTGTACCCTGTGTCCCCAAGCTCTCCTGCTTTGGGGTGAAAGACACCGCCTTTAATTGCTGCAGAGGGTGACTGATTACCGAAGCATGATTGTGAGTTCCTTAGTGTCAACCACATACCCCGGAGAGCAAGCAAAGAACATTAAAAACGTATATGTATAAACTCTGCATGGGCACGCGTGGCTGTGGCTGTGTGTGTGCGCGTGTCTGGGGGAGTGTGGAGTTCCTGTAAATAAATTACTCTTCGAGAAATTTCTTTGCATGTCGATGGCAAACAGACTTCACCTGCATTTCAGAATACTCATTCCTTTGTTTTTCAGTAAGTCTTCCACTTCCCTTTACGTTCCCTCCATGTATTCCCATCCTTCCTCTGAATCTGCAGGCTTGTGCTTCACATTATGTACCCATGGCTTTTTCTGACCTCTGCTTTTGCTCTTGCTTGTCTGTCTTCTTCCTTGCCTTGCCTCCTTCATCTCCCTAAATTCTCCCCAAAATTTGGTTCCTCCTTTCTTCCATCCTTTAGCATTTAATTTTTTGACTCTGTAAATCCAAGTAAAAGTAATGAAACCGGAATAATATTTCCACTACATCACAACCAGTTCTTCACTGCTAGGAGCAAGAGAACTTGGAAACAGGTAAAACATTTAGTTAATTTGGTGACACATACTCTTGTGAATTCATGCCAAATACGTAGAAAAGAATAGGATTTTAGACATACGTCCACTATAGTGCCACAGCAAGTTACTGCCCACCAGCTGAGCTAAGGAATATGCTTTGGTCTTTTTCAAATACAATGGTAACATGTTAACTTAAATTTATTTTGAGAGTCCACAAGGAACCATTTCATACACTGGTGCAATCTGATCTGACCAAGAGTGTCACCCAGCAGTTCCTACATCAAATCCGTAATTTCTGTTGGAGTTGGAATATATATTTTAGTGAAACATCCAATCTTGATTTAAAGACAAAAAGAGACAGGAAATCTATCACTGTCCTGGGTAAGTTGTTCCAGTTGTTACCTACTGTCATTTGTTAAAACCTGCATCTGTCCAGCTTTGTTTTGTAATGTTGACTATCAGAGATTAACTCAGTATTCCTGTAACGGTATCACCCAGTGCTATTCCGGGAAATAATCCCGTCCTCTGCTTGCCACTCCCCTGCTTAGACATCTCAGGATCAATTTTGCAGGTGTGGAAAGCAGAAGAAAGAAAAAGGAAGACGCCACCATAGCAATTTTGTTTAAAAGACACAAGGGGGAAAAAAAAAAGAAAGTTGCAGTCTCAAAGGAGAAAATCCCATTTCAGTAAGTTTTGAGAAGTGAATGGCAGATGATCAAGTAATTGATCACAGTGTTTATCTTACAGAAAAACTGGAACAGGAGAGGTGACAGGAATGTAATCAAGATTAAGGCTGGAAGGGAAGAAAGGTGAAGTAAGTTTTCAGACTCACTGCTGCTCTGGTGGGTTAACCTTGGCTGACTGCCGAGTGCCCACCAAGCTGCTCTCTCACTCCCAACAGGACAGGGGGAAAAAATAAGATGAAAAAGCTCATGGGTCATGATAAAGACAGGAAGATCCCTCACCAATTACCATCACAGGCAAAACAGACTCAACTTGGGGAAAATTAATTTAATGTATTGCTAATTAAGAGTAGAGTAGGATGGTGAGAAACAAAGACGAAACTATAAAACACCCCCATGCACACCTCTTCCCAGGCTCAGCTTCACTCCTTTCATGACTCTTCTTGCTCCCCCTGAGCTGCAGCTGAGCAGCACAGGGGGATCAGGAATGGGGCTTCTGGTCAGTCCATAGCACTTCATCTCTCCTGCTGTTTTCTCATCATGCTTTTCCCCTGCTCCATATACGTTTTTCCCATGGAGTACAGTCCTTCAAGAACAGACTGCTGCAGCGCAGCCTCTCCACAGGCTGCAGTTCCTTACAGAAAACCTGCTCCTGCCCGGGCTCTTCTCCACAGGCCATAGCTCCTCTCAGGATCCTGCTCCAGCATGGGGTCTCCATGGGCTGCAGCTTCCTTCACGCATCTCCACTTGCTGCAGCGTGGGGTCATCCCACTGCACAGGCTGCAGCGCTGATATCTGCTCCACCATGGTCTTCCCCATGGGCTGCAGGGGAATTTCTGCTCCAGTGCCTGGAGCACCTTTTCCCCCTCTGTCTGCACTGACCATGGTGTCTGCAGGGCTGCATCTCTCACATTTTCTCTCTCATCTCTCCCAGGTGCTGTGCAGCATTTTTACCTTTTCTTAAATATGTTATCACAGAGGTGTCACCAGCATCACTGATGGACTCAGCTTTGGGCAGCGGTAGGTGCATTTTGGAGCTGGATGATTCTGGCTCTGTCAGACCTGGTGCAGCTTCTGGTGTCTTCTCACAGAGGCCACCCCTGCAGCACCTGCCCCGCACCACCTCCCGCCCCAAACTTGCCACATAAACCCAATACAGCTGTACACTGCCAAGCAAGAGGAGACCAGAAGGGAGAGTTTGTGTGTTTTCCTGGTGGCTGCTGGAGAGCCGCTGCATGAAGCCACTTCTGAGCTGCGGTTCCTGGCTCCCTACAGTTCCCTTCAGGCAGACTGTGAACGTCGTGGTAGGTGATTAAGGGAAAGAGGGACAGATGTCCCAGTTACACAACAAAATATCAGAGAAATTAAGAAATTATTGTAAAATGTTTTATTTCACGTATAAAGAGCATGGACGGGATAGACTTGAGGGGGTCTGGAGAGGGACTGCTGGTTGTTGGTGGCGAATGCTTACTTTGTCTTGGGGCATGTTAGCAGCTTGTGTTGGCCTTGCCTGGAGGCCACCACTGGAGAAGGCTTGCGCTTTAGCGCATCAGATGAGACGCTGACTATCTGCTGCAGCACCTGAACGAATCCTACTGCCGAAGATGAATTAACATGATGGTTTTTCCCTCTGGCAAGGATTGGAAACCTTTGGCTATTTTCTTGATCAGATAATCTTGTGCTTGGACTAAATAAGTTTATGAAAAGACCCTGCAGGAGCCAGAAGAATATGAGAGATCTGTGCTAGAGAAGAAATGAAAGCTCTATGTTAGCCAGGAGGAATAAAACTGCAGAGAAGATAGTGGAGGCATTCACCTTATGGGAATCCCAGAGGAAAGCCAGGATGTGAAGGAGACACTTTGCAGTACGAACAGTTTGTGATGCATATGCACTCATACCCACATGCTGAAGCAGCAGCTTTGGTTCATATTTATATGTTCTTGCAACCAAAATGCAAATCCCAGCTACACAATCTATTAAAAAGGCATGTCATTATGTGTCTGGAGACATGTAATTTTGTGAGGGAGAAGAGGACTTGACTGGAAAAGGGGGAAAGTGAAGCTGTGCTAGTTATCAAGGATATGTTGAGACAATTAGGAGTACAGAGAGGAGGAAAGGAGAAGAGGAGAATGATTTCACTAGCAAGAGACACAGAACTAAAGATCCACCACCCTTCCCCACCAAGTCGTGGGTGCACTGAGGCAGTGACAGCATGAAAACAGACAACACCCTGACCCTGGCCTGTGCGCCAGCGCTGCTAAGTGAGCTCCTTCACATCAAGCAAATGTCTGCGCTGCAAAGGCTCCCCATGGCACAACCATCTGGGCACGGAGTTCCATCCCAAAACTGGATTCAGTCATTTAGATTAGTCTTGCTTCGAATGCAATTCTCATTGCAGCTTTCACAGGGTGGTCGCTGAAAATGCTTCAGCAATAAATGAATGATGGAGAAAACAATCGACTCAACACCCTGTCCTTTCTTAGTCCTTTCTTGCCTTATGAAATGTAGCTTACATATCTGTCAAATAGATCCATTAGACTGTAAACTCTGGGACAAGGCTATGTCTCTTGTGATGTACTTAGCACTTCTGGGCAATAAAAAGTAAATAAAATACAAATCATCTATGTAGAATTCTGTACACGCCACCCTTTGGCATGGTCTCACATCACCTTTTGAAGTGCTACCAGCAGTGCTGAAAGAGATAGCAGTGCACCAGAACAAGATACAATTTCCGTTCAGGAGCAGAACTCATTTTCAGGAAATCACTTTACAGTGTTTTCTCGTATTTTCATTTTTATTGACTTGTTTTTCCAAATTCTAGAATAAACAGAAAAGGTGATTATTTTTAATAGTGCTTCTCATTAAGAATGTTATGTTGATACTGAAGCCAGTGTAGTACAACACATTTGGCTTTGAACAAGTTCATCCGCTGGTCCCACTCCTTTCCACCATGATGAATGCTAACATCATTCTTTGCAAATTTATTGACCTTCAGAAATTAAAATGATACAATAAGAGACCTTGACCATGAAAGAAGAGGTTATTATGGTCATCCTGCAGAAAGTGAAAAATCCTGATTGTGCTTTAAATCATGCTGATATCAGTCAGGATTATTTCGGTTTGAGAAAAACGTGGTAACACTGATATAATTAAGAACTGCCATATGAAGTTAAACTTAATGTCCATTTAGATCAGTATCCTATGTCCAATGCTAACCGATAGTGGTTTATTAGGGAAAAGTATGAGAAGCTGAGCAGTCCTTCATTTAAACTCGAAGGGACTTTGGAGAGGTTCTTCCTTGCTGAGTGCTCTCACCTCCTGACAGCCAGGGCTTTAAGGTTTCTAAACTGAAGATTTCGTAGAGATCCTTGTGTTGAAGATCCACCTACAGCTGTTATTTCCATATATTTACTTTCAGTGTCCACAGCGTCCTATGCAAATTGGCTCTATAGTCCCATTCTAAGAAAGTAGTTTATTTAGTTTAAGTCTTATTTTATATTGACCATTCCCTGGCAGTTCTCTAAGAAAAAAGAGGTAAAAATAATTTACCATGCTGTATCATACATAATTCTGTATACCTTTTAATATCACCCTTCAGTCACCTCCTCAAATGTGAAGAAACATACTCAATCTATTCTGTCCTCCTATCAGCTATAGTATTTATCAGTTCTTGCCACAATTCTCTCTGCTTCTTCTCACAGCTTTCTGAAAAATAGGACACACAGAATACGACACATTTTTTCATGTGTAAAACTGGTTTCTGTTTTACTCATTTCCTTTCCTAATCGTTGCTGAAATGCCATTTCCCTCTTAGCGTGCAGGCAATGTTTCCAGGAAACTATCCACAAAGTCTTCAAGATCTCTTTCCTGAGTAGTAATAGCTAATTTAGAGCCTATCATTGTATATGTATAGTTAAGGTTATTTTTCCCACATGCACTACTTTGCATTTTTTTGGTACAGAATTTCATCTGCCATCTTATTGCTCAATCAATTAGTATTGTGAGATTCTCCTGCAATAGTTCCCAGACAGCTTAAGTCCCTGAGAATTTGATACAAGAGCAAAATTGGAATCTATGCCCTTTAAATTTGATCTCATCTTTGTTATATTTTTAATGGTTTAATAGTTTTTTTCCGGCCCAGATTTATAATCTGGGCTGCATCATGGGATGTACCTGAGAAAGTACAAAAGTTTGGAGCAATGTTTCTTTCCTAGGTACAGCTTATTGCAGTAGTAAATGCCAGGCAATTCTGAAGGATAGGGCAATTTCCTTATCAATTAGAGGTGTACGTGTGGGGAAAATGCACCAACTTAAATGCATTCCACCTGAGCCCATCTGGTCTTGTTTATACAGTGAAAAAAGATCAACTTTTGCTAATGTTTGTTTCTGCCCATCACTTACAATAATTCCTGAATTCGAAGTGAGTTATTGCTAGTCTTCTAGGTACTGTATGAGTTAGACCAACTGTCAGTAAGTTTACATGAAATAGTGTTTAAAACAAGTGTATTCCATTCCTGTTTTTGTACTTACTCATTTGAGTACTTTTCTAAAGTAGCAAAGGAAGAGTTCCCCTGGGTATATTTGAGGTGTCTGGCTGGTAATGACCCACACTGCAAAGCCTGGCCAACCTGGCCATTCCCTGAAAGGGAAGGTACAGGTTAGGAAAGGCTTTTCGCCCATATGTCCCTCGACTATGGACTGGAAGCATGCGTATGGCCCTTTTGAATCATGCAGTACTTAAATATTGCCTTTTTCAACTGGGAGTAGGATGTTGATTCTACATCTTCTAAGCAAACAACAGCCACAGTAACAACAAACTCCTCCCTGCAGGTGAAAACGTTGCAGTGAAACTGAATTCAGTGTGGAATAATATGGGAAGAAACCAGAAGGAAATCATCAAGAGGCAGAAACTTGACTTCGATAATTGCAGATATTTGGAATGTGAATTATTATGAATAAAAATTGGTTTTTCCTAAATGAAAACGACAGTTTCTTTGGGTTCTACTGAGGCAAAAGACCAAAACATGTCAAAACACCACACTACTTCCACAAAAAAAAATAAGATTTCCTCCTCAAACCTTTTTCCTCCCCCCTCTTTTTTTTACCAACAATTGATAGAAAATAGTTTTCATTTTCTTACCAGTTCTCATTAAAATGTTTTGCCATAATCTCTGTGACATAATGTAAGCAGCAGAGTGAGGATGATGTCAGAGCAATATAAAGAATGGCACCTGTTCACTACCCAGAGCAGCTTGTTGAATTGACATAATTGTCAATTCCTATAAAAAAACCCCAAAATGCACCTTTGATTGAAGGTGGTAGTTTTCCGGCTGATTTCTCTTGTACATCTCCCTGGTGCTGCCACGTGCGTGGAAGGGCGAGATGTTTTCCCTGTGGCTTGTGCGCCACTACCACAGAATCACCACATCAGCTCCAGCTACAGAAGCCTCAGTATCAATGATGTTGGATAAGCAAAAAGGGCAAGTCTGAATTCCAGATCTAGGGGGAGAAAGGGGATGGTAAAATTGCTGAGAAGAAGCCTCCACCCTGTCTTTTTAACTCATGAAGTGAAGCAAATTTGATAAAAAAATCTTTCAAGCGTAATAACCAGGAAATCTTCAATGCTGTTTCTGCAAAATCACAGAGTGTAAATCCAGTTTGATACACTAAATTGCTTGTAAAACATAGTTTTAGTGAGGTTTATTGAAAATAACAATGATACTTGTCACCTGTGTCCTGTGATCTAGTCTTACCTTTTCCAGTTCCTAACAGACCCGTGTCTGCATGCTTGAGAGATAAATGTGCTGCCATCATGCCATCTATAGTTTTATATCAAAGCATTAGTTACTTCTGTAAAACTATTTCTCAGCTCTGGGAAAAAAAAGATCAAGCAATCTAACGCTTTTCTTAACACACACACACACACACACACACACACACGCAGACAGGCTCTGGTTTCTGCTTAATTTTCACATTAATTAGAGCTCATACAATATTGCCTGCATTAGAAGACGCATTTTCAGCCCACAGTTTTGGCCTTTCTGTATTCAAACTTGTATTATTGTCTCTACAGTGGGGTTAAAGTTTATCTCAAATAAATCTGTCTGTTTCTCTCAGCTCTAGCTGGCTTCCAGCACCCGTCCCCCACACTGCAAAAGCTGCCGATTAGATAATTGCTGCCATTCAGCTATAGCCACGACCTGACCTACGTGTTTGGAGAGCTAGGATCTGTTTTCCTAGAAAATCAGAACAGTCTTTGATGCCTTAATTGCTGTAAGTGTACCTGGTGTTTATTCAGAAGTGTATGTATGCAAGTATTCTGATAGTCAAGACATGTCTGTTTTTATCCAGTTATTTCTTCTTTAAAAATTTATAATGCAGATGCGTTATCCTAACCAACACTGAGGTGGGGTATGTCTGTTACATTAATAGGTGAAGTTACATGAAGCAAATCAGTGCTGTAATGATCTCATCTAGCACTAAAATCCCTTAAAAGCAATTAATTTTAAAGCTGTTGATTTATTTAGTATTTAATACACAGTGATTCATACTCTGTGAAGCTAGGGTTATTCATAGGAAGTTTATTTGTGGAACACCTTTTAAAACAGGTCAGATTTTGTCCTAATCATTCATGTAGACGTATTCATAAAAATTATCCAACACACATTTTATGGCAAGTTCCTCTGTCTTTAGGTGTGCTGAATAGCACTGTAATCTGTAAGCACGTGCAAGGGAAGCAGAGGTGCCTTTGGGGGAAGAAAATGCTACTCCGCTAAAGGGTGAAGTTATCTAACCTTATGTCTCTTAGAGCACTCTTAAAAAATCTATAAATGGTCCTTGCTAAAGCACATCGTGTTGTCATTGAATCAAAAATGCAGGGATGGAATAGATTTCCAAAGGTTACATAGTCCAGTCCCCTGGTGTTGGGGAAGGATCAAACACACCAGAGCTTCCCACAGGGATTATTATCTGGTACATTTTTTTAGAATTTCTACCAAAAGGCTTTCCGAGGGTGTCCTGTTCAAGCTTTTTTCCTCTCTATTTTTTTCTTAATATATGACCTATATAGTCTATACTGCGAGTTAAACTGGGTTCTTTTCGTCTTTCTTTCTCGTGAACAAGTGGTAACAATTAATCGTTGTCTTTCCTATTAACAATCTTCCATATCCAGGAAGATTTATCGGGTCTTTACCTGCCTAGACTAAAAGGAACCCCCTTTTTCTGTAGTCTTCCCTCACAGATAAAGCATTCTCAGCCCTCTTCTCTTTCTTGCTGTTTTCTACTGTATTCTTCCCAGAGTGACTACATGTTTTTTGGAGTATGGCACCGAAGACTGCTTGCACTGCTTCAACTGCATTCTCCCTGGAAACAAGTAGAAGAAAATGATCCTCACCCATATCTTACCTGCAAAATTGTTGACAACACGAGATTTTCCCCTTCCTTCCTTTGCAGTAATACTGCAGTGTTGACTCATAGATCATTTCTAATACACTTAAACTTGCAAGTCCTTTTTCCTCATTTGACATTTTAAGTCTTCATTTCTCCTTACTAGTTATTGTGCTCTGAACTTTCTTTCTTCCTTTTTTTTTTTTTTTTTATAGATTCTGGATGATATATTTATGACAGTTTTGAATTCTGAAGTTGTTCTCCAGACTCCTGCAACTCTAAGACATCCTGGTTTCATCCACAAATTTTATCCATTTAGTTTGTAATACATACTTTTAATGAAAATATTGAACAGCGTTGGGCCTGGAGTCTCTGAGGGAACCAGCTTGAAAGAAAATCCCCATTTGGTACTGATAACTATTCTTTGAGAAGAGCTTTTCAAGCAGTCACACACTGTCTTTATGGTTTTTATCACGTAGACGACATTTCCCTCATTTTCCTCTGAGAATTTAATATGGAAAAATATTAAAAGTCTTACTGTACTCAAGATACATCAGATTTATTCTTCGTCTTAACCAGTATTCAGGTTATCCTGTCCAAGTAGGAGATATGCTTGGCTTGACATAGTTTGTTCTTGAAAAATCCATATTGGCTGTTTTTATTATTCTTCATGTGCTTGTAAGTTCACCACTTGCACGTCTATTCCATTTTTCTGTAGTCTGTAGTTAGGCAAAGTGTTCTGTTTTCTTTGGATTCCTCATTATCCCTCTTTTAAAGATACACAGTTTCTTGTTTTCTGAGACTATCTAATATGATTTCTCACATGTAATCACTGATGCTTCAAATACAGTGTTATTTATTTCTTTATGCACTTGGAGGTGAATTTAATCAGGTTGTGGATGCTTTAATATTTAAAACTCATTTAGAAATATTAGATATTGTGTCTTAACTACTTCAGATGTTGTCCTTCAAATAATTTAGAAGGTTTAAAAGCAGATTGAAAGAATTGTCATTATAAAACTAGGCTTCAAACTATGCTAGCGGTGTTTGAAATAACAAAAGCCAGTTTCACACAGGTAGGCAGGACACTTTTGAAGCTAGTTTGTTGCAGTTCTTTGGAGGTATTTCACTTTTTGCTCCTTGAAATGTTTTCTTATTGCATTATCTTGTAAGGTAAGGAGCTAATGCAATAGTTCAATAACACAGTATTTCAGAAAGAATCTGTAGTGGCAGGAAGGAGACAGTGTAATGCGGCAGGCGAACAGATTATTTCTTTAGAGGTATTTTGAGTGTATTCATGTTGTACATGCACCTGATGCACTTAACATGTGTAAACTTTGCTGAGAGTTTTTACATTCAGGTCAGGTAAACTTCCAGCCAAATACACTCATGGATACAGAAGTAATTACTGAGCTCTGAGGACGTGTTTCAATGACATTATCATTTGTCAGCAGGATACCAGTGACTGCTGTCATGGAAAATTTACATTAGCATCATTGTTAAATAGTCTGTTTACTAGTTTCTTAATGACCTGCAGCAAACAATGATTTGAACTACTTTATGAAGTTCAGCATGGCAGGCTGCGGTTACATTGAATGTATTTTCATAGGTTAATGATATTAAGATAAAATCAACAGCAGCTGTCATGTCGTATGCAACCAAATTATCTGTGAGTAGGTCTAGGTGGCAGTTATTTCTGTGACTCTGGTGTAGGTTAGAGATACCAAGTTAGTTTTAAAATACATACTTGAAATGCAAGTAGCCGGATATCTAGGCTAGCACGAAGAGCAGGGAGGGCTCTGAAAATCCATCTCATGGGTTAGGAAAAGCAGGACTTACTAAGCCAAAGCTGCCCAGAGTCATTCGCAGCCAGTCCAGATGAGAAGTTTATAGGATAGCAGTGTAGACAAATCGAAATATATGTGGTTTTCTTTGTAATTACATCTTAGGATGTACTCAAGAAACACTGAGAAGTGGTAAGAAGTTTAAAAAACAATTATTTTCTTAGATTTCACTGGCAATTATCTGCTACTCAACAGCTGAGAGTTTGGAACTTTCTTTTTAACTTTCACAGATCATGATCTGCAATCAGATGTTTCTGGAAAGATTTGATTAAAACCTATTAACTGAAAAAATATACATGACTTCTGATAATGCGTAGCAAGTATTTGTGAGAATTCTTTGCCTGAGATGTCTAACAGGTTTCATAGAGGAAAAATTAGACATAAGACTGTTATTGGATACCTCTGACCAAAAGGAAATGTTCTTGGAAAGGTCAGTGTGAAGTATATTAATGTATTTTTCTTTATCAAATATAATAAAAATATTGGTCTAGTTAACTTGAGAGTAAACAAAATTAATAAAGATAGAGTTCTTGAAATGTTACTTTTGTAGAATAATGGGGGATGGTGGTTGTGGTCAGTCCATAACAACTCCTCTCTTCTGCTCATTCCTCCTCACACTTTTCCCCTGCTCCAGGCGTGGGCTCTCCATGGTGGCAGCTTTCTTCAGGACATATCCACCAGCTGTCATGTGGGGTCCTCCGTGGTTGTAGTGCGGGTGTCTCCTCCACCGTGGTCTACATCATAGGCTGCAGAGCAATCTCTGCTCCAGTGCCTGGAGAACCTCCTCCCCTCCTTCTTCACTGACCTTGGTATTCACAGGGCTGTTTCTCTCACTTCTTTTCCTCACCACTCACACCACTATGAAGCATTTCATCCTTTTTTAAAAACACTTTCTCCAGAGATGCCACTGTCTTGGCTGCGTGGCTCAGCTGTGCCCTGCGGTGGGGTCATTGGAGCTGGCTGGAACCGGCCTCTCCCCTCTCTCAGCCTGGGCACCGGCAGCCGGTGCGTACAGCGAGACCAAAGCACAGTTGGTGACAGAAACCACAGCAGTGGGTACAGTCTCAGAAATAGGTGCCGGTAATTCCTCCGTGCACGTCTGTGCGTGCTTGTGTGTTTGTCTGTGGCGGCTTCCTAGTTTTCAGCTAATGACGTAATGGTATGCAAAGAATGCTAAAAAGAAAACCAATAAGAAAATTTGTGAAGTGACGTGTGCTTTTGCACAAGTTGGAATCTTGACAGGAACACATTTAATAGTTTTATGAAACAGTGTAGGAATGATGTTATTAACGTAAGAATCCGCCGCTTTATGTTACTTACTAGAAAGGCTTCTGGGGAATTTTGCTAACTGTTCTTCGCTCCTCCTTTCATTTTTAAATTAAGGGTTTGTGTGTTTGTGTATGTAGGTTGTGCTAACTCTCCAGCCAGTAAAATGTCTGAATCCCTCTTTTTATCTTCATCATTACATTCAGTAGCCTTTCTACACTTTCTAGAATTATTTTGTAGATTTTATTAGGTGATACAGAAAAAATTGTTTTTGAAGGAAACTGATCTTGAAGGAAAATGTCTTTGCATTTATTATGAACAATTACTGATATTCCATGTGCACAAGATGAACTGTCTCCTCCATTTCCATCCGTTATAGACTGCCTCACAGTACTGAGGGCTACCAGGACCACAGAGCAGTGTGGATTTCCATGTTCAACATTTTTTGACATTTTTGGAGTTTAGGCTACAGTATAATGCCAGAAGGAGAAACAGCAGCCCTAGAGAAAGGGTGTTTGGTCGGTCATATAAATAAATGTTATGTATATTTAAGGGCACTTAATATGGGAGAATATTTAAAGTTCAGTGTTTGTAAATGTTATCAGCCAGTGCCTCATTGTAGTATATTCATCAGATCTCTCCATTTCCATAAAGGTTCTTGAAGGTAAAGACAGGTTGAGATCTGTCACTAAGCATTTACTCGCTTGAGTAATGACTACACACTGAGTCAGAATTCTGTGGAAAATGTTCAAAGTAATTGTGTAATGACAGTTTATGATAAATAATGTATGTCTAAAAAGTAATGAATTTAAAATCTCGAATGCAGGCCCAGTGCCTTGATTTTCACAGTTGTAAGTGCATGCTTGATTTTACTATTTTAGCTGCATAAATCGCAGGACTTTTCCTCTTCTATAGCATAACGCTTAGAAGGAAGTAAAAAAGCTGCTCCAAGAGGGTAACTACTTACTGTCAAATTGAGAAAATAAATATTTCTCAAGCTTCATTATTGCTTACTTCAAAATTATATTAGAAACTGTACTTGTCTTTTCTTACATTTTCCTCGTAACAATCAGTGCCTTATGAACTCATTTGTGCGTACCTATATGGAAAAATGCTTCTTTCACTGTTATCCAAAACCAGTAACATGATTACAGTTTCACTAAAAAAAAAAAGAACAAAATATTTCTTGAGCTCTAAAGGAGCCGGGAAACTTCTGAACTTAAATTATAAGCAGGTTTATCTTTAAGAATGAGACCTGACTTAAGAAACGTATGTTTCTTTTTCTGGCATGAACAAGCAGGTTTCTACAAACAGTTGCTTGAAAACTCACAGTGTTGAGGAAGAGTATACTCACGAATTAATAGGTTCAAACACAAAAAATTTTGGAAACTTTTTACTGAAGATGAAATTCACTCCGCTAACAGGAACTTACACAAAGGCTCAGAAACCTTGTTTTACAGGACAGAGTGAGTCCTGGCTAAACTAAAGAATGAGATTTTTCAGAATGAAGTCTGAGTAAGGAAACAGTGTTACTTACTGGAAGAAATTAAGGGATTTGCTATGCAGCAGAGGAAGGTATAGTCAGAACACTTGAAAATTTGTAATACCTAGTTAGTTTATCCAGATTTAAAAAAAATATTCAAATCAAATACAGAGTATTTTCATGAATAATACTTTAATAAATACAGATCAGATTTAGGAAATAGGGAAATATTAGGCATATTTAGCTTTTTTTAGTAAAATATTTGTTATCTGTAATTAAAGACCTGCAATTGGCACTAGCTGAAGATGTCATGGGAATTGAGAGTTGGGGATCTTGACCTAAGGAAACAAATATGTCCTTAATTTTAATGAAGTTAAAACAAGATCAGACTGAGCACTAGGTGTTGTATAATAAGAGACAATTCATTTTAGCAGGCAGACTAATATATTATTTTAATCCTTTCTCAATCTTTTATTTCATCTGTATTGTCTGGCCTACCACTGCGAGGAAGTAATTCTAATTACATGATTTATTTTCAAGCTTCCATTCTTAATATGACTTGTCACCCGATATCTGGATACCTGCATACCTGTCTTGAGCATCCAGTTTAAACTACGTGATTTCAAAGTTGAAGAGTGTCTGGCTCTTCCAGAAATCCTACATCAAGCAACTTTCTCCCTAACTATCCCCCTCCCCTAACAGATAGCCAACACATACCTTTGGAATGTTGACTTCATGGCTTATTGATAAAAATGTCATTAAGCTTAAAAAAAAATCAAAACCATGCAAAATAAAACCAGCTTAATATGTTTCCTCTGCTGAGGTAAACAAACATGGAAATACCCATGGATTAACTTCTTTCTAATAGTCCTCTGGAAATAGCACACTGTTGTAATACTTTACAACATGTGGGTGTACATACCTGCCATTATTTCTTGCTTTGCCAGCTTACTTCGAAATCAGCAAAAACCCCGAAACACTTATTCTATTCATCATAAATTAGAAAATCCTAGGTTTGTTGTATCCCATATGGAGAAAAATAAGAAAAAATGAATGCTGGTTTGGATATTTTCCCTGAGCTTGGTATATCTTGCTCTGGAAGAGATCACAGTCACATCAGGAAAGCTAAGCTCACAGTTTGAGATCACTTGATCCATGCAAGTGAAAATACCGACATACGTTGTGGCTTCGATGAGGGAACAAATACATTGAACAAATTCTGAACCTAAAGACATGGTCAAATTTCAGAACAAGAAGACTTGTGATGTGCCAAACTTAACAAAAAAACCAATAGAATATGGTTTGGAAGAGTATTGGTTTCAAACTTTAGTTGTTTTGCATGAAAACAGAATTGCTGTATTTCTCCGTTGGTAGCTCTAGAAATGTTCATTAATGACAGAGAGAGGGGCAATGTTAATTACATACATGTAAACTTCATATATGCAAAACTACTGAAAACTATAGCAAATTGAAATGCAGGCTGCTATTCAGGTAAAATTTAAAGGAAATTGGTGGTGGCTTTTTCTCTTAGACACTGTCAGTTTTCATAGTTATTTTTTGGCTCTTAAACATATACAGTGTTGGTTGAACCTTTTAGCAAAAAATGTTTCTCAAGAGTTTAGACCTATTTCATCAGGCAGAGGAAGAAAGAAATCTGGTAGAAATTCAATAGCCTGAATTCTAAGATATTTGAGGTTGCTCTTGTGACTAATGCTAAAGAGTTCTGAGATTCCTTCGGGTACTGTACACATGAAGTTTACTGCTTTGGATGGTCCAGCAAAAGAGTTCATAATAGGAAACAAAACTGAGCCTAATAGAGAAGTGGAAGTTGACTGAAAAGGATGACAGGCAATAGTGACAACAGTGATAGCCGAGAGAGATTTACACATGCTTGAATGCTTTCCAAATGGTTAAGGCTTACTGGTGTTGCTTTAGGATTTCATTCTTGACATAAGATGAATACCAAAGTGTCAGCACAAAAACGCAACCTATCAATTAGTGTTAATCAGAATCTAAGAAACGATAATACATAAACTTGGAAAAGTTTGACTATTTGTGTTTTACGTTCTCAAATGTAGGACCAAGAACAACCATACAATTTAAATATGCCTTGCACATAGTGTTTGTCCCAAATACTTACACAATAAGGTCTTTATTCTGTAAAATGGTTGACATATACATACAATATACATACAAATAATTCCACTATCTATGAAGAACTACTCAAAGTTAATATGAAGAAGAATGGTTTGTTACGTTTCAAGAATGAGATACTAAGATGACATGTGAAGTACAAAGCTGAAGTACAGGGAAGGACCATTGCTATGCTCAATAACTTACAGCAGTGGATGGTTTAAATCCTACATCTGTGTGTCCAAGGAACAATCTGTGAAAATCAATGGAAACACTTGCTTGACTGATTGACTGACTGATATTATATACTTTGACCTTTACTCTAAGTCTCAGTGAACATTTACACACATTCATCATATGGTTCATGGGTCATGCGTTTTGAGCAGAGCTGTAGAGCTAGAATTTAAAAGAAGAATAGATTTGTATTTATTGTGTATTCTTTGAAGGCCTCTTGGAGCCCAGCACTCTGTCTCATATCTAACTTCTGCCTTGTGGACTGGGGTCTAGTCTCCATTCAGAACCATAAGTTAGGTTTGTAGCGATGTAATATTTGAGCCTCCTGCTCAAAAAGCTGTTGTTTTCAGGAAGTTAATAAGTTTGAAATTCTCCACTGAACATTTGCTGCTATGTCACCATTTTTTCAGAAACTTCAGCATTCAGATTATTTGACAATAGGGAAGATCCTCAAAAAATGAACAGCCTTTTTAAGAAAGAGACATAGTTGCAAAATCACTGTCTTCTTTTTCTTTTTGATCTGCTATGGAAAAGATCCAGGGGTAATTTGAGGTGTTTCAGCCATAAATGTCTGTTTTACCTATAAAAGTCTTGTTAAAATTACTGTTTAACTTATCAGATGTATAGACAAAAGATGTTATACAGAGGACATACAGATACAAAATTTAACATTCAGATTTATGATTTACATGTAGATATTCCCAGGAAAATATGGATATATTACAATAATTTATAAATGTAGGCTTGTCACGTGTTGTAGATTTAGTGTTGATAGTATTGTTCCTTTGAAATGGTGTTATGCTTGATAACACAACAAAATTGAAATTGGAGCAGAAGGAGGCTAATATTTGGGTCTCCACCTGAAATGAAAGTGTCATGTAATCTGGCATGTTCTTTTCACTGCTCTTTTCTTTTTTTTCCTGCATTACTGGGCTTTTATTCTAGCCTAAGAGCAAACCAATCTACTCATATAAATAGCTTAGGCAGCAACCATGTTACTTAGTAGGGTTGCTAAAATTTCAGAAGTGTTTTCGGTTAGAGGTTTTTTTAGTCATTAGCACATATTATGTTGTTGGGTCACAAGAAGACTGTGAAGCACAGAGCTACTGTTATTCAGAAAATCTCCAAGGAAGTGAGGCATATGAAATTAAGTAATGGAAAGTCACCTTCACCATGACAAAAGAGATAAGCTGATTTCTAGAGTGGTACTGGAAAATGACTGCTGAATGGTACTTCTTAAAAAGTTAATATAGTATGTCTTTAGACCTGAAAATAATGCTGTTTATTTATATGTGATAAGACATAGAGGTGTCACTGATTCAAGAACATAGTAAAGACAAGTAGTAAATCTGGGTTTAGGTTAGTACTTTTTTATTAAACAACACGTATCACTTACAGAAGTTTTTCTGTATAGTTCCCGTTGCCTTATCACAGGAGAAGTTTTTTTTTTCCCTCTTATGAACACTACCCAGGCATGATGAAACAACTGTAAGAAGTCAATGTCAAATGCTACTATAAATCAGCTGTTAGGGTACAAAGTTAGTGTATTGATTTTTTCCATCTAGTACATATTCTTTTTATAAACAAATTTGATCATGTGCCTATTGCAGATGTTAATTTTATTAGAAAATATAGAAAGAAAGTAATAAAAGCTGTATACAGACAATCACTATCAGCAAATTCCATTAGTAAACAGATAACATTTCAAGCAAGCTTATTGTTTTTTAAAGAGTTTTGATTATTCCAGGAGGCCAAAATTGACTCATGTGAGATCATCCCCAATCATTCGAGAAAATAAAGAAAAACCTTTCCACTGGCTGATGGAGAACGGAAAGTTTTCCATACATGTTGATTTTACATATCTGATTCACAAGTGGAACAACCAGCACAAGACGTGGTAAGCCATAAGTAACCCAGGTAGATCTTGGTGGCAAGTGTCAGTCTTCTCCCAGATCTGGATCATGCATTCACCCTCAGCAACAGTGTTTTAAAATGTTACACTGTGATGATGCCTTGAAATGATGGTAGAATGCCTGGACTTCTTAGTCTTTTTTGGGAAAATGAATTTATTGAGCACTACTGTAGGAAAATGAGATAGCTGGCTACTGAAAGCAGACAAAACCAGTGAGACAAGCAGGAAAGGGGGTGGATGCTGATATAAGTTCCCAGTGCAGACTGGGTGGGTGAGAATTATAAATCAGAGAGAGTGTCACTGTCTCACCTGTGCTACCACTACAGCTAGCAGTAGTTAATGAGGTAATTTCATGTATTCTAGAAATGCAAACCAGGATAGAAGCATTGTTGTTGAATTTTCCTTAAGGCTCAGGCACCTGCTCCTCCGCTATGTTTTCTGCACAGTGCTACCAACATTATAGCAGCACCATTGTTTTGGTGAATTGCTTATTGTCCTAATAAGGGTGCATACAACCTCTGTTTTGTGAGAGTACTAGAAAATGAGCAGTTTTCTAAATCCAACGTATTTCTGTTTTAAGAGCTTTTTTAAATCAATTTAGCTATGTCAGAGAGTTTCATTGGGAAATGTGAAAACTACTTTTCTACAGTAAGCTAAGCTTGCAAAGGGCAACATGCTATTATTTTACAGCCCAGTACTCCCCATTTTCCATTTCTGAGATTTGCACTTTGATTTGAATGACAAATATTTTTGCACATGATTGTTAGGTGCAGAAGAGTTCACCTTAGATACAGATGTAGGGGTTCTGAGGGCACAAGTGGTCCTTGATGGCCCTGTCCAGCCTCATCTGTGACCTCCCCACGCCTCCCGAGGGCTCTGTTTAAGCCTAGTCCTGGACTACCGGTTCCTGTCTAAGCCCTGTTGTAGGAGTGTCTGCCTCTACTCTTGTTCCTGGATTATTGCTTGACCTTGGTGCTGACTCGCTGCCGTGCCATTGCCTAATGATCTCTAGGCTGTTGACAGCACCCCGTGCTGTCACCATCCTGCCCTGCTTGCCTGCCTCTGGGACATTTGCTCTGCACCCTGTAGGTGTAGGCACTGCCCAGCAGGGACTCATCTCACCCAGGATGTATCCCGTACCTTGCAACAAGCTGTACTCATCCCATTAAATTAGTGTATGGTGTTGCCACAGTACCACCGAATCTTAGCTTTTGGTGCCCCTTTGTTTCTCTACTGAAAAGCTATACAGAGCTTTCTGATGACCAGGACAGTGTAGCTCCAACTGACCTGCTTCAAATAGACACTGCTGTTGCCTGAATCCTTTACACTAGGCATTAGCAACGTGTCGCTTATAACAAGCAGCCAAGAAGTTCTCACTCTGCAGTATTTTGAAAACCTAAGAGAGCTTCCTGCATGAGATTCTCTGCAAGCACATGGATTTTGCATGTTTTCAAATCCTACTGCTTGTAGTAGCACAGAAAATGTATTGCTAGCCAGGCATTTGTGGTTATCCTAGCCTCCCTTTAATAGACACCTAGTAATCTGCAGTAGTCAGGTTGCTAAATCACGGAGAGATTTGAGGGCAGAGGAAAGGACCTGAAGCTTCAGAAACACTGTTGAACTCACTAAATCATTTCTTTTTGGAAGAAAACAGCAGAGTACTTGAGGTGCTTAAAGGTTGTGTTGATGATTACAAAATCCTGCCCCTTCCTGCACAGTGTGGGCAATGGGCAGAATTCCCTTCTGCAAGCTAATGGGATTTGTTTCTGTATTTTTCACAACATAGAGAATGCCTTAATACATGCTGGGTACTTTGGTGTGGGAGACTCTAATGTCTCCTAATGGAAGTGCTCCATTGTATAAATAACTGATTATGTAGTAGGTCAAAGACAGGAGTCCAGTTAAGTTATTTCCTATGACAATTCAAATAATAATCTGGCAGATGGAATCATGCTACTCAAGAGCTGTTTTGGGCCTGTTAGCAAAAAAAAAACCCGGAAGTAATTATAAAGAAACACTGTCCTTTGTGCTCCACACTTCCATAGTGTTCTCCATTCCCTTTATGTTCATCTAGAGAAGAAAGGCCCTGAAGGAGAAGGGGAATTTGCTAGGTCATTTTTATTTTCATGTCCTGAGGAAATGGCCCTTTTTACTTTCTATAGTCCCCATGGAAGGCAAGCTACACTCCCGCATATTCCCTATACAATGCATTTTGTATTACTCACGTGTGGTAGCATCAAGCCAGCCTGTGAAAGAGCTCTGCAGTTAGTTTTATCTCTGGTACTGCAGACAGTGTCCTATTTCAGAGCAACCTGGGACTGGACTAGGTGTTTTGCCTATTTCTATTCTATTTCAAACGCTAAATCTCATTTCTTATGCCCTAAATTCAGGAATTTCTTCCATCTTTGTATATGCCAGTCAATGACAATTCAGATTATGGCTTTCCTGATGCATTAACTAGCAGTTTCACCAATTTGATTCTCATTTTATTTTCCTTCCATGCTTCTGCTTATGTCTGTGTTAGTGGTTAGGAGTTTGCAGGTGTTGACAGAATCATTGTATCACTGAATAGCCAAGGTTGGAAGGGACCTCTGGAGGTCATCAGGTCCAACCTCCCTGCCCACGCAGGGCCACCTAGAGCCTGGGACAGGACTATGTCCAGATGGCTTTTGAATACCTCGGAGGAAGATGAGTCCAAAACCTATCTGAGCAGCCTGTTCCAGTTTGATGTCTTTGCCCAGTTCAGAGGCAAATTAAAACTGCACAAAGATTCACTGTTTCTTCCTGTAGAACACTCATGAAAATAAGACATGACAGGGTGCTGGTTCTCACAGTGGCTCAGATTTGCCACATTGTTCCTTGTGAGATAGTCTTCCAGTCCATTTTCAGGCTGTATCAGGCTGTTCTGACCTCAGCACGTGTACATTAAACTATGACTGCAGGTACTCTAAGACAAAGAATTGTATTTGTTCCTACTGCTCAAATACATTTCCTATTCAGGCAGTGGTGCATGAATGGACAGACTACTATGTTTGTTATTTATATTTTCTCTTTACTACATTGATACTTTTAGCAAACATGTTTTTGTTGGGTTCTTTTTTACATATTACACCTAAACAAATTCATTTTTCTTCTAGATTGGACAAGTTGCTGGAGCAGCACTCTCAAGAATGGTAAACATGCATTTTTCTTTCAAGCAGATACCATTACAAACACTTGCTGTTAAAAACTTTTGCCTTTATGAACTAGACTGTCTTATTGTTACATCTGCGATAGATAAGGTTAATGCTGAGTGTGCAGTATTTCCTAATTTACAGGTTTTTAAAAGAGGACTGAGTTGTTGCTGCTTTGATATACATATCTGTCAAGATCTCCTTAAAATTTCTCTTTGCATAATTAATCAGATACCCAGAAAAGTTCTAATATTTCTGGAATTCTTAAGTCAAAATGCAGGATACTAACATTTCTGAGGTAAAAAGACAGTTGAAATCTTTCGGAGAACCCTGCTTTAGAAACACAAGAACAGCCCCCCCCTTTTTTTTTTTTTTTGGTGACTTCCTGATTTATTAGATGCTACTGTGGAATTCTAAGTTATTTGGCAATGTTTTTGGAAGTTTGAAATTACTGCTGGCCTCAGGATTAAATTCTTCTGTGCTTAGGAACGCTATTCACTTTGCTGTTTCCTGAATAGCTTGTAAGAGCAGGAGATTTCCCTTCAGCTGGGGGTGAGCAACTAATCAATCTGATGACCTAGTAGTATCTGTGTCATAATTTATACTATAAAGTTTAGCTGAAGAAGTGTACTAAAAATTTATTTCACTAAAAATTTATTTTGCAAAGTATCCATTAAAGAGAAAACCAAAACATATAACTGTACAGTTTTTCATGATATGTGGATGTAAGGTTACATTATGGAGATAATAACGTTGAAAACCACCATTCTGCTGACTCCCTTTCAACCTCAGCAATTCTGTTATTCTGTGAATAAATACTTTCTAATTTTAAGACATCAGTCTTATTTTTTTAAAGAAAATGAAATATTTGAAAAGTCTTTTTTTCTCACGCAGTTTTGTAGCCTCCAACAGAAGCAAAAGACTGACATATTTGTGTCAAATTATGCCTGCATAGTTTTGCAACATTGCGGTTGTAACAGTGCAGTTGGAATTAACCTCCCTATTGGCCTTCCTTGCTGCACGGGTACATTTCTGCAAAGCTTCCTGCATGTCCTGGTGACTGGAGTTATTCCTCAGCAGGTGCAGGACTTTGCATGTCTCATTATTGAACTTCATGAGGTTCCTGTCAGCCCACTTCTTCAGCCTGACCAGATCCCTCTGGATGGCAGCATGACCACTCCTTCCAGCTTCGTGTCACCAGAAAACTTGCTGAGGATACACACTGCCCCACCATCCAGATTATTAATGAAGGTGGATCGGACCCAATATTGACCCCTGGGGTACACTGCTAGTTATTGGCCTCCAACTAGACTGCGTACCATTGATCAACACCTGCTAAGCCCAGGCATTCAGTCAATTTTCAGTCCACCTCACTGCTCATCCGTCCCATGCTTCATCAGCTTTTTATGTGAGGATGTTTTGGGAGACACTGTGAAAAGCCTTACTGAAGTCAAGGTAGACAACATCCACAGCTATCCCCTCATCTACCAAGTTTAATTTCCCCCTAGGTGGCTACTCCTATTAACTAGAAGCTAGCTGTTGCTCTTGTATTTCACTGAGTTGGGATATATTAGGACTGGAAGGCCATGTAATTCATGCTGATGAAATGCATGTCTTTCTGTCAGAAGGGCTGCTGAGTATGTTTTGTACAGCATAAGGTCTCCGGCTTACGTTGATAACCAGCCATATGTAGTACCTATCAACAGAAAGAAATGCACCCCATGAGTATGCCTAACCTACCTGGAGCCCTCCCTGTATATTAAGCTTTCATGGCATCCTGAAGTCATGAATTCCACAGTTACAGTTTTATTTCATTTCAGTTTTATTTCATGTTTGATCTACATTTACTGACCAATAATTTCCTAGTATGTTCTCTAGTTATCTTCTTATGACATATAAAGAATAATCTTTCTTCCTTTTCGATGTCCATAGGGATTATACAGATCTTTTCCTGTAAAAACATCATACTCCTTTGCCCAGCTGAAGTCTATGTAGTTTCCTGTCATGTGTAAAATATTCTATAGTTCTGTTCATCTTCTAGTATACTTTTTTGCAATGATTTGACTAGACCTTTATGAAATATTCCAATATGGAAACTGTGGGTACAAAAGGTGCCATAATGATTTCTTGTAGCTTGTTCTCAATTCTTCCTGGAATGACCTCCAGTAACATTCAATTACTACCTCAACTACTGGTTAAGTATTTTCTTGACATTTTCAGAGGACTATCCACAATAGTTCTCGTAGTTTTTTCTTAGTGATAATGGTTGATGTGGAGTCCTCAGCACCCATCAAAAATGATATTTTTTCCTGCTTGCATTATTTCTCACTTTGCTGTTGAATTTCAACTGCCATTTTATCACTTGGTCACCAGATTCTGCTAAACAGAAGATAACAACAACAACAAAATATATTTATTGTAGCTGGAAAAAAATAGCCGACAAACGATGACTTTTCGAATGATTCCTACCTTGCAGTGACACTTTTGTGCTCAAGCCATTGTCAGTAACTGTCACTAGATCAGCAGCTGTGACAGGACAGAGCAAGTTTTGGAAAAGAAGTGTTTTGAGATGTCCTTGCCAGGAATAATTCCACTGGTACAAAAATATACACAGATCTCCACAAGATCCCTGACTCGGAAAAGAAAAGACTAGAAGTTTTTTACAGAAGTTTTCACAGGCAGATCCTTAAATTCCAATGTAATCCTTTCTCTTTGTATGAATCTATGGGCCCTGACATATCTGTGCTGTAAGCGGCCATTACAAAGTCTGATTGTTTGCTTTAAATAGCAAGAAAACAGGGCTTATATTTCAATCTGAACACTGCATTTGTCAACAGACAGGTTAACTACTGAAACAATGAGGAAGGAATAAACGAGAAGGTTTAATTCATCCTCTTGTTCTGTCAGATGTTCTTCCCTTCATTATTAACCCCACCAAAAAAACCTCTGTAAAAATGTTTTCACAAAGTATTAACCTTGATAAAATTACCTTCTCTATTGAAAGTTGTTTCCATTTAATTTTTTTCTGTCCATTTTAAATGTTTAGCATGAGGTAGAACTGAATGGCCTCCCCAGTTTAAAAAGGTAGGTCTGTAGCAAGAGGTTACAAATGGTTGACATTTTTAGAGGGTCCAGTGAAGAATATAAAAATATCTAAATTACTTGTTTAAAACTTAGAAAACCCCAAACCCACAGAATCACAGAATGGTAGGGGTTGGAAGGGCCCTCTGGAGCTCACCCAGTCCAACCCCCCTGCTAAAGCAGGTGCCCCCAGAGCAGGGTGCACAGGAACGCGTCCGGGCGGGTTTTGAATATCTCCAGAGAAGGGGACTCCACAACCTCTCTGGGCAGCCTGTGCCAGGGCTCTGAGGTCAAATGGAATGTTCCATAATAAATGAGACACATTTTTTGAGTAATAGCTGCGTTAGGCAGGACAAGAATGTATCTTCTCTTTTGTCCAATAAATAAATGCCTAGAAGATACTCCCAAAAAGCCTAGAAGATACTCCTAAAAAGCCTAGAAAAGTGGACTTTGGGGATGGAAAATACTATTCAATAAATAATCGGTGCTTTTCCTGGAGATCTCTCTGGATCTTTCTGCTGGTTTTGGCTGGGATAGATTTAATTTTCTCCATAGTAGCTAGTATGGGGCTGTATTTCGAATTTGTGCTGAAAACTGTTGATAATGCAAGGATGTCTTTGTTATTACTGAGCAGTGCTCACACAGAGCCAAGGCCTTTTCTGCTCCTCACACCGCCCCACCAGCAAGGGGGCTGGCGGTGCACAAGGAGTTTGGAAGGGACACAGCCAGGACAGCTGACCCCAACTGACCACAGGGATATTCCGTACCGTATGCATTGTGTTCAGCATATAATGCTGGAGGAAGAAGAATTAAGGGGGGGACATTTGGAGTGATGGCGTTCATCTTCCCAAGTAACCGTTACGTGTGATGGAGCCCTGCTTTCCTGGAGATGGCTGAACACCTGCCTGCCCATGGGAAGCAGTGAATGAATTCCTTGTTTTGCTTTGCTTGTGCATGCAGCTTTTTCTTTACCTGTTAAACTGTCTGTATCTCAACCCACGAGTTTTCTCACTTTCACCCTTCCAGTTCTTTTCCCTGTCCCACTGTGGGGGAGTGAGTGAGTGAGTGGCTGTGTGGGGCTTAGCTGCCTACTGCAATGAAGTCACGACAGACCTTTTCTCTGGGTGAGTCAGAAACCAAGGATATTTATACTGTATGATCAGGGTGACCCTCCTGTTGTTTTAAAGACAATTCCTCCTATTTGCCCCTTACTTGGTCTCCTCTGTCAATGAAAATAGTTGAAAAAGAAGTTTACCTGTTCTTTGAGGGAAAATACAAGGTTAATTTCACGCACTCTGAACAGGTTACTTGCATGATAAGAGGGAGTTCTTTGCTCATATTTGGTCTTCCTGCCTGGAACAAAGGTCTCTTGCTATTTACTTGGTCAGGACCTTATGCATGAGGTTAGAACTTTTGTCTATATTTA
Organism: Steatornis caripensis; assembly: GCA_013398225.1. Lineage (NCBI taxonomy): Eukaryota > Metazoa > Chordata > Aves > Caprimulgiformes > Steatornithidae > Steatornis > Steatornis caripensis. Next base: position 137,442 of record VZSC01010134.1, read on the forward strand.
CTATGCTGACCACGGGATGGCTTAAAATGCTTTTTTTTATATGTATATTTCTTGAAGAATACGTCTTCTGATCAGATCAGCAAAGTGCCCACACTTCATGTTGCTTGTAACATTTCTGTAACAAGTATGCTGCTTTCCCTGATTAGACTCGTCTTCCCTTTGCATGCTGAAAAGTTTGGAAAAAGGACAACAAAATATACACTGTTCTGTTGGGCTGGGGACACTTTTCGTATCTTGCTTTTAGTTTTGTCTCCCCTTTTCATCTCTCACAGATACTCTGCAGCACACTGTTGAGATTTATTTTATCACAAATTATAAGATTACATTATAATTTGCATCTCTGAAAATTCTGAAATATCTGTAAATAGCCAATTGCAGTTTCCTTTTCTTTAAAGATATTTTCTGTGCATATCGGTGAAGTACTGAAGTAGAAGTTTTGAACAGATTCTTCTATTCTTACAGAAAATACAGTTTTTTTCCTTTTAAACTATTTTATTCTTTTTAAAGTTGTATAACTTTTTGTCAGTCATCAGGGCAGCAGTCATCTTCCCAATGTTTAAGTTATGCCTTTGTATAATATCCAGAACTCCTTAACTTCTGTAGTCTTAGGTTGCTATTAATTTGGGAGTGGAAAATGGCAATTTGGTGCGTGAGTGATACACGTAATAGTTAATAATGTTTCCAGATTTATCGAGCACATTAGGCTAGACTTTGCAACTCCCATGCAAACCATGCAGAAATCTCTGGATTACTGTATTCAGTAAAAAAATAAGTCTTGGAGATGAAACGTAGTTTGCCTTTACACAAAACGCAACACGGCATGCAGACATAGGCTGTTTATGGAATGAAGTACTATTTTGCTGAAGCAAGGGTGGAAGAAAGTGATTTAAGAATATGGCTTATAATTTTGTAGAAGCATCACGTTGTGTGAGAGGTTTTCATAACACTCCTGTAGCTGACCTTTCAATAAAATACTTGTTGAATTAGGCTAGACATTAAATGAAACAAAGACTTGCATGGATAGGTCTGTTTGCAGCAGAGATGCGAATTAAAGTCTTTTCCAGGGAAATGTGTGAAAAATAATTAAGAGATTGACAGGTTTTTATTCTGATTTTTTTTTTCCCTGACCTAAGCTTATGGAGATTCCTTACAAACTTCCAGGAAATTAACACCTGGCCTATGTCTCGCAAAGAAAGATTGTCACATTTAGGAAAGTCTATACATCTGAGTAATATTACGTGGCCTTTTGAGGTGTCATGGAATATATTTCAAATTATTTCTGCCTATTCCTCANCTTACAAACTTCCAGGATATTAACACCTGGCCTATGTCTCGCAAAGAAAGATTGTCACATTTAGGAAAGTCTATACATCTGAGTAATATTACGTGGCCTTTTGAGGTGTCATGGAATATATTTCAAATTATTTCTGCCTATTCCTCACTGTCTACAAAGCCTTGGCATCCTCAAGACCTCCAAGGAAGGAAATAAATCTTTTCACAGGATCAACCCATTTTGTCTTAGCACAAAAGGCAGAGCACGTACAGGTGATTATGAGTCTCTGGTCTTATGTGCAGCCATATTGCTCCAGTGTTACCTAATATCTGTTGATGTGTCCAGTGCCATTAGAAGTTGCAGCACTCAAGAAGTCATTGCACCATATGTGTTTGTGTTTTGCAGTGCAAGTCTCTCCCTATGAACAGATCTATACACATAGCTCTCAGACCTGCTACACATGCTACTTTAGCTTTTTTCCAGTTTATTCTGAGTCATCCTGCAGCTATTAACAGAACAAAATCTAGCTGGTGACCTTTTCTTCAAGATTAAGGAGCACAACTAAGATATTTAGCATAGTTAATGAGATTGTTTTCTTCAATTTACATCTATCTTCCACAGATTTTCCTTTGTATTGGGAACAATTTTTGACCTTAGACTATTTTCATTCAGCCGTAGCAAGAAGAAAAAAGCAAGTGGAAGCTGCTGGCTGTATTTTCTTTTGAGCTTGTATTTAACATTTTTGTAGATGTTCTGGAATATACAGTTGAGGGTCTTGTCTGCCTCAATTATTTTAATTCCAGCAACAGAAAGTGTGTGGAAGATATGTGTCACTTAATTGCAATATTATTTTTTTCTAGCTGAGAATTTGTGTATCCAGTTTTACACTGTAAAAATCAGCATAAAAGTATTGACACCTCTGGAAATCCATTATAAGAGTGTTTCTGATCAAGCCAAGTCTTGAGGTGTCCCAATATAGAAAGTGTTGGGATACCATGGTGATTATCTCTATAAAAATCTATACCCTGTCAAATTTCAGGGATTAAGAGCAAACACACTGCAATATATTTTAAGAAAACTCATTAGTAGAAAAAAAGACTACAGCACAAGTACTGTGGTTTTCTTCATGTGCCCGAACTCACTCTATCATGTCAGCTCTTTCGAATGTCACTGGAATTTGAATGTAGAGCTCAAGAGCTGAACAGAAAATGAAGCCTATACTAATTTCTGAAAAGTTTATAATGTAGTGCTGGGGAATAAGGACAACTTTTTTCCGCAGGTCTGATCTGTCCTTTCATCAGGGTTCATTGCTATGAAATTGAATGAACTCCTTGAACCAATATGAAGTGCGACAGCTCAAGAAAGCCCTGGGCTTTAAATCAAGCTCCCTGCTATCAGGGTGCCATCCTGATCAGAACCATCTAAAAATTAGATATGGATTCCTCTGTCTCCTCCATGCCAGCCAGAAGCTTGTTCCAGAAGCTCACTAGTCTCTTATCAGAATACTTCCTCTAATTTTCAACCTGTATTTATTTTTGTTCGGTTTGCATTTTTTCTTATGTTAGTCTATCTTGCAGTTTATGTAGTTCTTCTACCTCCTCGCTGATTCTCTTTTCTTCTGACACCATCCTACCTCATCTTCCTACACCATCCCTTCATTATGTAAAAAAATCAGTCATGATTCCTCTCCACTTCCCAGCCTCCATTTTGGTAAAATGAGCAAGTCATGCTCTTTCTGTACTCTTTATAAAATCAGCATTTCGCGTTTCCCTGTTCATACTATGAAACTTTCTCTGCTGCTTTTGCGATTTTAACTCCTCTTTTTTGAGTGAGGACAGCTAGAACTTTATGGAGTTTCCAGATGAAATCTCATGACATTACACAATGACATTAATATTTCCTGAGGCTCTGCAAATACTTATTCTGATACACTCTGCTGCTGTGCAATTTTTTTTTTTATTTAATGTTGTATCTCTTGGGTGAGAGAGATTGTAACATCTGTCATCTGTCATAACACCTTCATTTGTGTTATGTCCAGTTCAGTAGGTGCTAGGGTCTTAGTCCTGATTGTAAAGTTTAATACTAAGTTTTATTAGTAGCATTGATGAAATTGATGAAATGCATCTTTCATTATTTGAGATTGTTTTATTAATCCTTGGTTATCTCATTTCTCCCTGTATTTTCAGTTCATTTGCTTCTCATTCACACTAAGTTTACATGTGTTCATTTTAGCAGTTGTATTTCTGTGCTGGGGCTACCCTTTAGGAAATACAAAACAGTTTACAAATCTCACTGTTCAGATCTTGGTGCAATATAATTGTAAGGTTCAGACTGTACATAATAAAGTGTACAGATTTTTTACTGGAACTAAATAAACAGTAGTAAGCATTACAGTAAATTCTAAATAAGAAAAGTAATGTTTATAATTAACTCTAATGAAGCCGCTTTTTGGATGGCAACATATTTATTAGACCCAGTGTAATTTCATTTACTCAGTGACTCAAAATGAAAAATGTGTATATGTATATATATACTGTTACAGACTACATAGACTGCCGCATTATAAAAAGAGGAAAAACAGCAAGAAAGAGGGAAGCAAGTAAAAATCTTACTACACTTTCTGATACAATAAAACAGACTTTTACTGTATATAAAATTTGGTCGTAGGACTTTGAATTCAAGATATTGCAAGACTGAGACATATAACTACATACTTTTCATTTTATACAGCCTTAGCAGTATCATTTAATGTTTGTAGGTTATACGTTGTATTTCTTAGTTTACCTAATGTGTGTTCTGTACAAAGATTACATTTTACATTTACCTAACTTGAAAAGAAATAAGTCTGAAAATCTCATGCTAAATTTAACATTTGAATCACCATCTTTTCTGCAGCTCTATTCTACCTCAAGCGGACCAGGGACTTTATTTTAAGGGAACTGGGTTCAAGAAAGATCAAGACTGGATGATCCATCCAATATTAATGCCATTCTTGCCATTGCAATGCTGTGTAATTTACAGGCTGCACAGTGTTCCTCAAAGAAGATCTTTGTGCATGCTTTCTTGATGCCTTATGTTAATGAAACCCTTATGTAGTAACCCTGAACTCTGGGGGAAGTAATTTACACTTATCAACTTTTTTTAAAGATGGCTAGTGAGGCTTTTAGGTGGACCCATGCAAATATTGGCCAGTTAAATTTTCCACATATAAGTTTCTTATTGGAAAAAACGTAACTGTTTATTGATATTGTAAAAACACTTAGAAATGAGAAAAGAAATCTTATGGCCACAGATAAATTATTACAGTAGTAACAACTCTGAATGAAACTGATGATTCATTTATTATTCATGTGTTGCTTTTTCATCTTAGAGGTAGCTTAAAAGCAGTCTCGAGGGAACTACCTTTTTGTTTGGTTTTGTATAATGCATAGCACAGAAGGATCTCTAAAGAAGTACATAAGTGGCCTAGATTGTTGCTTGGACCAGGGACAAGTGGACAGAAAAGAATACTTTCTATTCATCTTTTGCTCTTTGTCAATCAGCATGGTATTACCTTTAAAAACATATGTTTTTGAAGAATGTGTTATATATCTTCAAATAATTGTTGGAGGAGAAAGAGGAAGAAAGATTAAAAATTTAATTACCAAGTAATTGAGAAAGAATATCCACATTCAACATAGAGACATATAAATCAATACTTTGGCATAAATGTGTTAGTTGCATTCATTGCTGCAGTGATCTGGGGTCATCATCTTGATGTTTTATGCAGGTGTCCACTTACAAAATTTAGAGTTGTAATTACATAACATTCCACTGCATGTCAGACTCACCTTGAAAGTGATATATACACAAATAAATAATTCCACAGATTAGCTGAACAAGAACTATCAAAGCACAAAACAATTCAAAATCTTATTCTGGAATACATTGCTTCCTGCTATTTAGAGAAATACTGGCCTTGGATGCTGTTTGTCCACAGTAAAGTCTAATTGAAAAAATATTTGGTCAGATTCTTTTGAGTTGTCAGAATGTAAAGAGATTTTCTGCAGGTCATTCCAATTCAGGGAATTTCTACTTGAGTCTGCCCGGGTTCATGCGAGACTCCACTGTACTGTACAGTAGCTCCTAAACTTGATAGCAGAACCCATCTCAGAGTAAGTCAACACTGATGACACACTGCTCGGGATTGCGGATATTGTTGCATTTCATTTAACACAGATATTCTTGAATTTCTTCCTAGCAGGAAGAAAATTAAACCACAAAAGTTTGTCAGTAAGAGCTGGGTTTCTTTCCCTGTTCTGATCTTTGCAAACTCTGTGGTAAAACAATGCATATTCACATAGGGAGAGTGAAGGCAAAGTTTCCTAGCACTCTGAAAAAGATGTGAATTGAGTTGACTGTCAGGTCAATTTGATTTGGGATGAAATAACAAGGTGATCAACCCATCATATGTGAAGGAAGGTACAAATTCTTGTCAAACACAATACCGTCACGACACATATGTCCTTGCATGAGCTCAGGGGCTTTACTTATTCTAGGTTTAGCTGTAATATTGTATATCCAGTTAGGTGTTAAATACATGTTCAGTTTTTACATACCCTGTTAGAAGAGGAACAAAAAGATTCTGTGGCAGGAGATGTTATTCCATTTTATCGCACTACAGTAAATTTGTCTGCAAGCTGTTTCTTTATCATTGTGCCTCAGTTCATTTATAAAAAATAGGTGTAACATTTTCCAGTGTTGCTAAATTACTCTGATAAGTCTTTGATTTATGATGACAGCAAATTCATAAGCATCTCAACAAGTTGTTTTACAAGTAAAATGTTTTTCAGATTTCTGAGTGCTAGCATTCTGCATACAATTTCATATGTGAACTATCTCAACTGGCTTCAAAAGCTGACCACCACAATATGCATTCCTGAAGTCAATTACAGAATGCTGGTATATGCATTAAATCAGACGATGACTCAGAGAATGACAATTAGATGACCTGCTGCCAAGAAAGCCTCTAACATATGTGCTAACAGACACTACTAACTGATGTAGTATTTTATTCTAAGAATTTTGACTGAAAATATTAAAAATGGAGAAAATATTTCTGAGAGGAGAAATATTGAACTTTTCAACTCAAATGACAGATATATGAAAAACTAATGCTAATAGCAAAAGAGAACCTTTTTTTCGCAGTGCACATTAACTGAATCTAACAGAATTGATCTCAGCTAGCCAAAAAAAGAACTGGACAGAGACAGAGGTTAGATAACACAGCTGGCCAAAATGTTTGAATGTAGCAAACACAAACCTTTGTACAAGGCAGGCTTTGTAAAAAGTCCTGTACAGTATGAACATACTGGAAAGATAAAAGCAATGAGAAAATTGAATGTATAATGATCATGAATACAGCTTTCAAAACTCTGAAGATTCCTATTGCTAATGCAATTCATGCATTCATTCATACAGGAAAATGTAACTAGAAAAGAAGGTTAAAACTGATTCATAACATTTGCATTGTATTTCAACACTTCTGTATGTAAGAATTAATGGCCAGAGAGATACTAAATTATGTAGCCAGAGATATAGTCTTGAAACCACAACTGGAACTTTGGTGCTATTGAAATGACAGAAAATTATCTGGCTGAAAAAATCCACAAGAATCTTTCTGTAATAGTTGTCAACAGTTTTTCTAAATTATTAGATGACTGTTTTTATCTTCAATATGATGTTATTATAAAAAATTGAATGTAAGGAATAACCATTTAATGAGTATATCACCAAAGAATGAAAGAAATTTCAAAAAACCAAGCCCATAATACTGGCGTCTGAAGTAACAGTTATTATGCATAGTAGCTGGTAAACTCTGAGCAGTCAACTCAGGAAATAAGCACAGGACAGGGTGGCTGTCAGTGAAAGGAGTGGCTGCTTCCTTCAGTGGGTTTAATGCAAACCAAATGAATTTTATCAATCAACATAAAATGTGTGTTCAGAAGATTTCCAAATGGACAGCAATGAGACAAAAGTATAACGCTTTAAACAACCAAGTTATGAACTAAACTTGTTTCATGTATTAAGGATAGTGTTAAGGATATAAAGTTATTAAAGTCAAGGATGAATGTTTCTTAACAGTGATCAATCATCTCAGTTTCATTGCATGACCACTTCAATATCAGTCAGGAATTCTCCACACAGCATCTCAGGCTTTGCTATATGATCACCGAAGACTAGGGTAATGAAACTGAAGGAAGAAAGAGCATACAAAAAAGCAGATGGGTTAACACACAGCAATAGCTTAAACGGAATGAAGAAAAAAAATCTATGCTTTTAGTGAAAAATGTAAGTACCTTACAGGAAAAACCATCATCACTGTCTGTAATTAGTGACATATTTAGCTAGGTTACCAGATATTTCCCATTATGTTTTATCATTTGTGTTGAAACTTTAATCATTCGGGATGAAATTTTCTACATCACGACAGTAGCTTTAAGCCTTATAGATTTGTATCGTCTTTAAAACTCAGGTAACACCATTAGGTAATTCCTTTAAATAAAAACAAGTGGGATTAAGAATAAAATTAATAATAATAAAAATAATAAAAATAATACATAATAAAATATTAATAAAAATTAATAAAACAAGTTTATGTTTAAAAATAATCATAACCACAATTTTTAAGAATTACTGGGGCTGGAGCTAAGACTTGAAATCTGTTACATTACATGGGGCTTTATTTGGTTCATGGTTATTCATGGTAGTTTACCAGCATAAGAAAGATTTAAGCCTAAAAACAGCTGAAGTTCTCTCAGAAGTTCCTTTGGAGATGGATGGGAACAGAGGTTTCTCTATTGCAACAGCTCCCTAAACACTAGTTTACACTCAGTAAGAATTTCATCCTTCTACCGTGAATTGTGTACCTGCAGGGATTTGTGCAGAAGTGAAATACCCTTGGAACCATGGAGAATGAAGCATGAAAGAGAACATGACCCTGTTTCATATGGTATTCACAACTGTGCCACAAAATGTAAAACAAAATATACCAACTCTCTCAGCTCTTTGGGAAAGGTGTTTTATCATCAGGATGGGATAGAGGTTCAGTTTTTCAGGATTTTCCTAGGCAGTTACACTCCGCGGAACATAAGGTGCTCAGACAAACTACAGCATTTGACAGATCACCTAGAAAAAGGTGACTCCCTGTGGGTTTATTAAGTTGTTCTTGGAGGTGCTTCTCTCATCCTATTGACTGCCTAGAGATGGAGACGCTCTGCTCAGTATTCTGAGTCCAGCTCAAGGGAGGAAGGAAATCCTGAGCTCTCGAAATGAGCATTCGCAATGAATGAGCACTTGGAAATTTTAGCCTAAATCTTTCTGGAGCTTTGCTCTCCAGTGGTCTATTGAAGTTAGCCATAGAGTCTAAGCATCCAGATGCGAAGTCCATGAATGTGAGCTTGTGTAATCACAACTCCTTCTCATTTGGTGTGTCCAAAAACGTGTGTCTGAGGAAGTGAGAGAAAGGGCCCAGAGAGGAGGAAGTCTTCAGAGGCTTGTCTGGATAAAATTTTATTTCTATATCTGAAACTGGTTTTGATAAGAAACAGAGGATATATTGGAGGTCTCAGATTTAAATGAGCTAATGTAGAAGTCTTTTCATATACTTTTCATGATGTATGACACCTTAAAAGATTTTAAGCTTATCTGTCAATCATAACAGAGAAGAGGAAACTGAAAGCAAAATAACAATATTTCCCTTTCTGAAGAGGGACAGTAGGTGAAACTTGGAAAGGATTCTGAATAGCAGAGATATTAATCTCACAGAACAGTCATCCAAGTTGCATTGTAATGAATTGAAGCAGGAGCTCCATCTATACCTGGATTGGGAGAAAGCAGAATAAAGGAAGAATTCCGGCACTGATGAGGACGCCATGTGAATCTGTGGTCAGAAGCTTTCTAGCTAAGCAGTACCCCAAGTAGTACATTTTGCATAAGATGTCATCAAACATATTAAAATTACATGTTTCAATTTTACTTGTAACCTCTTTATTTCCATAACTCATACTCATTCCTATCCAAATCTTTCTCTAAAACTTTCATAAATACACCAGGACTTTGCTGTGCTGAATACCCTAGTACCATAGCACAAGATGGATGAGGATGAAACCAGAGAACTGACAATAAAGTGCTGCAAGGAAAGAGCAGATGAATATATAGAAAGAAATGCTGTCATTCTGAAGATAACACCCCTTCAAAGATGTTCTTGTAGAGCTCAGAGTCTGGGAAAGTGGGTGTTTACTGAAATATACTGAGACATATTCTGCAGAGCTGAGTTTGGAGGCTTGTGTCACTAGCAGATGGAGTTCAGGAAGGAAAAGACTACACATTGTGTCATCTCTTTCGAAGCTGCTTAGAGACATCTTGCTCTGAATTCCATGGGTGCAGTACACTTGTTCTTCTATTAAACTAAGTGAATTGGTTAAGTAGCTGAAAAAGACGATCCCCTAGATCTGCTTCCAAAAGCAAAGCATTAAAATGTGTGAAAAGACAGCCATTTTAGCATAGGCTTTGGGCATTTTTGTTCTCCAGCTATAAAATGAAGTTGATGCTACAGTCTAAGCAAACAGGTATTCTGTGGAGCTAAATTTGTTAATGCCTTTGAAATACTTACATGGCGAAAAAACCAGGAAGAAAATAATTGTTTGTAATACAAATTCTGAAAAGGTTAAACAGGCATATGAACACACACTAGATTGGAAGATCAAAGCAACTATTGAGAAGGTATTAATGAAAAAGGAAACTGAGAAAAACTAATGGAAGGAATCTATGTCAGGACTGTAGCAAAAGTAAGAACAAGAAGGAGGTGAATTAAGACTACATATGTTGTATATACAGTTATAGTTACATTCTCCATTCTGTAGAATATAAAGTACATATAAATACACACATGCTTTTTTTGTTTGAAAGATATTATTTGTGAAACCAAATGCTTATATGGTAGCAAACACTGGAATTGCACATATTCATGAAAATTGAATGAGAGGGAATCTGCTCCCCAAAATACAGTGTGGAAAAACAGAAAAGATCTAAATTCAGCCTGAATATAAATCATATACAGATATTTCCTTTAAGATTTCTCCCACTATTGGGCAACAGATGTTGAGAGAGACACATCCTTACTGATATACTGGCAGTGGCTGCAGCCTAAATGTTGGAAGTTGGATGGTGCTCAAGTGCATTCCTGTAACCTCCTCACCAGCTGAAAACAACTTTACAGGCCTGCCCGGTCTAGCGGTTAAGGTGCTCTAGCCCCTTCAGTACAGAGTTAGATACAGTGGTTGAATATGCTTCTAACCCTTCCTGTTTCTCCTGTCATCATCTGTGGGTTTTTTGTTGTTGTTGTTTTTCTCAGGAGGATATTATGGATTTTTCTATATTTTAGTCCTGGATCCATTTCACAAAAAGAAGCAGAAACCAGACAAATTGATGACATGAATTTATGAAAAGGAGGACTGGCTCAAGAAAACTGATTAACTTCTTGGAGTATATGACAATAGGAGATGACAAGAATCAGGGAAGAGATATAATCTATGTGGACATGAAGAAGTTCTTTCATACTGTGTTGTGTGAAAGGATTGTATATGGGGTTACTAAATACATTACCAATGGTGAAATTTTTCATAAATATTTAACTTAGCTACCAAGGTTATAGCAGTAAGTGAATACAGACTGAAAACGAGGAGACGTAGATCGTACAGTTCTGAGGGACGATGCTTTTTTTATTGTAAAATGTTATTTTAAATAGTGAAATTTTAGCAGTCTATCCAAATTAATACTGATTGTGAGGACAAACTCATAACACATACACATCACTGCAATAGAGCAAAGAGTAGCTGAAGTGAAAGACAACAGGATGTAGGGAAAGAGTGTGAGCTTTCCCCAAGAGCACAAGGATTGACCAAATGATGCATTTTTCTCTCTTCCAGAAGGGATTCACAAAATCCTGCCTAGGAAAGAATAGATCTAGCAGGTACATTAATGCTTTGCTGTAATTTCCCCAGGCTCAGAACCTTACAGAAACAGCTAACAACCGCTCTGCAAGTGAGCACAGAAATTGGATTTGGTTAGAAAGAGCTATAGTGGAAAGCAGGACTTCTCTTACCAGTCCTTCAACTGGTAGCGTTACATCTTTTGGTCGTATGCGTGGTATTTCCTCATTCTCCGATGTTGCCTAAGTTCACAACTTAATACTCCTTTAATGAAAGCCATGTGAGCATTTACTATCTATATGAACGTGATTCAAAATGGAAGCAAAGGAAGGATGTTTTACACAGTGCTGGTCACCATATTGCCGGAAATAATGAAGAATCAGAAGTAGCACAGAAGATGTCAGGAGGAATAATAGAGAGTTTATGGGCTGTACTGCTATGGGAAGCTATTAAAACCTAGTATTAATTTGAAAAGAAGCAATTAAGAAAGCATATGTTGTAGACATATGTAATTCTAAGAGGGTTAGAGGAAATAAATACATAAAGTGCTTTGAAAGGTGAAAACTTCGGGAAGAAGAAAGCATGAATTATGGTAAAACAGGACCAGATATTTCATTATAGGTAATTATTATGTAAAAGGGGGAAAAACTGAGTTCATTTGAATTGTTCTGGATTTACAATACTTGAAGTAGAAATCTGAATCCAACTCAGAGAGCTATATTTGATTAACCTGGCAAGGTTTTGGTGATGGAGTGGTCCAGGGGTAGTCTCTGTGAGAAGATACCAGGAGCTGACCCCATTTCAGACAAAGCCAGTTCCAGCCTGCTCCAATGGACCCACTACTGCCCAAAGCTAAGCACATCAGCAACAGTGGTGATAACGTTTTTAAGAAAAGGCCAAAACTGCTGTGCAGCAGCTGTCAGAGAGAAGTGAGAAAAATGGGAAAGAAACAGCTCTGCAGACATGAAGGTCAGTGAAGAAGGAAGGAGAAGAGGTGCTCTAGGTGCTAGAGTGGAGATCATCTTGCAGCCCCTGGAGAAGACCATGGTGAAGCAGTTTGTCCCCCTGCAGCCCATGGAGGACCATGTCAGAGCAGATATCAACATTGCGGCCCGTGGAGGATCCCACAACAGAGCAAATGGAAATGCCTGAAGGAAACTGCAGCCTGTGGAGAGGACCCTATGCTGGAGCAGGTTTTCTAGCAGGAACTGTGCCCCATGGAAAGCATATGCTGGAGCACTCTGTTCCTGAAGGACTGGAAAGGATTTGTGCAGTTCCTGAAGGCCTATATCCCATGGGAGGAATGCCAGACCAGGAGAACAGGAAAGAGTGACAGAGACGAAGTGTTACGAGCTGATCAGAACCCCTATTCCCCATCCCCCTGCATCGCTGAGTTGGGGAGGAGCTAGAAGTGTCAGAAATGAAAGAATGAAGTTGAGCCTGGGAAGAGGGTATGGGGGATGTGCTTTTAGTTTGGTTTTTTTTTGTTTGTTTGTTTCTCACTATCATACTCTATTTTTAATTGACAATCAATTAAATTAGTCTTCCCCAAGTTGAGTCTCTTTTGTCTGTGATGGTAGCTGGTGAATGATCTCCCTATCCTTATCTCAGTCCATGAGCTTTTTTCATCTTATTTTCTCCCCCTGTCCTGTTGAGAAGAGGGAACACGAAAGTGGCTTCATGGGCACCTGGCAGGCAGCCAAGGTTAACTCACCACAAGACCTTTGAGAATTTCCTCTGAAAGAAGGGTATGATTTTGCCCAATAAAACTTTGGAAAAATATGGCTTGCATTACAGAAACCAAATATTTTCACTTGAAATGTCAAAAATGCTCAAACATCTGCACTGTAATTATATCTATTTACATCAGAAATGTGGGTCTATAGTGGATCTGGAAATCTTTAGAAAGTGAATGTATACAGATACTCCGTTTCCTGAAAGCAGGCAAATTCCAAGTGAGTGCATATGGTCCTAGTAAGCAACTGGTTGAAAATAACCATGGGATAAGGAATCACAGAATCACAGAATGGTAGGGGTTGGAAGGGGCCTCTGGGGATCACCCAGTCCAATCCCCCTGCTAAAGCAG
>VZSC01010134.1:151695-180934 GCA_013398225.1 Steatornis caripensis
TGCTGGCTCATGGTGAGCCTGTTGTCCACCAGCACACAGGTCCTTCTCTGCAGAGCTGCTCTCCAGTAGGTTAACCTGCAACCTGTACTGGCACATGGGGTTGTTCCTCCCCAGGTGCAGGGCCCTACACTACACTTGCCCTTGTTGAACTCCATCAGGTTCCTCTCCACCCAACCCTCCAGCCTGTCCAGGTCACGCTGAATGGCAGCACAGACTTCTGCTGAGTAAGCTGCTCCCCTCAGCTTTGTATTGTCAGCAAACTTGCTGCGGGTACACTCTGTCCCTTCATCCAGGTTGTTGATGAATATGTTGAACAGGACTGGGACCAGTACCAACCTATGGGGAACACCACTAGTCACAGGCCTCTAGCTAGACTCTGCACCACTGATCACAACCCTCTGAGCTCTGCCATTCATCCAGTTTTCTATTCAGCTCACTGTCCACTCATCTAACCCACACTTCCTAAGCTTACCTGTGAGGATTTTGTGGGAGACAATGTCAACAGGAAGGGCTACTTCATGTACATCTGTAACAAAAGAAAGACTAGGGAAAATGTGGGCCTGCTACTGAATGAGGCAGGTGCCCTGGTGACGGAAGATACAGAGAAGAAGGAATTGCTGAATGCCTTCTTCCCTTCAGTCTTCACTGGTAAGATTGGCCCTCAGGATTCCCAGTCCCTGGAGGTAAGAGAGAAAGTCTGGAGAAATGAGGACTTTCCCTTGGTTGATGAGGATTGGATTAGAGATCACTTAGGCAAACTAGACACCCAGAAATCCATGGGCTCTAATGGGATACATCTGCGTGTGCTGAGGGAGCTGGTGGATGTTGTTGCTATGGCACTCTCCGTCATCTTTGAAAGGTTGTGGAGAACAGGAGAGGTGCCTAAGGATTGGAGGAAAGCCAATCCTTCAATCTTCAGAAAGGGCAAGAAGGAGGACCTGGGAAACTACAGGCCAGTCAGCCTCACCTCGATCCCCAGAAAGGTGATGGAACGGCTCATTCCAGAAGTCATCTCTAAGCACGTGGAGGAGAAGGCGGCTATCAGGAGTAGTCAACATGGTTTCTCCAAGAGTAATTACTGCTTGACCAGTTTCATAGTTTTCTATGATGGCATCACTGGCTGGCTAGATGAGGGTAGAGCAGTGGAAGAGGCAGATTAGGAGGAAGACATAGTACCTTTCCACATTATTCCACAACAGATGGAATTTCTTTTTCTCTTGTTTCTCAGAGAACTGTGTAGCTCTGTCCATTTGCCTGAGAGTGAAAAATCCTTTATGAAAATTTAGAACCAAGTGTAAAAAATTTTTACTATAAATGGAATAATTTGGCTGTCAGATTTCTGGAAGGATACCAGGGTATTTGGATGCATTATCACAAAGACCTTAGCATTTTGTTCAGATGTACTATATTTTCAAATTTTGCAGAAACAGGAATAGAACAAAGTACTGTCAAAAGTTTCCTATAACCTCTAAAGGGATGGACTGGAGTTATCAGCATATTAGTGAAAACATCTCAGAATCAAGAAGTAGAGTTTCTGCTATGGTGGATGAAATGTTACGAATGAAGACGAGAAAATAAAATCTCTCTAAGATGACCACTACCAATAATAATGCATTGTAGTAATAATGCAGAAAGATAAAATTTTTAAAGGTGAATTCATTCATGCTTTTCTGGTAGAAGCTTTTCAGATGGAACTCTTTATATCTTTCTGACCAAGGGAGCAGTACTTACAGGTGTATAGGTGCACACTCAGTCCGTGTTTGCTAAATTGCAGGCACAACGTTAAGAATCTCTCCAAGAGGGAGAGAAAATGTATTTCAATGCATTGTGAAAGATATATTTAGTCCTAAAATTTGATATGAATTTGCTAGCTTTTGAGTGTTGATCACAGAAAATGACATATGAGAGTGCAGAGCAGTTGGTCAGTCAGGACTAAAGATCAGAGATGTCCAAAGGGAAAAATTCTCTATTGATGGCAAATTCTGTTGCTGTTAGCTCTCTCACACTTCTTCTAAATACTCTCTGTAGGAAGAAAAGCCAGTCTTTGAAAATATTATTTCCTACCATGCTTTGCATCTAAGTCTTCTGAGTGAGGTTAGTGAATGAAGTTACTATAAGAAGGCAGGATATAAGNTGGCAAATTCTGTTGCCGTTAACTCTCTCACACTTCTTCTAAATACTCTCTGTAGGAAGAAAAACCAGTCTTTGAAAATATTATTTCCTACCATGCTTTGCATCTAAGTCTTCTGAGTGAGGTTAGTGAATGAAGTTACTATAAGAAGGCAGGATATAAGGCTATCCTAAGGTTTTTTGTTGTTCTTGTTAGTTTTGCAGGAAAGCCTGCAGAAAAGTACTAATGGACATTGAAATATGCATTTCCTTTTGCAGGTGCGGGGGACCAGAAAATACATCTATCCTGTTCTCTTGACTGTGTATGACAAGGAGTGTCTGTTTCTATATATAATCATATTCCTTGATGATAGAAGACAAATGATTGCGTATGTTCTTATAAAACTATAGGTTGCATTTTGTTTTGAAAGCAACATTTTTATTGCTAGATTTTCGTCCTCCTTTTCAATTTCCTTTTGCCTCCAGCTTGGACAGAAAGGTGCTGACAAGGAGTGAAGAATCCATTGATAGCAACCATCTCAGACCTGGAGTCTCTTCTGCTCGGTACAGATATTGGACAAGTGAGTTTGCAGCCTTTCTTTCTGTTTGAGCAACCTAATTGACTGAAAGACAGTGTCTCACCTAAAAAAGGAAACAGCGACTTCACGTATAGAGGCTTTTCCAGCACCCATCCTGAAGCTGAGAGGCACAAGGCTGAGTGGGTGCAGTAAGTAGGACAGCGTAGAATGAAGATGACAAAGGATGGGAATTTCCTGCAAGTAGTTCCTTGTATAGAGATGTGTATTTATCTTATAGTTTCCCCTTGCAACATTTCCCTTTGTGATAGGGTGAGTGATAAGTTTGAAGCTTTTAGATTTTGATGGCACACAGGGGAACAACTTTCAAGGAGGACTTGGAAATCTGAGAATTGTTTCAGGCTCTAGAAATCTTTATTGTGGCATCCCAAAGATGGAGGAAGCATTAGCCATAGAGTATAAACCTGGAAACTTTCATTAAGAAATGAACTCCAGAGTGAGTGACACTGCATAGTTGTGCTAGTCCCAGAGAGCAAGAAAATGTAGGTCTGGAAACTTGTGTTCATTGGAGCAGAGAGGTGAATGCCCAGTAGGGCTGAGAGCACCCACTGTGTGGTAGCAGTAGTGTTAAACTACATGAGAGACACGGAAATGTCCATAATGGCATATATATGTTCAGCTGTTTATCTCACTAAAAGCATTAGTAGTTTATTATTCCATGACAGCAAGTAGATTGGAAATTTGTGCCAGTTGGTCATATAACTGAAACACCACTGAATTTTGAATAGTTTTTTCATGTCCAAATTAGCATGGTCCCATTTATACTTATATTCAATATCCAAAACAGAATAGAAAGACAAGCAAAGCAAGGGTTTTTGAGATGCAGAATGTGACAGAATATATGCAGCAAAGAAACCATAAATCATATGCACAATATAAAAATTTGAGATTCATAGATTTTTTCAGTACCATGACTTTGACAGGATAGTAAATATTCTTGCCACACAAAAATATTGTGCATCAAACTTTATAGGACACCTCTTTTATGACCTTAAGATTTCCTGCCTATTTGGGGTTTTGGATTGTTGATGGAAAGAGTTTTTAGATCCAGAACATTAAGCAGATATATTTTTGCTTTCTTTTGATAAACAGTAGGTGTGCAAAATTTTCTGTTACCTGGTGTGTTACTATTATGCTGAGCTAACAATGAAGTCTTTGTGCCTTGATTGACCTTGACAGTTTATCCGTTTAAGTCCCCATGAAAGTTTTAAATTTACTACATTTTTAGGTTATTTGAGGGGTTTTTTTAAACAATGTTTTAGGAATATAAGCAAGATAAAAAAAATCTAGATAATATGAAAATACAGTGAAAGTTTCACATATAATTTTAAAATTTTTCTTGTTGTTCTTTGAAGCCCTTATCAATAATACCTATTAGGCAAGCATTAATATCAGAGTACTTTTTCTTTAAAGTACTAGATTTTTAAGGTAATGATTTTTTTTTTTTTCCTCTAATTTTGGCTACTTAAATTATATCTGACTTTTGGAGTCCTAAATTCACTCAGTCCCTATTAAATGTTTGAGTATTGCTTGGATTTTGTCTCTTGCTCTAATCCTCACCCAGTTCTGCACATATATAATACTGCTGGCCTATGGCCAGTAGATTTTTTTAACTGTTCCAGCAAGCCTGTTGGTAAACCTGCATTCAGTATAGACTTTGTTGCTGGTCATGGTGTTGAAATGCTGATGAGTTCAAATATACAGAATATTTCTGTTTTAAAATACATATTGCTATAGCAGACAAGATTTGGAGCTTTACATTTGAATTAATTCACTTCTGTTATTCAGTATATTTGTATATTGCTATCTGTTTATATTTGTTGCTCCATGGATCTCATTCACTCAAGAAATTAATTGTCTTCTCCACTAAAACATTTTGAGGTGAAAGGAACATTCTGTGAATGCTCACTCCAAGGTGGGAAGATCAAAATACATTTTTTGATAATAAAAGTAGTGGTATGCTCAGACTACTGGTTTGTGCTCAGCTACAAGGTCTTTGCTTGGTCCCATCTAACTTTTAATGTTACTTTCACTTATATACTTCAGTAATATTAATAAAATACACTTTGATTTAGACAGTAGAGTATTCTCAGGCAGATTACCTTCCAAGCGCTTAAACCAACACTTCCTATCAAAAATCTGTAAAGACAGTGTGTCCAGCATTTAGTGATTAAAAGAAACTTTAAATATGATTATTGGGGCCTATACTTATTTTGGTACTTCCTTTGATAATGCTATGATTATCTGAAGGTACCTTCTGTGCATACAGAATAGGCATGACCGTGACTGACTAAATGAAGAAAGTATGGATTAATTTTCTAGCAATGGGAGGAAAAGGAATTTCTGGCTAGTGCAGCATACCAGATATTAAAGGGAAGTGTATGGCATCCAAAAAAGGACTTAGAAATCTGTTCCTTGGGGAATTGTCCGTGTATTTAGTCCAGATAGTGGTAGCTGCCACATTGTACGTAACTAAAAATGAAAGATCATAGAACTAATACCTATTCCATACTCTAAACAATTTATGTTTGTTAATGATATCTGCCTCAAATGTTAATACCTAAGGGCAGAATTCTATTTTTTTCATGCAGCTAACTTCCACAATAAAAATGACTGGTTTGTACCATGTGGTGATTGTTTGTCTGGATGCCAATAAGAAAGGTACATACACTTGAAAGACAGAAAACTATTTACTAAAAGCCTAGAAAAGGTAACAGCAAATTATAAAATTATAAAACCTCATATCCCTTTCTGATCCCTTTCACAGCATTGGATGGACCTCTAATCAGGGCACGGCATGTTCCATGGGTTGCATCGATGGTGCGGTTCACCATGCTTAAGTTCACTACTGTCCTATAGAATCTTCCTCACTGTACAGCTTTATCAGTCACTGGGAGCAATCAAACCTGGAATGCTGATTTAACTTTAGAGAGTCCCTTGGACAGTATGACATAATATTCTTACCTCACTAATGAAGCAATAGATCTTGAAGAAGTGTATCTAGTATTTCNCTGTATAGCTTTATCAGTCACTGGGAGCAATCAAACCTGGAATGCTGATTTAACTTTAGAGAGTCCCTTGGACAGTATGACATAATATTCTTACCTCACTAATGAAGCAATAGATCTTGAAGAAGTGTATCTAGTATTTCAAGCAGTTGAGACAATGTTACATGCATACTTTCGATTAAGTACACATTGACTACATGTACATTGAATAATTTCACATTGTCTGTGTATTCATTGATTAATTATACTATTGATTAGCTGTGCCTTGATTAAGTAGCACTCATGCAGTATCCATGATACAGAAGAATACACTTGGATTAGTCATTATGTGGATCACTAACTCCTCATACTGTAGTCTTCCACAGTATATTTTATAATATAAAAGTCAATGAAAGGTATGTGCTTTTTCTCAGACCCCAGATAAGATATCATGTTGTAATACCGTGTTGCTTCTTTCTAGAAGGAATCATCAAACAAGCCCAGTAATGGAAAACTTCAGCTCAAAAAAACCAAGCAATTCCAAAGTGATCAAAACAGTCCTAGGCAAATCCTGCAGTTGTCTTCCCAACAATTTCTTGTTTACTTAGTTCATCAGAAAAGCGTTTGTCTGCCATGTACAGCATCACATAGGTGAAAGTGCTGATGTCGGTGCTCCAGGCTAAGTAAACAGAAGCATAGAGTAGATTGTCACCAGCCGAATAGATTGAATTCAGCTCTCTTTCAACATGGAATCAAGTCTCAGGACACTGCAGATGAAGGAGCAATTGACAAATAAAAAGGACGTATTCTGGGGCAGAACTGGCAGAAAACACTTTTCCTATTCCTCTACAGAAAAATAAAAATACTAAAAAAATCAGATTTCAGAAATACCCTAGTGCAGCAGAGGGACTACACCAAGATCTCTTAAGAATAATAATAGCAGCAGCATAGGCCAGACACACTAGAAGAATTTGGAGAGTATATTTGCCTTTAGAATTTAGAGGGTTCATTTACCTTTCGTGTCAGAAAACCAAATAGATCCTGCGATTATTTTACCTTCTTAGTCATGGCACTATTGGCCACTTTGGGGTGGTGCTCTCAGGCTCTTTTTACGCTGCACAGATGTTCACTGCAACAGAGGTTTGTTTAGTTACCGCACATCTGAAGTTTGGACCACTCCTGCTGCTAACCTTGTCCCTGAAGAGGGAGATTTAAATAACTGTGAAATTTGCATAAATTATTTTTTAAGCAGAAATGGAACAAACGCTGCCTTTAAGTAACTGATATTGTCCCTCTGAAAGTGAAGCTTCAGTCTTTCAGCCAGCATGAAAAACAGTATTTCAAGGGACTATGACAGCCACTACAGACAAGAATTTTTGCTGTACATGTTCCATGGCTGGGCCTCATATAGGAGCAGCAAGCAATGCACAAAACTAGTTACAAAAATATTGTCTTCATGACATGTCTCTCAAAGAGATTTTTGACTGCATAGAATGCAACCTTGAATAAGAGAAACTCCCCAGTATGTGGAAGTTTTATTTCTTGATATTTTCATGAATAAGGGTGTTATTTTGCTTGTCTGTACAGATGTCTCTGAGTTTTATTGTTAGTCAGTTTATAAGCCAAAAATTCTGATATCTGAGACAAATAAAAGATTTGCAAATCAAAGGAAAAAAGGAAGAAAAAAGAAAAACTCTACACAAAATTATCTTAATTCCATTTTTGCTAATGCCAGAGTCAAGTTTGAAGGAATCAGGATTAGGAACAGTTTAAGAGTCCTTGAAAATCCCAGTTTACTGACACCATAATTGATTCCTACCCAGATCAATAAATTCATGTGGTTTTGGGGAATATGTAGCAGAACAGGAAACAAGTGGACAAAAAGGCCTAATATCCACTGAAGTCTGAAACGTTCCTCAGAGAAGGAATTTCGTAGTGAAAAAAAATATATTATCTACACAAAGAATTACATTTTATTAGAGTGCATAAATATCTTCTGCTTGCTACAGTTTAAATCTTCGGGAAAATGCAGTGAATCAAAACCAGAAGTGCTACTTTGCAAGGGAAACACTGCTGACCTCAATAGCAGGCTTCCCTTCTCTTTAGCAGCTTATTTTTACTGGATATTTTATTTTGCTTTATTTTTCCTTGTCTTTCTGATTCTCTGTATTCAAATAAAACAAAGCCACCCTGTGCTGTATGTATTTGCACGCAGAGCTCCATGGGCTGTTCCAGCAGTCTATCTTTATGCTGTTATTTGCATACTACTGCCACTCATTGCTCTAATTGTTTGATCCTGGCACATACATTTTTGGTTTAGCAAATTAGGATTTTATTCCCCATTCACAATAATTCAATTCAGTTCAATTAATTTGTAACACAGAGATCTCGGTGTATTCTGTATGCACTTAAAATACTTCTGTATATTATGCCTGATGTATTCTTAGTGATTATTTAATGCAGTGAGTCATGTTGGGTTTTGGACTATTGTCATCATGATAAGACAAGTCATACACAGGGGTGATTGGGATGGATCTTTGCAGATGAACCTAATAGTAGATCAAGAGCTCATGTCTAACATATGACATGCTATAACGTGATGGCTGTGTTTCAAAAGCGAGTTATCGATAACTAATTCCTCATAGAATAAAACAGAAACCAGAGCTGTACAGGCAGAGAAGAGCTGGGAGGAGCATTAGAAACCAAATACTATTTGTAGCTTATTAAATCTAATGTATATTATGTTAAATAAAGTTGCTCAAAATAGAGTTTTTCTTACATTTTCTCATCAAAAATCATCTGTCCTCCCTGGAAGGACTAATTTCATTTTCAACAGGAGCCACTGCAAACCGTAGTTATACTTAAGGGCTTTGCCCAGAAAAGTAGAGTGATTGTAACAGCTGTTAAAGCCAGTCTCATACTTCGGGAAAATAGGTGCTATGGCATCTGGTACGGGATACATCAGATAAATTCTCAGTAACACTTGTTCCATGAAGATAACAGTAACACAGCACTTCCTAGTCTAATTGCATTCATGATACATATACAAACCCAGCATGTATTTATAGATCTCACACAATGGTATTCCACCCTTCCTCTTGATGTTTTATTGTTAACCAATGCAGTCTTCTCTGCAGCAAAATTGCCCAGAAAAAAAAAAAATCTAGGTTTTCAGTTATGATCTAAACAAAGGAAATCAACTTGCCCACCTGCAGTGGCTGGCTGAATACAGAGAGAAAAGCAGTGTTAATTCAAAATGAAATCACCCAGTGAGTATCCATTCACAGCTATTCTCCCGTTCTGCTCACTTTATACAAGGCAGTAAAAACATCTGTCTGAAGCTACTTTTCTTTCCAAGGAGTACTGTGGTGGAGGAGAGTGATTTAAGGACTTAAGGGTCACTAAAAAATCACTGTCAAAGATATTAGAAAAAAATATTTTAATATGAACTGGCAGAAAATACAACTTTACAGAGTTCCATAGCAAGGTTCACTCTATTACTTACTACGTGAGGCGAATATACAAAAGAAAATTAGGTCAGAGTAGTGATTTGGAGTGATTTACACAGGAATTGGGGGAAATTATTTACATGGAGATGAGTTAAAATTGAGTCGGGTTGAAGAGGTTTACACAGGGATTAGGGAAAAAGGACAAGGGATGCCCTCCCATTGAGTCATGAGGTCCAGAATGGACCCCCTTGCTTTCTAAACTCCTTCTCAGAGAGGAGTCTAGGTGCAACTGGATCCACTCCTAGTCCCAAACTTGGTCAACGGTTTATGTCTAAAGGAGTGTGGTACAGGGATTTCAGTGGCAGTGATTCAGCATGTGATTATGGGCCCTATGTAACTTTGAGGAAGCAGCAATTTAAGATACATTAACAGTATTATAATAAATCACAAGATTAGATTATATGATTTTATAGTAATACTTAATCAGTCAGTAATCAACAACCTGTTGTAATCAACACAGCAACTTAGTTAAATATTCAACAAAATTTCCTAAATTAAATTGCACACATATGTGCGCACACACACATGCACAGTGATACAGAGGTTAATCTATGATTAAGATGTTTCTTCTGTGCAGATTATAGAAAATTTTGGTACCCAATGGTCTTTGAAAACCTCATGAAATCTAATTATTGTGAATTACTCACTCTTTTGATCTTTGAACCTTGCAAAATCTAAGTATAGAGAATTACTCATTCTTTTCCTTCGTTGGCTTCTGTCAGTGGACATTGCGAAATCTACCCGAAGAGGCATCCCAGCTCAGGGGCAGCTACATAGTCACACCTCTGTGATCCCAGAGAGCTCAAAGGGCCTCACTTGGGAATACTATCTACAGTATCTCAAGATGATTGACTTTGCTCAGTACTTTTTCATTGTGGCCATAATTCTTGTTAGGTAGTCTTGACACCTCTTAGAGTGGGCTACGATCCAGGCAGGAGGAGTTTCAGGTACATCTCTCAGGCCACAGGAGTTCCAGGTGTGGTTAGGGAGCGCCCAATCATCCTAGCTCACTGTGCTTGTCCTGTGACAAGTGGGTACCAAATTGTCTCATGTCTCAACTTACCTCACTGGCAGGCAGGGTCAGAGAGCACCAAATTGTTCCAGCCCACTGCACTTGTACAATGTTGGCTGGCCCTGACATTGCAGCACAGCCCAGAGGGAAGGTCTGCACCACCACAGGTACATTTGTAAGCACATTTTTGTTGGGAGCACATCTGTCATTCAATGAACATATATGTAATCTGATCTCCCATGGGTCTAAGGTTCCATCATGACTTTCAAAATACCTGTGATGTATGTCAACTCTGCATATTAGTAAACACTCACTAGTGCATGTCAGATCTACTAATTAATCCTTTTTAAATGCCAGCAGTTTCTGCTCGCTAACATGAAACTAGGACTATCCCATATAAAGAGGCTGATTTTCCTCAATTTCCTATCCATTTCCAGATAACTCCATTACCTCACATTTCCATGTGAGGCAAGAGCTCACAGATGCTGATTTATAAACACTGTGAGATTCAGAATGAAAAGTAAGAATAAAGCTACTGACCTAAATGACAGTATTTCTGATTTCTGTGAGGCTCAGTGCAATTATTTTCAGGATCAATGGCCCCATTAGCACTAGAGAGAAAGTACCGCTGGACATGATGATTGTTTTTAACTCTCTGGCTTATCCATAATAAGTGTGACAAAACATGAGATATCTTTGACCTTTCTCATGATCCTGCAAAGCATTCTTCATGTTTCTTAAAAGTGAAATATTTCTTACTTATACTTGAAATAGATAACTTTGTTATATGTATACCTTTCAAATATGAGCTTTAACTTTGAAGTACTGAATTACCAAAGTTTGTGTCTTTGTGGAAATAATGCATATTAACATCACAATTTTACTCCAAAAGGTTTTGTTCCTGCTTTCATTAAACATGAATAAATCTTTGCTTATTGTCCGTAAAGATGAGATTTTCCCTTGTATCCAAGTTCCAAACACTGACAAAGAAAGATTTTCTGAAATTTTTCAAAAGTATCTTTTTAGTGAAATGTCCAGGTGTGTACATATCCTTTCCCCATGCCTTTCATAAAGAGTAGCTGAGGATAGACTGCCATTACCTCACACTGTAGCTTAATGTTCTTTCTGAATGCTGACACAGTCCCCATTTTTGTATGCAGTTTAATCAGACAATTTAATCACAGAACGGATCCGTTCTACTGATACACTTAGAAACTTCTCCATTTTTACATTTTAACTGCTAAATCCATTTTTCTAGTGTCGTATCTTAAGATCCTTCATATGTAGATATAGCAGCACCCAAACACCTCAGATCTTCAAAGTGAAGACCTTAGTTTCACAATGCTACAGTGATACACTGAAGAACGATACTCATTTTGGTGGAAAAGGGAAAAAGAAATACAAAATCTAAGTAGGTTGCCAAAGATCATATCAAACAACCTGTCACCAAGGAAGAGCAAGAACACAGTTCTCACTAATTTGTGTTTATCACCATGTTTGCAGGACTGTCACCAAAGCTCAGCTGAGTTGCTGATGAAGCTTATTTGTCCTAGGGACTGTCTAAATGGGCTGACTTACAAGATAACTTTACCATCAGAGCTCTATTAAACTCTAATAAAGAACATTTTCAGGCAATTCCACATATTTTTGGTATCTCTGTCTAGTTATCCCAAGCTGATCATAATCACACTCCATTGAAGACATTGTGCTTTTCAGGGACAGGAAACCATCTCCAGCATTTCCTCAGACACCAGTCTCCAGCCAGTGAGACTAATAAAAGGAACACAAACCTCTACAAGTACTATGTCCTCCGGTGACTTTCCCTTGGGATATTGCCACTGGCTTTGCGCAGCGCTAGGATAAGAGAAATGCTGCAAGGGATCCAAGATGAAGAGGTGGGATACTGAAAGGAACAAATCAGCAGGAGAGACAAGAAAACAAGAAAGATGAATTGACACTCTCCTACACAGTTTTTTCTTCTTTTAAAAGTGAAAACAGTAGCAGGCATAGCAATCTTTCTGAAAATATCTTGCTTTCAGTCATCCCGGTGCACTTTCAGCACATAATGTCTTTGATTGCCTAGAAATCTATCTGAGAATGCTGATAAAGAATTAAGCATTTCTGCTAATAAAAGAAGTGATCATAACACATAAAGAACCTATCTAGGACTCGTGAAATTGTGACATCCAAGACCCAATTGTTTGTACAGCAAAGGCACTAAATAGAGCAAAGTATTTTCTTATTCTTCGCTTTTCCTCTCCTTCTCTTGTGGTATGCCATGTCTCTATGCAATAGCTCTTCCTATACACACATATATACCCCACAGTTCTTTTTTACCATGTCCTACCTACAGATACACTCAAAATATACATCAACTTTAAGATCGGTAGAGTAACAGAATAGGAGAAAAAGAAAGGCATCACTCGACCTATTGAGTGAGAAAGAAAGTTTTTTTTTCCAAGTTTTCCAAAAGAGGCCTTTCTGGTTTGTTTGGATAAGCCCAATTTAATGAGCTAAAGGCTTCTGAATGCAAGCTGGGAAAATGAAAAATTGTAGCCCCATGCCAGAAGGAGGTAAGGGAGACTGTGAAATATCAGACAAGAAAGAAAGAAATTTTTAAGTAGGAGTAGGTCACTCTTATTTCATAGAAAAATGACTATTAGTAATTTTCTGCAGCTTACACTTCTCCCCTCTCTGCAGACTATTCATGTCTGCAGGTGCTGTTGTATAGTAAATTCTTAAGGTTTGCTTTTCTGTTAGGTCACACAGTGCCAGATAGCTTTACAACATGTCCGAATAATTCCACATCTCACTACAAAAACAAGAAAATATAAAAATTGTAGCAGCTATTTATTTATGTGGCTCTCAAGGTTAAGATAGGAAAACCTGAGCTTTTGTTGTTTTTTTAATTCATTTCTAAAATGTGGGTTTGCTGAGGTATGAGTGGTGGATGGTATAAATTTTTAAACAGTGGCACTCTCAGCAGTTATCCAGACTTCTGTAAATACAGCTTGTCTCAGAGGACTGCGATATTTGAGCAGTATTCTTCATATGAACAGCGCAAGAGAATTTTCTATTAATTTGTTGTGCTTAGGAGTGTTCACTACCTGATCACACCTTCCATAGGAAACCAAGAAGCAAGCCTAGCATCAACCATCTGTCATACTGTGGATGATCCCTGGAGACTGAGTTACCTTTGAAATTAAAAAAATCATATCTAGGAAGTATACCCCTCTGGCTTGAAGTCTCTGAAGGAGAGGAAAGAGGAAATATAAGAAGCTGAGCAAGACTGGGTGAATTGAAATCGACTCTCTGAATACTATTAGAGAATGGAAATCAGCAAATATTTTTAGTACTTCAGTGCTTTAGGGATTCAGAGTCCCATTGAGTGCATTCCTGAGCTGATCTCCCTGCTACTTTAGGTAGGGAGTGGGACATAACCTTTTCTGAATAACTCATATGTGAAAAACACCTTGAAAATACTGTATGGGTTATACTTTTCGGCGAGTACGGAAGTATATGATGCTAGCATTCTCTACATCTTAGAGTTTAATCTGTGGGCAATACCTCTGATGTAAACTCTGACAGCTCAATTTATCCCTGGCACTCTGAGTCAGCAGCAAGAAGCGGAAAATTCATGTAGATAGACAAGTTTCTTTTGGCTGCAAATCTAAGGAAGCACTGTTTATGCCACCATGTGCTATTGCAGTTGTTCCTGGTCTTTTTATAGCAGAATTTACGTGCTAAAATCTGTAATAATGTTCTAGAGAAGAAAAAACAAATAAAGAGAAAAAGAACAAAGGTAGAAAAAGTAGGGCTGTCATGTGATAAGGACAGGGAAGGTATACAGTAAATCTAATAAGTCTAAATGCTAAGTGAATGACTGGTTGAAATTTCGAATTGCAATGATGATGCTGCCTACATGCTGTGGGAAATTAACTGAGGCAGTAGAAATGGAAATCATTGTAACTGAGGTTGTCACTGAATTAAAAAAGATAAATAAAGTTGTCTTGGGGATGCATAATTCTGAAAAAGAAAGTGACCCTTTAAGTCATGGATATGATGGTAAGGATTTGGGAGATCTCTACAACTAGAAAGATAAGGGTAGAGGTAGAGTTAAAGGGGCCAGGACAAAAAATATTGTGCTGGCAGTAAGGGAATACCTATTAGGATTGCTGAATAAGTGACTTGGACTGATTTGTACAAATGGAAGCTTTGAAGAAAAAAAATGAGAAAAACATGAAATGGGATAATAAGGAACAGGTTTTCAAAAAGCAGATTAGGCATGGCTGAAATGACATCTTTCTTTCATAAGATAATTGGTTTTTGGAACAGAGAGATCTTAGAAGATCTAATCGATCTGGATCATTACACAACTCACCTTTTAACAAAGCACACAATAATTCCACATGGAGATTTGTAGGAGAAACTGAGATAAATATAAAAAGCTTAAAGTGAGTACAGCTAACAGGAAGAAAAGAAATGGATAATGCTGAATCAAGAAGTCTTGAGCTAAGTGTTCAGAGTGAAAGCATTGAAGAGTCATTTTCAAGATGCAAATCATTTGATACTGCTATTAATAAACTCTCAAATAGTAGAAATGTTCTAATGAAATGTGGTGGCTATTTGAAAATGGCAGGTATGATTAATCTGGAGTAGTAAAGGATGTTACTGTGAGAGAGTTTGTTAGCATTAGGATTGATATAATGTAAATATAATCATATATAATCATATAATCATGTATAAAATTATAAAGTACAAAGGACTTTAATTATTAGGGACTAATAAATGAAATCAAGCACAGTCCCTCTAATAAACTTAAGAGCTTATCAATGGGGTCCTGATGGGAAGGAAGTGTATCTGAATGCATTCATCAATCACAGGATAATTTGTGTGCTACCATTGTAATATGACAGTGAAAAAAGCTAGGAGAAGACTGGGATGTGTTAGGGGAGACATTTCCAGTGGAAGGAGGGAGAATATTAATGCCGCTGTAGCAGGCTTGGATGAGACTTCATCTGGGATATTGTGTTCAATTCCTCATTCATAGTCAAGAGAGATGAATTTGAAAAAGTGCAAGAGATGGGCTCTTATGATTCTCAGGGGAAGGAAGAGCCTATTTCATGAAAGGATGCTGAAAGAGCTTAGAATTTTAGCAGAACAAAAGCAGAGAAGGGATAAGATTGCCGTCTTTAAATACATCAGGATGGTAAAGCCAGAGACAGGAAGGAACTGTTTAAGCTAAAGAATAGTGTTGGCTCAGGAACAAGTAAGAACAAACTGTCCAGGAATAAATTTAGGTTGGAAGGGAAATGAGGGTAAAATACTCTGGTTTTCAGGAAAATTGTTTTAGGAAATTGATCATTCTATGTTATCTTATATTATAGCACATTATAAGATATGGTCACCTACTATAAGGATGTCATAGGAATTCGGTTCCAGTTGTCTGTTCATCATGTTGTTTTCTGTGAATGTGTAAATGCCTGCATGTATAAATATTTGATTTGCAGTAAAACTGTAGCTCACTTGGGATTATTCAAATACAGATGCAAAAGGTGGGCCAACTCTACGTATTTACACAATAGTTAGAGTCCAGGATTTTGATGAGTAAATATACTTACCTTCCTGAAATGAGGTAAATTGTGCTTTAGTAAAAATATGTCTATGCATAATACTTACAGTATTTAAATAAAGTTGTGGCTGGAGCTGTTCACATTCTGTTCCCGTGTTCAAAACAATTTTGTTGGCTTAGTCAAAGTACATAACAAGAGACTAAAACTCACAAAAAGTAAGGCTAGAAATACACCTATATAATTGCATAATTTGGTTTTTGTTCTCCGAAGGAGATAAAAAACCTCTCCATCTCTGACCTGGTTTTGGTTTTGCTTTTTTTCCTTTTTCCCCACAGGAGAATTTTTAAATGAGAAAATGGATTTGAGTGGTGAGATGGTAGGGTTGTCTGTTATTCCAGTCTAGAAATGGTACAACGTACACAGATGATAGTATGCAAGAGCACATGGTCAGTTTTGGGGACAAATGGCTGAAATAATTATGTGATGGTATTGAGCACTCTTGAAAGAATATCCAGAGTATGACATTGAAATAGGAAGAGTGTGAGTTACAGGTACCTTAATGACGAAGGGAAAAGCTTAGTAGAAAGAGCAGAAAACTAACTAATGGAGCAAAAACATGTGCAGAGACTTCAGAGGGTCAGAAGCCGGTCTTGTACATGCTGTTTGGAAAGGACTGAGGTGGGGGTGAAGTGTTGAGGGATGTTTTTCGTGTTTCCAGTGAAAAAGCAGTGAAGTTCACAGTAATATGTGTTCAGAGATGTGGCAGTTCTCGGTATGCTGCAACATGCAGGGGTTGGGTTTTGAGAAAATGTTCCAGAAAGGTTGATTGAATTTACCATTTCCTTTGAGATAAAAATTTTCTGTGATGCTGTAGCTGCTAATGCACTGTACTCTTCCTCAGACATGTGTGTTACATAGAAAGAGCTTTCTCAAGAGGGTTCAGCATCAAACAGTTGCACAGTCTACCACCTGGTAAGCTGACCTGCCTTTTCTGCGTTCTGTTGCTCAGAGACACAGCAGAAATGCAGATCAGTCGTCTTCTTCGTCTGCCCTGGAATTACCTTCTGGTGTCCTGCTGCTTGTTCATGTCTCCTTTCCTCGTTGTTTTGGTATAGTCAAACATTATATTAATTTGTCCTTTCAAAATGATCATACCTCAGTTTACAATATGTTTTTCACAAGAACGGTTTGCTTTGCCACTAGTTTCATTATCATCAGCTTTTACCACTTATAATACTTAAGTCCTTGTTTCTGTAAAATGCAGCTGAAATTTACCATTTTTTTGAGACAGTGTCATTTTTCTGCATACTTTGTTGCAACATTGTTTGTGATTGCTGTCAGGCTGCCAGAATTGCAATCAGTAATGGATAGAAAAGCTACAATTATGGCTCTTAGGAAAAAAGTGTTAGGACAGACCATGGTGCTTTATTCTTTTCAAGTGAAATTTAGGCCTATTCACCATTTGCTGAAAAACTTCTTGTACGGATATGAATAGAGACACTTTCTACATAGTTTTTCGATGATCAGGTATGAACATCTTAAAGAGTTCCCCAACCAAGCCTTAGTTTTACCTTTTCTGTTCATTGTGTTTGACAATGGATGTTAGTGAGAAGAAGGGATGGGAAGTGGCCGATGCTTTCAGTGGAGATAGATACACGTAGGATTTTCACCATGTGCCAGCCTGCTCATGGTTCATGCTATCATCATCGTTTTGTCCCAGCGATTTTATTGAGGGTCCAGAATGTAATTCTATCAGTATGACCCAAGTCATATTTTGCAAGTTTGATTAAGAATTGCATGCTAAAAAATTATGTTTTGGGCTTAGATGTGTGTTTTTGTCTTGTTTGCTTTTAACACGTCTAAAAGGGTGCAGTTTCAAGATTGTTGGTCTTGTATTCCTTTCTTCCTAAGAAAACTCATGAGAGCAAAATGAAAATAATCCTCAAAGTACAACTTGAATTTGAACTAATGTGGTAGTTTTCTTATATGAGTCTGCCAATAGTTTATATTAGCAGTAGGAAAGCTGTGACTTTCAATGAGACAGCAATTGAGAAATTTCTAAGAAGTGCCCTTTCAGTACTGAATTGATTAAATATTTCACTGCCTGCTGAGCTACAAAGCTTATCTACTATTATGGGGTGTACTGTAGAGACCAAGTGCAGAGTGGAAGGTACCACTTGCCAAATGATTTTGAAATGGAAAAAAGATACTTTATTTTTTGGAATTGCAAGTCTCTCTCTCTGCTTTCTTTTCTTCATGAGCAAATAAATCTTCAAGTATGGGTGGCAGAGAGATCATGATTTTTCTCCGACATTGGTTTAATTTAAATCTCTGAATGGAGAGGTGATGACCTGTGTTATACACAAAATCTGCCTTCGTGATCTACTCCTCCCTGTGGTGACTAATGTGCATAGAGGTAAGAAACTCTCCTTGTGTCTCATTGCCTCCTCAGATTCTTCAGAGCAAGAATGTCCAACTCTTTCTCATTCAGTATTCTGTCATCCAAGTTTTTTCTTAGCATTATTTTGGTTTTAAATACAAAGACGTGAGCAGAGGAGGACGAATTGTGATGGCAGTAGCTGAATGCAATATGAAAATAACTCAAGAGATTGTACTGAAGTAATGTATTTATAGACCAGATATTTGTCTCTTTCCATAAAAGCTTTTATTTATTCTCCGCAATGTCCTAAGCAGCATAATACAGAAAAAAATACAGTAATTTTGAATCTGGATAAGTTCTTACTTAACTAATTTAATCACATGTATTCTCCTTGATTTTCTGTTCTTTTCTTAATTAATTCTTACAAAGAGTAGTTAATATGCATTTGTACAATACATTAGGGGCCCATTACCTTGACAAAATTAATCAGTTTTAAATTAACCTGAATGTAGAATTCCACATGGGAAAATTATTATACTGTTAATGTCTCTGAAAGTTGTAAAGACAAAAAGAAAAACAAAAAAATCACATGTAACATGATGTTGGTTCAAGAGGTTTTATTTTCCCTTCTGGTTTATGAGCCAGAGCTCCCATTGTTGTATTTGTTTTAAGGTCTGTTCCTGTGCTTTGTCGCAAAGCTGCCTGAAAAAGTTATAGGACAATGTTTGCTGAAGGACTCTTTTTGGCACTGAATTCTTAGAAAAACCTGCTTTGTGTAGAGAAACAGAACACTATATTCTCCTTTGAACAACAACCTGACCAT
Source organism: Steatornis caripensis (assembly GCA_013398225.1). Taxonomy (NCBI): domain Eukaryota; kingdom Metazoa; phylum Chordata; class Aves; order Caprimulgiformes; family Steatornithidae; genus Steatornis; species Steatornis caripensis. The sequence goes on from VZSC01010134.1 coordinate 170,685, forward strand.
TTCTTTGGTTCTGTGAGTAGAGGAAACAAAATAAACCTCTACATGTCCAATTTTTACCATAGTGCTTTCATCAAACTAACTACTGCCCAGCTTTCTACATATTAGATTTCTAGATTTCTACATATTAAATGTTCAGAGTCCAAACTAGGCGACTTTGCTCCCTTATAGTTACTGGAGAGAAACAGGCACTCAAAGGACAGTTCATGTGACCTAATTTAGTTGTTTACTTTTGGATGAGGTGAACCACAATATACATTTCATCAGTCACACTGTTTCCTAAAGAGCCTGTATATGCTTCAGGTAATTGTACTTGCCTATCTGTTTCCTCTGCACATGACTTTTTGGAATAATTAAGAAGAGAGGAAAGTACAGAGTGTCTACTTGCAAAGAATCAGGTACCTCATCAGCAATTTCTGAGGCTTCGAAACCACAATGTGATACCTCAGTACTTGCTTCTACTCTTCCCAGTTAAGACTACTGAATTGATACTCAGCTAGCAGAACATCTGAGCACCAGTGCAATTCATCTGGAGAGAGTAATGGGAGCTGCACATAGGAGCACACAGAGGAGAAGGGTTCCCCTTTATTGGTGGTACAATCACAGCCACAGACACCAGTCACCCACCCACCATCAGCTACAGAGCACTTCCCAGTGTCCAGTGCTCACAAGAAGTAGGTCAAAAGCCACATGAATTATTAGAAATCATAATGTGACAATGGAAGAAAGCAAGAGAACAAAAGGATGCCACCAATGTTCTGCCTGTAGCAAGTGATTTAGTACCTAAAGATTCCCAGATGATTTTAGGGACAGGACCATGCCTCATACTAAAAACAAAGGTTAGAAAAAGAGTTCCTGCCCCATCCTTGCCCCCAATATTCCTTCCTATGTGACCCATGGGAACTTTCCTTCTTGACCCCAAATACGATGATCAGTTTAATCCCCAGCAGGCAAACAAAAGCAAGGCACACCACAGAAGCAGGCTAGACATACTTCAGTAGCACTAATGATTTAAACATTACAAGCAGAGGAAGGAGCATGAAATGAGCCAGAGAGCAAAACCATTGCACCTCCAGTGTATTGTTCCTTCATTTTTACCTCGAATTAGTTCATTATTCTTTAGAAATGGTGCTCTAGAACTTAACCTCACAGAGCCTCTGGCCCAAAGTTCATTAGAACATACTAAACATCTGTCTCTGACTCTTTTATTATGCTTTTATTCTGTGGATTAGAACAGCACTGGCTGAATTCAGGAAATCATAAGAAGCAGTCACTGAATGGTTTAGTCACCACTGTCTTGAATATACTGTATTTGGTCAGCTAACGGTTCTCCTGAATAACTCCCTGGTGTCCAGAAATGTTTCCCTGCAGTGCTGGTGACCACCTGTTGTCTCTTCAGTGATGGGAGCAGGCTGCATGTATGCCAGGGACAGGTCTACTTGTCAGATACTATTCAGGGTAGGGAAAAGCATGTTACAATCCTCACAGCAACTTATTGAGGAACATTTCTCTATTCTTTATAGTCCTTGAGCCTGTATCTTTTTAATAAAATCAGGTAAACTTGCTAAGGAGATAAAAAATAGCATTGATACTGAATAAATAAATAAGTTTATTGTTTGTTTTTGCACTATCTTATACATTGTGTTATTTTAACTGGGGGTCATATCTTTGGTTACTTTCAAAAAGTTAATTTAGGGGGTTAAGATAATTACTATGCCTCATCTAATTTATACTATCGTTGTATTCCATCCATGGCTCCTGGGTGTTTCATACATACTCTCATCACAGAAGATACAAATGTGGTGTGTCAGCACCCTTTTGAAAGGGCACTCAAGTGAGACTGGTGAACTAACAGCACAGTTCTCTGACAACAGAAAGGAAAGGTTCCTTTCCAACCTTCCATCCTTCCCTGCTCCATCTATGTACTCCCTAGGAGCATCTGGGCAGTCTTGCTCATGTTTTCCTCAGTGAGAAAATGCAATTTATCAATTCAGCAGAAATATCTCTGTTTCCTTTTTCTATTGGAGGATTAAGGTATGGAATTTGTTGACTAAGGGGCAGGATGAGAAACAGAGAAGTGGCCTTTCAGAAGTGGAAATCTATTAGACAAGTTCAATCTGTCTTGTCTGACTGAGAGTTGGGCAGAGAGGAACCTGAAGGAGTTTAACAAGGGAAAGTGTAGGGTCCTGCACCTGGGGAGGAACAACCCCAAGCACCACTACAGGCTAGGGCTTGAGCTGCGGAGAAGGACCTGGGAGTGCTGGGGGACAACAGGCTCACCATGAGCCAGCAGTGTGCCCTTGCGGCCAGGAAGGCCAATGGCATCCTAGGGTGCGTTAAGAAGAGTGTGGCCAGCAGGTCGATGGAGGTGATCCTCCCCCTGTACTCTGCCCTGGTGAGGCCACATCTGGAGTGCTGTGTCCGGTTCTGGGCTCCCCAGTTCAAGAGAGATGGCAAATGACTGGAGAGAGTCCAGTGGAGGGCTACAAAGATGATGAGGGAACTGGAGCATCTCTCATATGAGGAAAGGCTGAGAGAGCTGGGTCTGTTCAGCCTGGAGAAGAGAGACTGAGAGGGGATCTCATCAATGCTTATCAATATCTAAAGGGCAGGTGCCAAGAGGACGGGGTCAGACTCTTCTCAGTGGTGCCCAGCGACAGGACAAGGGGCAATGGGCACAAACTGGAGCACAGGCAGTTCCACCTGAACATAAGGAAGAACTTCTTTGTTGTGAGAATGACAGAGCACTGGAACAGGCTGCCCAGAGAGGCTGTGGAGTCTCCTTCTCTGGAGATATTCAAAATCGTGCCTGTGCAACCTGCTCTAAGAACACCTGCTTTAACAGGGAGGTGGACTAGGTGATCTCCAGAGGGCTCGGATTACAACACCTACCGTTCTGTTATTCTGTGATTCTGTAACTACATCCTGCACCAGAGCATGCATCACATGGTAAAACACACTTCTGCACTGTGAAAAAATATAAGTTAAAGCTTTTCTATGGGATTTCTTTACCTCAATGTATCTTTGCTCCCGGGATGCTGGCAAAAAGCTCTGTGTGATCCATGGCTGAGCCTCTGACTTTCTTTTTCTGCAGTCCAATTTTGATGCTGCAGATCAAGAAATAACTCTTGCAGATTTTCAACTTTGGCAATGTTTACAACATTGATTGGTTATTCTGCTGCTTTTAGCTCTTTATGCCTGTTATATTTGGGTCAAAATTTTGAAATGCAGCATAAATTTTGGGGTCCCAATTGGCATAAGTCTGGCACTTGGAGAGGTATAATGCCCATTTTTGAAGGTATTAATAGATACACATATCTTCTCTAGCCAGACTGGGGTGGTGGAAGAAGCTCAGAAAGGAATAAGAAGTTGAGGGAAGCATGACTGCATTTTATTTGTGTGCAGGTGAGCTTGAAGTCAAGGAAACCTGCAGGAGGTCACCATTGCTGAAAATTTGATCTTGGGCTTATGTATGTGGTTTTCCAAAAATAAGATGACAAAAGTGAAAGTACTTTTCTGAAGTATTCTCATGCTTAATAAAATATACAGCAGTAATTTAAGTGTTTAAATAAGCGTGTAAAAGAATAAGGGATATTTTGTGCTTGGAAATGGGCTTGCTGCACCTGGTTGTACTAAGAGATAGCAGACATGAGAACATACCATCCATACGTGAAACAATTTCCAATTGACAATGAGAGTGAGGGTCACAAAGACTAGAGAAGGATGAAAATCTTGCAAGTTAATTTACAGTCTGGAAACCTCACCAAACACAAATTATAAATGGTGATTACCCCTATGAAACTAGTTTTCAGGCTGCCAAAGATAGTGACTGTTAATGACTGACTCTAATCTGAAGGACGTATTTACTCAGAAGAATATTACTGAGATTTACCAGTTTGAGAACTGTGTCAATGCAGAAAAACTCCCACAGAGTTGTGAGATCGCCAAAAAAGCAATTCAGAGAATGAAAAGTCTGCTAAATGAACAACCATGGTCAATATATGATATTGTGGCAGTGTAGAAATGTATAATTATATGGATAGACTTTCCCAAAATAGATGACTTATTTTTGCAAGTGAATTTGAACATATAGTTAATGTTTGACCTTACTGAGAAGAATAACAAAATATTTGCAGCTGATATTTCAATGTTAGTTACAGAAAGGAGGCCTTCTACACATGAAAGTAGACAGCAGCAATAGCTGGTTTGAGTTTCAGAGCACTGTTGGATTCAAACCGCTTGACATGTTCTTTCCGTCTCTGTTTCGTTGCTTTCTTTCCATGCTATCCATGATGTAACTCTAATAAACATTTTAAAAGTACAACAGTTGCATTATTTACAAAAACAACAAAATATACATTTTTGCCTTGGAAAGTTTGTTAAAAAATAAAATTTAATTGATAATGGTCTGCTTTGCTAGAGGGAGAATTCTGAAAAACAGAAAATGAGAAGTTTTGCTTTCCCTGTCTTTCATTTCACGAAGAACCTTAATGAAGATCTTCTGCTACTTACTTGCAGATAAAATAGTAGTGTCACAAGATGTATGACAGTAACTAATGTTACAAAGTATGCTGCCAGCAACTTCAAAGGCCAAGGTTGTAGGAAAAACATCAAAGCAATCATATCCTTAAAACTGTTCTAACCGAGTTATACAAGTATCTTTCTATAATCTTTGGAAAATCAAATCATTCTAACCTCAGAGAGTATGGAAGATGCTGAGTTCATTTCATTGATTTTCTAACATAGATAAGCTGAATATATTTATTTTTTAAATTTTAAGCCTACAATGACCTTCTCTCATGTGAATGACATCCGATCCTACTCAAGTGATGGGGCTGTCACCCCAACAGCCTTCCCAGTTTCTTGTATTTGAGAAAAGTACCCAATGCAGCTTATATCTGTTTATGGAATAATGACTGAGTTACTGTAGTCCTCAGGGTTATAACCCGTAACTGCGTGTGCTGATTTTGTCTGGGATAGAGCTAATTTTCTTCATAGTAGATGGTATGGGACTGTGGTTTGGTTTTGAGCTGAAAACAGTCTTGATAATGCAGAGATGTTTTTGTTATTACCGAGCAGTGCTCACACAGAGTCGTGGCCTTCTCTGCCTCTCACACTGCCCCACCAGTGAGTAAGCTGGGGGTGCACAAAGAGTTAGGAGGGGACACAGCCGGGACAGCTGACTCCAACTGACCACAGGGATATTCCACACCATATGGCGTCACGCTTAGCATGTAAAGCTGGTGGAAGAAGAAGGAGGGGATGTTCAGAGTGATGCCGTTTGTCTTCCTGAGTAACCGTTATGCATGATGGAGCCCTGCTTTCCTGGAGATGGCTGAACACCTGACTGCCCATGGGAAGGGGTGAATGAATTCCTTGTTTTGCTTTGCTTTGCTTGTGAGCATGTCTTTTACTTTACTTGTTAAACTGTCTTTATCTCAACACATGAGTTTTCTCACTTTTGCTCCTCTGATTCTTTCCTCCATCTCTCCAGGGGGGAGTGAGTGAGTGGCTGCATGTGGCTTAGTTGCCAACTGGGGTGAAACCATGACACTGCATCAGGAGTATTGAAGTTCTAAAAATAGGAAGATGAAAAGTAGGATTATTTACACTAGTTTTCTTCAAACATTCAGTGTTCAAGATGCTGGAAATTAGCAGACCAGCAATAAGGGCAAGGTGAGCTGGACTCCTACTCCAGGAGAAGGTTGGGAGCAGCTCAGTGTTACAGCTCATTGCACTTCGGCTGACAAACCAGCTAACAACTCAAATCCTTCCCATGTCTTCAGAGGCTTTGACCCCAGTTTCTCACTTGAACTTTCATGCTAAAGGTACTGCTTTCATTCAATTCAGAGATGCAATTTCCCTGCACGTTGAAACTTCTCCCAAATTTAAAAGTATTTGAAACTTCCCTAGCCTTGGAGGCCAGATATCCGCCAGCAGCAGTGGTGGAATTTCATATTCCTAGCTGCAGTACTTAAGCTCCTAGCCTCTCTTCCTCTCTCTGACATGCCTAGGTCAGAGGAACTCATCCTTAAAATGTGTCTACTTTTATACCTTTTTTCTCCTTTTCCTTCTTTATTCATCTTGGAGTAACTGAATCCAACATCTACATTTTGGGTACGTAAAAATAGGAGAGAGAAATCTCATCTCTTCTTGAAAAGTTATTCTCGGATTGTAGATGACTTCAGTACAAGATAATGACAGAGAAGTTGTGGGGTAGTTCACATGGTTTGGTTTGGTTCAGGACAACCTAGCAATCGGTATCAAGTTGTGCAAATGTACCTTTAATAACTTCGTCATTTTTCAGAGGCAATTTTCCTTTCTAAAGGGAATAATAGAGTCCCTATAATGTCTAATTTTCACTTAGATCTTCAAGTGAAATTCATTAAATTAAAAAAATTCAACAAAACATTTTATATTTAAAATGTAGTGAAGATAAACATTTTAGTTTTAGCAACAAATTTGATTCATAAACATGTAAGATCCTACCTAGCATAATACAATTTGGATACAGACATTAAAGTTATATCTTCTTTCAGATATTCTTTGCAGAATTTACCTTTTCTAAATTTAATAACATGATGTTATACACTCAAAAATCATTAAAGGGCTCTGGATGTGTGTAAAATAATCTTTCTATTCTAAGCATGGAGTTAGTGATGGACCATATAGAAGATCTACAGTGCATCCACTTAAAAGATGTCAATATGGTAGAAATTTATTTGAGCAATGCTTTCCCAGTGTAAGAAAAAAGACATGACTTTCCTAGGAAGAGAAAACGGGATCAGCCTCAGTAACTTGAATAATAGTTTAACAAACTAGCACATGTCAAAGGACAAATTAGAATCAAAGACATTTTATTAATTTATTTAGAATTTAGCATTTCCATTTCTTTAGTAACTAAAACAACTGAGCTTTGATTTAAAGTTGTGAATAGCTTCTCTTTTCCTTTTTCACTATATTTTCACAGGTGTTTTGCCCACTTCTCTCTGCTAATTGATTTTTTAAATATGAATTTTCAGTATTTTTATATTTCTTCAATCTTATGTTTTCAGAGCTTATATTTGATAATTTCAGCACGGAGTTGTTTTGAAACTAAAGTCAGTGATAGAATTTTCTGCAATTTCAACAAGACTAATATCCAAACAACTCTATGTAAGTCCGCATCCTACTATTTCCATTATTTTTATAATTGCTGTATCTGTTTCTTCAGTGTAGTATGTATGACCGGATATCTAGGAAGATTTTTTTTGGACCTGATTCTTCAAACTTTTACATATCACATAAAATTGTCTTTTTTTCCATTTTTTATATATTAAAAAAAGTTGAAAATTTATAAGAAACAAACAAGAGTTCAATCTTGAACCTGCTTACTGAAACCAGCATTTTCAGGCTTAAAACAAATCTTTTATACAAAGTGCTCTGCAATCACTTTTGATACAGAATGCATGTGCAACAATCAACACCTGCTCCTGCATCATTTCTAAGAGGCTGTATTTATCTCTGTTTCCAAAACGATAGTTAATCTTCATGATTCCTGAGGTCTTTTTCTACTTTTCTTCTCCACACCTGAACTGTGTGAAAAACGGCAAAGTATCTTCATTGTTCATGAGATGGAGGAAGCCTCCATTTTAAACCAAAAGAGGGTGGATTTAGATAGATACTAGGAAGAAATTCTTCACAACGAGGATGGTGAGACACTGGAACAGCGTGCCCGGAGGTGTTCAAGGTCAGGTTGGATGGGGCTTTGAGAAACCTGGTTGAGCGACACAGGAAGTTCCACCTGAACATGAGAAGGAACTTCTTTACTGTGAGGGTGACAGAGCCCTGGCACAGGCTGCCCAGGGAGATTGTGGAGTCTCCTTCTCTGGAGATATTCAAAACCCACCTGGATGTGTTCCTGTGCAACCTGCTCTGGGTGCACCTGCTTTAGCACTGGGGTTGGACTAGATGATCTCCTGAGGTCCCTTCCAATCCCTACCGTTCTGTGATTCTGTGATTCTGTGATTCTGTGGTGTGCAGGAAGGTGTTTGTGCCCATGGCAGGAGGGTTGGAACTGAATGGTTTTTAAGGTCCTTTCCACCCCAAACCATTCTATGAATCTCTGATTTTAAAGATCTTGGGCTTCACAAAACAAGTAAATGACCATTGCTGTTTCTATATGCATATTTCTGTCTTGGAAGATTCAGCTTCTGTCTGGTCACACAAAGCTGTACAACTTAAATATACACCAGCCAGACAAAGTACTTTCATGGAGTGTTGTAAATATCATGTTACGGTGATCTTTAAAGTTATCTCAGCCTCAGCTTCTTCCTACCTTTCACTCTATTTCAATCTGCATATATCTTTTCTTATTTATACACTCTACTCACCAGCCAAGCATATTTAAAAAAAAAAATAAAATTGCTACATTCCTTTTTGAAAAAGGCCTTGCTACCACTTTCGTGGATGAATGCATTTGTGTGAGTGAGAAGACAGGCAGTGGATGTGAGAGGAATCCACAACACCTCGTTCCCAACCTTCCTTTCCCACTGTGCATTTTCCTGCCTGGGGCTGGATCAATATCATCATACATTTCAACAACAGTGCATCAAGGTCCCTGGAAAAGTAGTATTATGGATTATTAAATAGTGTAATTAAAAACGGCAAAATTAAATTCTTTTAGAAATATCTTCTGTAGACCTGGGATTAAAACAGTCATAATAACAGGAATTGTTCTGATCAAATAGTTTAAAAGTTTGAGATTGTATTAAGACAGTATGAAATCCCCACTGATAACTTCCTTATCACCTACCTCCAGCGTGTATAGCTGACACATAAAAAATAGGACATGTCTCTCTTAGAATAGATATGGAGATCTTAAAAATACATGTAGGTATTCTTTTATGTGTTCCGAAGAGTAACACCCACACTATTCACTAGGTGTTGCCTATAAAAACAATTTGTAATCAAACTGGGAAATCTCTGTCTGCCATCTTTGTCAAGCACCATGGATCCAAAGGTAGTTAGACCCTAGAACAACAGGAAAAAATCTGCTGTGAGTTAATTGCTTACCTAGGTAGAAAGGGCGAGAATTATTTGATGCCATGAAGTGATTTGTTTGTTTTTTGTCAGGATTTATTACATTAAAAGAACTTCTGTAGTTTCTTTGAAGAGATCACAGGGGAAAGTGGGGGTAGCTGGGGGATAACTATTTTGTATGAAGTTGAACTGAGGCAGTACTGGAGGATGAGCTCAAGTCTGACTTGGTGAGCTGACTGATGAGTACAGAAGCTGGGCTAAGGTTGAAGTCCAGCATTTTAAGGTTTTTTTCTCAATCAGCTCTAGCACAATGAGAGGTAAATGAGGGAACTGGTGAGCTGCAGAGAGAAGGAATGATTTAATGAGAGTTGTTAACAAGGGGTAAAAGAAGGAGAATTTATTTTCCAGCACAGAAATATATTTTTCTGGAATAGATTTTGTTGATACAGAGAAAAACAACTAGCCACCCACAAAGGACAGTGCTGTGGCTAAATCCCCATACTACCTCTTCTGACTAATGTTCTTATTTAACAGGAATCATTTGAAAAAATTGCTTTGATGTCTGACTTCATTGCTTTGGTGGAAGAAACTGAAGAAACCCCATGAACAAAAACACTCTACCATGGCTTCACATCCTGGTGACTTTACATGGATATTACTATTACCTTTGAATCAGTAAATGCATCCTGTAGGTCAATGGCTGATATTTGCTTCAACGGCAGACCCTGTGGGTGTCAAGTCAAATCCTGTAAACTTAGTTGCAGGAATGGCAAGTTTTTGAAACTGCTAACTACATGCAAATATTTATTCTCTTTACGGCTGCTTTTTATTTCTTTGACAATATAACCTGTGGTGGTGCAGGGAGCCATTACCAACCTCATTCTTGATGTTCATATTGCATTGCCAGTATTTCCACTGAGTGCTGGAACAACTTTGCACAGGGTCAAAACTAAGGCTTTTAGAAGGTGTTCCTTCTGTGATGAAAAATGCATAGATACACTGTCATAAAACTTCAAAAGAATGACTGTTTAAAACATTAAACACAGAAACTAAGATGAAGTTTTTACCACTTTGTAATTTACGTTGACATTTAACTTGATTTACAATGACTGCTGCTTAGTCCAGGTAGATACCAAACTGCAGCTGCTCTTTGAACATTATTCTGTGTATAATTCCAGAGTCAGTCTAATTTGTTTGACTTCCTTCCAAAGCACCATCTATCTCCTCTGTTA
>VZSC01010134.1:188009-200949 GCA_013398225.1 Steatornis caripensis
TAGCCTTCTATGATGGCATGACTGGCTGGGTGGACGAGGGGAGAGCAGTGGATGTTGTCTACCTTGACTTCAGCAAGGCTTTTGACACTGTCTCGCACAACAGCATCATAGGTAAGATTAGGAAGTGTGGGTTAGATGAATGGACAGTGAGGTGGATTGAGAACTGGCTGAATGCCAGAGCTCAGCAGGTTGTGATCAGTGGCACAGAATCCAGCTGGAGGCCTGTAACTGTTGGTGTTCCCCAGGGGTCAGTGCTGGGTCCAGTCCTGTTCAACATATTCATCAATGACGTGGATGAAGGGACAGAAGTGTCCCTTCCAACGCCTAACATTCTGTGATTCTGTGATTTAACTCCCTTTGACTTCAAAAACAGGTAGCAGGTTTTTGGGCTTAGGAATACCAGATTTAATACAGTCTCATTTAAATCTGAATTGGGGACATCTATTATAGTCAACCAGGTTTGAGACAGTTTGGTCTTCATTTCTAGCGGTGCAGCAAATGAAGTTAATAATGTAGTACCTCATGAAGAGTAAATGGAAGGTGAAGTAAAGCCGGGAAAAGCTCAGTCTATATCGAATGCAAACTTCAAGTTCACCTTGAGGTCGCACAAAATAACATGGAAAACCATATAGCACAGACATATGACGCTGCATTTACGCTTTCTGTTAACATTCTGATGGTTTAGGGATAAATCCTGGCAGATATGTCAGGATGAATGATTTTTGGATTTTGATTTCAAGAAAGTGCCCTTGTGGGAGTCCACACAAGTAAATCAATGGAAGAAGATGCTTAAAGATGTTAAAGCATTCTATGTATGCTTTTTGTAATTAAAATTTAAAGGGTCACTTACGACTTTCCTCACTCAAAACCTCAGTACATGTATACAGTTTCAATGTTAACTCCCTTGGGAGAATTTGTAGTTTACTGCAAAGCCATTTATCTTCTAATCAGAACCTTTCAAGATTGATATAAAAGCATTTAAAGTCTTGGACTTGCTTTTTCTCAAATGAACCAGTTATTTACTGTACTACATCTATGTCTTGAAGCTATAAAGACATTTGGTGTCAACATATATGGACATGATGTATTAAACACAGACTATATTTCAAAGAATATATGCATCTTCCAGAGCCAGGAAAATACTTTTATATCCAAATACTTTACATACAGACATAGGGCACCCTTTATATCACATGTGCTGTCTTTCAGCTTATTTTCCATATTGTTTCCAGAGATATCCTGGGTTATATCCCTCTCACCTAGCTTCTTATGTCTGCAGTTTATATATGTACATACTAGCTAGTAACCCAATGCTCTCTTCAAGGTCAATAGAGAGCAATATCCAGTGATTCATCTGACCTATTTTAATCATCTATTTTAGGATGAGATGACTCATGCTTTGAAAGTGCCAATTTTACTCCACTCGCTGTGAAAAAGTCTTGACAACTAGCTGACATGAAAATATCTGTACTGCTGATGTCTATATTTGTGATCTCATGAATGCCATTCTATGCGTCTGTCTTCAGAGCACTTTGATTTCCCCATCCTTTATTTATGAAAATTCTAGTCATCCAATCAGTGACTCAAAACAGAATTGTATAGCACTGCTGAATATGCATATACCACAAGTATCAACTAGTTACTAACACATTTTAAACAATCTCTGTGAAATAAATTCACATAATGGGCTGGATTCTGCAAGTCATTTGTTTTGAGAGTCAAGGAGCTTCAGAAACAATTATTTTATCACTTGGTTAACAGAAATTTCATTCAGGATTTTGTTAAGGGATATGATTGGAACTAATATATCTAAAAGGCATGCCCTTCCCTTTCATATGAATCAATGCAGTTATGTTGTTGTAAAAGTATCTTCTGTATGGGAAAAAATTGTATGCATGCAACTTCCACTATTTTGATAAGACCGAGAAGATTTGTACCTTCTTAATCACACCTTAACAGTGAAAATGGTGTTTTGCATGAAGCTTGTCCTGAACACAGTTCATATTTAATGTATGACAGGAACAAAAGTTGTTTGGCAATTTCTAAAAAATGCAATTGTTAAACATTGTGATAATTGGTTACAGACAATAAAAGGTGGAACACTGCAGACAAATTGGCTGCCTTCGGTATCCTCCTTCCTGTGTTGAATGATATCACTTAACTTTTTGGAGATTACTAGCGAGATGAATTTTCATCAGACACATGGGAAACTAGTGCTAACATTTCTAAACCTAACTTCTTACTCTGTGCATCAAAATGATATGTCAGTTCTTCAGCTATTGTTTAAACAAAACCTCCTCTAAAGAGGGGTCATCTCAGGTGTTGCTGTATTATGGCTTTGATCGGTTCAATTTTTCTTTTTCATTACAAAAATCCCACATTTTGATAAGTAAAGAAAGGTAACTGTTGCTCCCTGAATATCAAAATTAAGTAATACCTGAAATTCCTTTTTGTGTTTTTTAAAGCACAATCCCAATTTTTAAGTGTTAATCTCTACTGAAACATGTTTGAGCATGAGTACAGAGTTTATGAATACTATCATTGTCTCAGGCAAGTGTTACCAACCAACTAACTCTAAATTGATGATAGATGCCAATTTTGCAGTGATTTAGAAGCATAATATAGCATTATAACATATAGCAATCAATTTTAGAAACAAGTAAGTTTCCTTCCTCACCTTATTGTTCATTTTACAGGTTTGGTACTTTAATTACATGGCTGCATAAGAAAAGATGTATTTGTTAATATCTTAGTATAAATAAACAATTTGTGTTTTCACAGGAACAATCAATGCTCCAAACCAAGCCAGGCAGTGAGTAGTATGGTTAGTCGTATAGCTGAAAGGGGACTGGCCCTTCAGCCTGTGTCTTGGCTGGTGTAGATTCTGCCAAGGGTTCTATCTTAAAATTTGTAGCTTTCTACGTTGGCCAACTGAACTTCACTATATATGTCTGTATGAGCTGCCTTGCAATTACTACTTTTGACTGTCTTAATTTAAAAAGCTTTAACTAGATTTCTTGCCTTTTTGGTAGAAGGATTGTCAAGAGTAGATTCATCTTGCTGTAGGATGGATTTGGACACAGTCTCTCATGCACTTCATCTTGCTGAAGGATGGAGCTGGATACAGTCTTTCATGTGCTAGTCTGTTACTGGAGTTGCAATCTAGTTCTTTGCATTCATTGCATGCAAAGGGATTTCAAGCACTGTAGATGCACGATTATCTTCTATCGTTTTCAGAAGTTAGCTTTGTGAGACTGCCTATAATTCTTTACTTGTCTTTTATGAGTTTTTTACTCCTGGCTCAATCCTGCAAGGAGCTGGGAAACTCTAAAGAAATGCTGAGTGTGTTCAAGGTCTATAAAAATCAATGGAACTGGAAGTCACTCACTGGATTATGATATCATACAAAATCAGATCCTCAGTGAGCCATGGGCTTTCAATTTAAATCAGATACATTTGTGAAAGTTAATATCCTCTACCTTATTTTAATAGCTTTGGATGTACACAGATAATGCACAGTGGTATCATATAAAATAGTGTGCGTTATTCATCTTGATTTGCAGCATGTAAATATTACACCCCATGTTCTGTTATTATTACTGAGTAGCAGCTTAATTTAATTCAGCAGCAATACGATACAAGAAATTTAAGGACAGCAAAACTACATCTTTAAGTGCTTTGTAATGATGAGTTAAAGAATTATACAACTCAAAAATATTGTTACTTACGAAGAACTGCAAATGTGCCTAAGAAATGATTTAATATCTAATTTCTGATGCATTTTAATTTTCTAATTAATTTTAGAAGGAATACCCCTGGGGATACCTATTTATTAGTGAATTTGAAGATGTATAACTTTTCCTTGAGTGAACAGCATAGAAACTTTGAAAAAAACCTGAGCACAGAGTTATAAATAACAGCAGTCAGAATGAAAATAATATGTGATATATAGAAATATAAAGATGTGCTTTATATTTTTAGAGAATATGTTCTGTGAAATATTAACAAAGAAAGATAGGTGTTTGTAAAAAAGTCAGTGACATTTTATCTGTCAGCTTAAAAGTTTTCAAGTTGAGGGACATGTTGCATATTTGTTCCCTGCAATTTGTTAGGATGCAGTCAGAATTTCAGAGGTTTGATATCAAAAGAAGTCAACTGTTGTAGCGGAAGCAGTGTTAAGTTTGAAAGGGTAGCTTCATTGTGCAAAGGAAGCAGTAGGGTATAGCTGTCACCTTTCAAGAAGAAAAAGAGTTGGAGAATGAGAATCTCTGTTAATTCAAGTAGTACACACTGAAAAACGTAGTGACACATAAATAAGCATAAATACACATATACACATGACTATGCTTATTTCAGATACTGTTAACTCTATTAATGTCATGTAATTATTTAGTGAGGGAGAATTTCAATCACGTCTCCAAGCAGAAAATTTAATCTATTAATTTAGATTCAAAAATACAGGTGGAAAATTTGTTATTGTCTATACTAATTTTAAGGCTACATGTAATGCCCTAATCTACACTGACATACTTTGACATATCCACTTCCCTTTTTAATTTCTCAAGCTTTGTAATACTACTAATTTTTAAAAGAGCTTTAATTTTTCCCTTACTAATTTGTCTTTTTTTGAAGTCTAAAATTCATCTGGTCATATGATGATATCTACACCTGGACTAGCCACCTATATCTGAAAAGAAATAAGCATGTCATCCCTTAACATTTACTACTAGAAATCTGATACTTCTGTATGGTCAGAAACATATTTCATATTTTACAACATATTTTACATTTTGTGACAAAAACTTCACATTTCCTGAACAGCTTTACTCATGTATGGATTAACTCACTGTGTGCTTATGAAAACTTTACCCTACTGATGCTAAGCATTTATTTTCATTTTGAAAGAATTTCTTCCACTTGATTTTCTTTAAATCATTTTTAATTCAAAAGCAAGAAAATCTTTCCTTATTTTTAAGAGTTATGTATTTTTAAAAATATAACTGTTCTGGAAATGAAATACATAGTTTCCCTAGAAATAATAATCCCTGAAAAGCATCCTGAACAACCCTACTGGAATGATATTTAAAGACCTACATGCAGATGACTGTATTGCCTTAAACTGAATCTGCAGAACTAAGAACCCAAAATTGTTCAAAACGGTGAATGTTTTTGGTTTAATAACACTATTTGAGATTATTGTCTGAAAGAGGAGATTAATAACATCTCAAATGACTTCTACATAATTACAGTAATGTTTTATCAGCACTGCTATAGAAAGGTAAAAGGGTCTGCATGTAAATGAGACTAAGGCTCTTTCCTCATGTTTTCTTTTAAATTGATAAAGGCTACTCAGCCTGTCTCTTGTCTCTTTAACACAGTTCTTAAAAAAGTGTCTTCTTTTCTCTTGTTGTTATTTATTTATTTCCTTCCCATGAAGCTACAATCATTTCCACATTCACATCAACTTCAGGATTTTAAAAACGTTTTCCAAAGGGTTTGGTTTTTAGAGGTGCTGAGAGCAGCTGTTGTCAGCTGGATTGTTGATGCTCTGGAATGCTCACAAATCTGTCCTTTACACATCAGTAACAGACTGGAATCAAACAGCAGTAGGGTAACTAGGTATCTGTAAAAGTAGCTCCTTGCCCTTTGCACAGATTTACATTCACCAGTGCAAATTCCTGGAAATCCAGTTGGCTTTTTCACAGATGAAGTCCCTCCAGAAACCTTCATTGCAAATTCTCTGGTACAATAAAAAGCAACATCAATGGCATCTGAAAAGCATAAATTAGTTAAGACCCACTAGAGTTAACTATTTGACTAAATAATTATAAAATATGATACCATTCTTTCTCTATAATGCTGTAGCTACAACATATCAAGTTGAGATACCTATATCTGTCTTTTTGATCACTCATATTTGAATTAAAAAAAAAAGTCAAAGCTTAATAAAAACCCACACCAATATTTTAGATCATCAAAACGTAGTTGATCGCTTTTCTGTAATCTTTCTTATGGTTATTCAAAAATGCAAGAGAATTTTTACTCACTAACACTGTCTATCACTATTTCAGTATTACATATATACTGTACCATGTATATGAGAATTAATATGGTCTCTTGATCAACTTTGTTTCTTTTGTATTATAAAATCAATAAAAAAAGTACTAACTTCAATCTTCTCTCTAACAGAAATTTTAATCTTTATATACTTCTCTAAGGAAAAAAATTATTACATAATTATCTTGATAATTTACTGCAATGATTTTCTACTAACGAAGTACCAAATTAGCAAAATACTTTGTGGCAAGTTGGTAGACTAGAATTATTACTACATTAACTGAATATAGCAAATTATTAAGCAATTAAGTCACTCAGACTTATTTGTTAGAGGACATTCCATCACTAAGTGCAGAATAGAAAAAACAAAGAAATCATATTGTTCAATGTAACTATGAAATTAAATGGGCTTTTTGTTCCTCAGCTTATAAAATAATATCCCCAAATATAGTCTGATCTCTTTAATAGACTCAGTTTTTCACATTTTGGCAACTATTGTAAAACATCTGGAGCAACAACATGTATGTTGGTAGAACTTGCATTTTTATCTAGTTTAAATAGCTTGTCTATTTAGGGTCCGGCTCTGCTTCTGTGGCTTCTTCCTGGCATTTTGATGGATGAAGAGTAGACAGATAAAACCAAGCAAGATAAAGTAGTTATTCCTCATTTCTGTTGCCTAAAGGCAGCACGTCCTTGTTAAGAGAGTTTTGGAAAGAAATCAATCTTTGTACACCATACAACTGGTAGTTTGACCCCAACTCCATGCCCTAGAGTTCCATGCCAAAGCATTAGAGCACATAGAGCACTTAAAATGCTTTTTCCTTACTCATGAACAATAGCCAACATCTGCTAGGGCTTTGATCTGAATTTTGAATAGATACTGTACTAGGCTTGCAGGATGATGCTTGTCCACCAACATGAAAATTAAGTGTTCTTAAAACCAGTGGTCCCATTCTTGAAAACAGTAAATTGTCCCTTGGATATCAACCCTGACCAACTTTGTTGATCATTCCACATTGCTGACATGTCAACTGACTCTTTAGGAGGACACTGAGCAGTCTGTCTTCCTCTGCATGTGATACTTGGTTTCTCTAATGATCTTTCTGCAGCTGATTAAAAATATAGACCCATAAGTGGAATCTTCTGTTAATAGGGTGCATTATGTCAAGGTTAAATGTGAACAGTTGCTTTATGTTGGAAAAAAACCCCAGACAGAAATGTCCTGCTCCGTGGACATATATAGGGATTATACAAGGGATATAGAATGTACCAGGACAGGCTGCTTTTACAGAGAGTGAAGTGGGCTTGAATAGTCCACAATATTTTTTTTATTTTTTCACAACTGCAGATGACAGTCAGTAAAGGCAACCAGAAATAATATCAGAGAGGACACAGGGGTCGAGAGTGCATGATCACCATAGGCCCTGCAGAAAGACAATTGAAGAACCAACTACGCAATTTTTTTTTTAATTTTGAATACTACACTGAATAAAGAGTGCGCTGCTCACTGAGAACAGTGAAACCCCTCTTTGACACTCTTTGTCTGTAAAGTGCATATCAGAAAAGAAAAGAAAATCAGCAGCAGAAGAGGAAAACAATCAAAATAAATTTGCAGTGGTGTTATACATCTTTTGGAAGAGCAGACAATCCAAAATTTAAAAGTCCAAGTCAACAGCTAATCTTGCTTTTGGGAGCTGCGTTGCCCCTTCTTTCCACCTTTGTTTTTGCATATGTCAAATTAGTGTAAAAGATTTCTGGACCACAGATTTTATCTTGTATTTGTATTTCATGAACTTAAGTCAAAATAAAAATCTAGATTCATGAATACTGGAAACTGCTTGAGTAGTTTGAAGAAAACTTAGTTTTGTTTCCTTGAATAAGCAAGAAAGTTTAATTCTCTGTAATTCATGGGATCACATTCTTAGAGGTGACCTGAAGTAATGGGAAGGTACATGAGCATCTGCTAAAAATTGTTGTGAGTTAAATTTGGAAAAAGCCATACAAANAAACTGCTCGAGTAGTTTGAAGAAAACTTAGTTTTGTTTCCTTGAATAAGCAAGAAAGTTTAATTCTCTGTAATTCATGGGATCACATTCTTAGAGGTGACCTGAAGTAATGGGAAGGTACATGAGCATCTGCTAAAAATTGTTGTGAGTTAAATTTGGAAAAAGCCATACAAATCTGCAAAGCAGCAGAACAAGCAAAACTGCCAATGCAGAATTTCAGAAATGAGGAAAGTCAAGAAAGAATGAAGGAGGTTATTGCACAACAGAACATGCTGAGAACAGAGGAGAAAAACACCTGAGCGATGCACCACAGAGGCCAGCCTAGCAGCTGCATGAAAAAACATCAACATGCAGACAGAATCCACCCAGTAGATCTTCCCATAAATATGATTTTGTTGCTGCTGCCATCCTTTGCACGTGCTTGGGGTGATGGCTTCCTTGTGTGCTGAGTTTAGGAAAGGAACTAGACGCTGCTATGCTAATCATTTACCTTAACAGAGGGTACTCAGGCAAAAGAGGCAGTAAAAGGCCCATTCCATCTCTTTTTCCTGCACTGATTGCCCGTGTGGCAAAGCACTCAGAATGCCCTGAAGGAGCAGGCCAACAAAGTAGAAGGGCACAAGAACACACCAAACAATTTTCTAGGCACAAGTGATAAATGATCAAGCGATCCCTCTAGCACACATTTGTAGCTGATCAACTATTCCTTTCTCCTGGGAAGAAAGTAAATCTGGATAAAATGAGGAAAAAATCTTCTTTCACAGAGTTTGGGTTATGTTATCCACTTAAAATTGTCAATTTGTTTTATTACTCTTCCTTCTCAGAGCAAGTGGGAGCCTGTGCAGACAGTCTCTTCCTTCTGTTAGCTGATGTACAAACAAGTCCAGAACATTCTCACTGGCCCACTCCTTACAAACATGTCACGACAGCAAATCAACTCCTTTAGCTAAAGTTGTCATCTGTTCCTTACAGCAATGTGTTGGCTGCTGGCTCCTGTATTCAATTAGGACTCTCTCAGACTGTGACATGTCTAACTGAAGTAAAGGCAAAGTGTGGAATCTAGCTCTTACAGCTAGCCCTTATGGCTTACACAGATGCGCATAAGTAAGTGATGCTAACTTTGCATCCCGGTTTCTAAGAATCAAAGAAACATTGCAGACAGCATCTCTTAAGAAGATGAAGTATTGCGGCCTTATTCCATAATGTTGTTGTTCTTTTTCTTGTGCTTTTCCCCAAGCATAAACAGAAAGCAGTGGAAAAAAAAGGACGAGGGGGTGGGCTGACCAGGAGCAAAACTGCAAATCTGCATCTCTTACGTTCCAGACTCCAAGTTTCTTGATGTGAAACTTCTGGAAGTCATGATGGTTTCAGATCTGCACATCAATGAAAGATATAAATACCAAAACTGCTTCTCCCAGTGTGATACAGTGGAGGTAAAAAAGTCAAAAAAGAATCAGAGTGATGAAGAGCATGAGCATATGACTATCTGAACACAAAAAATAGCATAGCCAGCCTGGATCAGAGGGCAAATACAAATTAGAATGAAATCATGGATCTTTTCCCTTTTGATGAAGGAAGTCCAGCACTTAGATACTGTTAGCATTTATTTCCATTTCCAAAGCTTTGCAAATGGATTAAGTGTATCTATTTTCCTCTTCAGTATCTTGACCAAAGGCAGCCTTGACTGCAGCAGTCATGGCTTATTTAGCATGGTTTATCATCTCTGTTTCCACAGATTTCTCTGTTCACACTCTGAGTGCTACAGGAACTAGTATTACACAGTTAATGAAAAGTCTTGTCACAGAGCTGACTCAGGTGTAATCACTTACAGAAGTGAACAGGAATCCGTGTGGCCCTGCTTCACGTGACTGACTTGGATTTAAGGACTGCCGGAGCTGACAGGACCTAGTTGTACCGTTGAAAAGGAAAGCCTGTTGACGAAATTTCTATTTTGTGAGAATGCTAGGCAGATGACATTCAGCTATTTTATAAAGTTTTGTAGTGTGGTATAACAGTCAGGAATGCAGCATGTGTTATAGATGTCAGCACTATCCATTGCCTTTCTCTAGGAGGAACTCAACTAGGTTGACAAAATATCTTTATGCAGTGTAATGAAAGGGTTACTCTGGCAATACTAGATACTTAAAATCCTTTGCTAATTGCTACTTGAACACAAAGAACTATTTACAAATTATCATCCTTGAAGGAAGTAAGGAAATTGTAACTATCTTCTCAAATTTTATTCCTGACAAGTGCCTGGTTGAGATCTTGCAAAACATTTAAGCATATGTTTATAAGTAAATCTAATAGCAGTTCTAGACTTCAAAGACTGAATCTCAAGAAGATTTAATGTGAGAAAATACTAGTAAGGTACAATTAGTATCACCTAAATTTAGCTACTTGAAAGTTGTGTATCTAGTAAAGTTAGTCTTCAGGTTCTTTCTATAATCAATGGTAATTAACAGGCAAGTCCAAAGGCGTTAGTCTTGGCTGTCTTTGACATCTGAAGTTGGGAAATGCTTATCTGACAGTTGGCTCCAAAGGGAGGCTAGGTAATGAACTTAGACTTGATGCCCAACTCTTAGAAAGCTAAGTGAGATGAATCTCATCCTTCATTTCCAGATAATAATAGATGCTATCATTATAGTAGCTCTGTTTTCACAAACACCCACACTTCATTACAAGATGAAGGCATAAGCTTGATATTATTAACATAATTATTCTGGATAAAACATAGCTATGCACTTCATATAAATAGGAACTGTTTATTTTCTCATTCTTTTTTTAATTGCAACCCTTAATGTACTTAACTATTTCTCATTCTGACATGAGAATATTATGTATTATATCTTGTCTGCCTGGAACACTACTTTCATTACATCCTTCACCTCTATTTGTTCTCTTGTCCGTGTGTTTGTTTTGCTTCCTCCCTTAAGAGCAAGGGTACATCTTTCCATGCCCCACTCTATGTCCTGAAGTTGTAAGCTGTCTTCTTGGTGAGTATCCGTAGTGCTGCTTTGTTATTTATTATTGTCAGTAAAACATCATCAAAAACAGTTTGCATGAAAACCTGGTTTGCTATGGAAGCCACTCGAAAAATTCTGAAGTTTTTGGTGGGACAAGATGTAACTCTTTGTGAAGAGATCCTTCTGAAACCGTTAGCCTTCTACAACTCACTCAGCCAGTATAAACGTCTCTCTTTAGAACAGATGAGGCATGAAGAAAATAGGTCATGTAGGGGATATTGCAAGGCGTATGGTACAAATCTTTTCCTTTCTTCTACTTCCCATCAGCAAACAATTCAACAGTTTGTCNTGGGACAAGATGTAACTCTTTGTGGAGAGATCCTTCTGAAACCGTTAGCCTTCTACAACTCACTCAGCCAGTATAAACGTCTCTCTTTAGAACAGATGAGGCATGAAGAAAATAGGTCATGTAGGGGATATTGCAAGGCGTATGGTACAAATCTTTTCCTTTCTTCTACTTCCCATCAGCAAACAATTCAACAGTTTGTCATGAGCAACAAACACTGAGTTTAGGATACTACAGTACAGTGTCTTTCAAAATGATGTTCTAGATATCACTTTCCCAGAGTAGATGGATTTCAGATAATCCCTTCCCTTAAATTAATCAAGGCCTGCCTGGTCTCAGTACTCACTCCATGATGTAGTTAATGGTCTGTAGTTGTGCCTTTATAGGACATCCAAGATCCGACTTCGAGCAGCGTAATGCTACCCAGAGCACTCAAAACTTCACCCATTTGTTGGGGCTTAACTCAAATGGGAAAAGAATATATGAATGCACTTTGTTACTCTGGTAATGAGCATCTTGGTGGTATAAATAGCAAAATATAAGTATTTTCTTTGTTTCTAAACAAGTCTAACTCCATAACACCAAAGCATTCTTATTCACATAATTCATGTTTCACTCTGAACATCCTTTGTTATATATTGCATAACTGATTGCTTTTAAAGCAAAGTTATTCTAGAGTAACATGGGAATTGAATGCTGTACAGAAAAAAAAAGTTAAAAAGTTCTGCACACCTTATGATGAAGAACGGCTTCTGTTCTTGGTTCCTTCATCATTGCTCTGTCTGTAAAATTTGCTGAGCTTTGAGTGTTCTTCATTTCAAAGGCACTGATGCTCAGCTTTTCAATAAAAAGGCTATGGTTAACCTGTTTGCACCTCAGCTTCTACCTTTGAAAAATGAAGGCTGTTAAGGATTCTTCACTTTGCAAGAATTCAGGTTTGCAAAGCTAAATTACTTCATAACTGTAAAATATGTTGAGATCCTGCAGTAGAAAATACTATGGCATGGAAGCTGCAAAGTGGTATTATAATGCTTACAAATGCAAGGAACAGGGAATGGGAACAGAATCAGCAGTTTGGGTGATAGGTCATTTGCAAACAGAATGTGAGGGAGAAGGAGGTCTCTGGGGAGTAATTTAATTCTTTGAAGATTTATACCTGCTCGTGATACCAGCTGGATAGGTTTGTTCTATGCAAAAGTATGAGTTGTTCAACTTGAAATTCTGTATGACTTACTTAAAAAATTTCTTTCAAGTCATTATTTCAGATAGAGACGTTAATGTACCTGCTGCTGTAGCAGGATGGGGAAGTGCATTTGGAATATGCCAGTTTAGAGTAACTGCATGTCGTGGGGGAGAGTGGTTAAGGTTTAATGGTCGCTCAAAGAATCACCACCAAAGATATGAGGGGAAAGGTGATTTTTAATTTAAGATTGTAAAAAAGCGCGACTTTACAGAATTCGATGGCAAGATTCACTCTATTACTTACTGTGTGAAGGGATTGTGAAAGGGAATTGGGTCAGAGTGGTGCTTAGGTGCAACTGTCACAGTGAATGGCGGGGGGGGCA
>VZSC01010134.1:208184-219592 GCA_013398225.1 Steatornis caripensis
TTTTTTTTGCAAAACATTTCAGTGGACCACATCTTTTATGACCTAGCATAATACAAATGCTCATTTTTGTGGGTCATGCTGGAGACCCTAAATATATTGTATTATCTGTTAGAAGTATTGGTAAACCAGTACAGAATGGACCAAGCAGTCATTAGAGGCGAGACTCACCTCATCTCTTTTCAGTACATATGACACAAATTTCTTATCTTCTGAATTGGGCTTCACTTTTAGCCAATGGAAACAGGTGCTTTTAGGGATTATTCATTTGACCTGCTTCAGGCATTTATTTAGGATGAAACGAATTGTATCTTAGAATGGCTTTTTTTTTCTCTACTGACTATGTAGTGAGTCTTGGGAATAACTCGACTGTAAGCATGAAGGGTGAAGTTCGGTGAAATGCATAACATCCTAGCAGACTGTGATGATATAAGGGACCCTATGCCACTGTCACAGATTAAGGCTGGGCTGACTATTAAACAGATGACAGATGCTCTCCCATCACCCTTTCCCTCCTGCACTGGGTCTGTGTGGTGGGGTTTTGGTAGCAGGGGAAGGGGCTACATAGATGGGTGGCTCCTGTCAGAAGTTGCTCGAAGCTCCCTCAGCTCCAAGGTGGCCCCGGCTCAGGCTGGGGCAGGGCCATTTAGAGACAATGGATGGGCCTCTGCGATAACATATAAACAGCTGTTGAAACCTCCAGCAGAGGAAGGAGGGGCATGTGAGGAAAATATCTATGAAGATACCTAGAGCCAATGAGGAAGGAAGGGGAAGAGGCGATTCCTCTACAGCCCATGGGGAAAGGACAGGCTGTGCCCCTGGAGCCCACAGAGGATTGCGGTGGAGCAGAGAGTCACCTGCAGCCTGTGGAGGACCACATGCCAGGGAAGATGCCTGAAGCAGACTGTGACTCTGTGGGCAGATCTGTCCCGCTGCAGCCCACAGAGGATCTTGGTGGAGCAGATCATGAAGGACCAGGGCAAGGCAGAGATGGACCTGCAGTCCATGAAGGACCACGGTGGAGCAGAGAGGGACCTGCAGCCCATGGAGGAACCCACACCAGGGGAGGTGCCTGCTCCTGAAGCAGACTGTGACTCTGTGGACAGCCGTGTTGGGTCAGTGCATTCCTGAGGGACTGCACTTTGTGGGAAGGACTCACATTGGAGGGGTTCATGAGGGACTGTCCGTCATGGGAGAAACCCTGTGCTTGAGCAGGGAAGCGTGTGAGGAGCCCTCCCCCTCTGCCTGAGGAGGAAGGAGTGGCAGAGACAATCTTTGACAAACTGACTGCACCCCCCATTCCCCATCCCCCTGCACAACTGAGGGGGGAGGAGGGAGAGATATCAGGAGCGAGGGGACTCAAGCCCGGGAAGGACAGAGGTGTGGGAGGAAGGGTATTTATTTGTGTTTTAAGATCTGGCTTTTTGTGTCGCCTTTTCCTGCTCTGCTTTTATTGGTAACTGATTAAATTGAATTTTTTCCCCAAGTTGGGTCTGTTTTTGCCCGTGACCATAACTGGTGAGTGAACCCTCCCTGTTCTTGTCTCGACCCACTGGGTTTCATTACATTTTCTCCTTATCCCAGCTTGGTGGGGAGAAGCGAGCAAGGAGCCGTGTAGTTCTTTGTTGCTGGATGGGCTCAAACCACTCCTGCACGAACTCCCAGAAACTTCTGGAACATGCAGTTTCTTATAGCATGAGAATCTTATTATATAATGGCCTAGTTTATGATATATTTGCGTGTTATTTTGCAAGAACAGATTAGCTTGCTCTGAACTAGCAGCAACCCATATAATAAAGCTCCAACAGTGGAGTAAGTCCTGCTGACAGTATGATTTAGCCAAGGCTCAGTTCATATAAAACCTGGTCAGCCATGGCAATGCCTCTACTAGAAAAGCAATATTGCCAGGGCAAGCACAGAGTAGAGGAGCTAATGTGTAATCATCCATATTGCATGACCATTAGCACACTCACTGGTACAGTTTTGGCCTGTAACAACTAGCAGTCTCCCAGACAATTCCCTGACAGCCCAAAAGTTAGCACGGGCCGGGAACCATTCTTAATAGGCAGATTAGGCAAAGCCTGCTTCTTCTGCAGAGTGAGATGTTCTGCATTGAGAAAGACAAGAAGTGACATCCCACTGGACTCAAGTTTGGAAAGTGATTCCTGATGGGGACTAATACAACCTGATTTGTTCAGGAGATAGAAGCTGTGTGTGCTTCCAAAGTGCTATGTCAACACGTTATTGTCTCAAGCTATTGGTAAATGAACACACCCACATGATTCAGGCAGCTCAGGTCTGAAGGAAGCATGGCCGTGCCAGTGGGGTACTGTGTCTAGAGCAATTATCTGGGTTATACATGATTATTGTGCTGTGTTTATGTTGATGTGATGACCCTACCCCATTCTGGGACAGCTTGGTTGGCATTTAGCATGAGAGCAATACGAGTCATGTTCCATGCTGTCATGTAGGATGCCCTCAGTCCTGCAGTATATCTCAGAAACCCCAGGAGTGGAAACAGTTGTCAGCTAAATAATTATCCCCTGATCCCAGAAATTCAAGCACAAACATTTAGTCAGCAAACAAAACAGACTCCACCTCCACAATCCATGCTACAGGTACTTGCTTCAGGTGCCATTTAAGCCCTGGTTTTGTAACTATCATTTTGGAATTAGCAGATCATTTAAAATGCCTGAGTAAAGTTTTGGTAAATGCAATAGGACTGCTATTATTTCAGTGTGTTGTGGGTTTTTTTTAGATCTTAGGAAGGCCACAATATTAAACCTAATATTAAACCCTCTCATCTTCTTCAGGAATTGAGTTGTGAGATATTTTAGCTTGTATTATAATGAAAAATGTATCAGTCACAATATTAAATTATCCTCAGTCGACCTTTTGGACCTGAGATACTTGGTAAGCCCTCTTCAGAATTTGCTGGATTCTGTTAGAAACAAATAGTTACCTTTTTCTCTATACCTATGAAAAATGTCACTTTGTACAGTAGTCTCTCTGGTAATGACTCTGTGAGTCACTGTAGTTTTACAAAACATACAGAAACTCTGTTTCCTCAGATAAAGCTGGAAAGTAATCACAGAAATTCTATCCCCTGGGGCAGACATTTGTCTTCATGATTCTCTTTAGAGTCATCTGTGTGTATTACTGCTTCAAAAGTGGTCATGGAAAAACAATCTTTGAGAATAGCCTCTTAGAAATCCCCTGTCATTGTTCCCTGGGAGGAAACACAGTTTACTCCATGCAAATAAAATGCTGTATGTCCTGAACTCCAACTCAAATGTCCCTCAGAATTCACAGAAAGTTCAAGCCACCTGTGCCTTACTGCTGGCTGTGTTGTCATGCTTGCTCCCTTTTTCTATTAGTATGATGCCTATGGCTCTAGAGACAGACAGTGCCTCATAGAATCTTTCTAAAAGGTCAGCAGCACTCCTGGCAGTATAGTGTCTGGAAACCACGCCTGTCAGTAGTCCTTACTTCAGTGAAGTGTGGTGGTGCAAAGCAGAGCTTGCTTGGGAAACTGGCTGTAAGAGCAGTTTTCATTTTTCATCTTGCAAGCCACACTCCTTGGAAAATTCAGTGTTTTCCCTCACTTATGTATGACACTTGAAAAGAAGAACTTCTGTGATTGAAAAGAAAGTCACAGAAGTTCAGTTGCCCTTCTGCCCTTGTTAGGTACTTGGCAAAGTCATACTGGTCAGGTTTTTATGCCTTTGTTCTGTTCAATATCAAAATCTGATAGAAATGGCCTAATGCTGAGATAATTTCTTCAGCTCTGGTGGATGTACCTAAAGAAAATAAACATAATTAGCCATCTTTTACATAATGAGAAATTCAGATGTGCCTCCCTTAGCAGCATTTGAATAGAGTATATTTCTAATTAGGTAAGTCAGGACCTTTCTATGAATGCAGACCAACTACATCAAAATGAGAGAAGATGGTTCTTTCTAAAATATGGGTGTTTAATTTTCAGTGTTGACATTCTAATCTAATAGATAAACCCTGATTCAGAGCCCACCAAAAGGATTTTTCAAAATGTTATTCAGCATGCTTTGAGTCAGCCTTATAACACCTTTACTGGCAGATGTTGGGTGAACATAGCAAGTAAAATTAGCATGTAAGCAGCAAACCTCTAAAAATTACATACAAAGACGTTCAGGGAAAGAAGTAGTAGTCACACCCTGTAAATATGGAGCCTGTCTCAAAGGCTTTAAATATTGCAACTTGCTCAGTATCTGGAGGGTAAAGAGTTTGGTATGTCTTGTGTATATGTTAGAAACCAAAGCATCAACCTTGCATCATTTTTGGTGATTTGAAGCCATATGAAGTGAGCAAAGCAGTTGCAGTTGGTTTACTGAGAACCTTGAAAGGGCTGAAAGAAAACGAAGGATTCCCAAGAATAGATAGGATTATAGAGAATAATACTAAACCTTAAGACTGTGAGTAGTAATATTTCTAAGGTAATAATCAAAAGAGTCGTAGCTGACTGTGTAGCCTTCTTTTTCATTCCTCCTTTCTCATGCATGCTATATCTGTTCATGCAACCTCTTTCAGACTGAGTTTGAGACATTTTCTGTGGAAAAGGCCCTGCTGCCCACTGCTTTTGCACTTCCATGAGGACTCCTCTGTCTGGTTTGAACTTCTACATACAGCTGTAATATGAATAACCTTGTCTCATCATCTAATTTGCTGACAGTTTACCAGTACAAAAAGTGTCTAAACAATGCAAAGTAATGAATATTTAATTTATTACTATAATTTGCAGATAATTGTTGGCTGGGATGCCGATAATGATGAAATCCATAGGGCTTTTTTTCACACATTATATTAAATGGTTTTTTAATGACAACTCATTTTTCTTTATGTATATACTTGTCATTATGCATTATGACTGATGCCAATAGTCAGTTAGCCTTCCCATGCTAGTGGGCAAGGAAAGACTGCTCCAGAGAAGTCTTCAATGCAGCAGAAAGACAGAGGGTAGTATCAGGACCTGCAATTTGTAAAGCAATTTACTATGTGTGTTTTATTTGTATAACCTTGTGGCAACATTGACTGAAATGTTTATTTACCTCAGGAGAATTTTCATAACAGTGATTTAATGTGATCTGGGTGATGGAAACCACTAAATGATTCATAGAAATATTACTACTAGCAAGTCACTTGAAGGTTTCTTGACAGAAGAGATGGTTGCCTTTATTTTGGTTCTTTATATCTTTTAGAAACACGTGACTGAGCACACAGACTAACATACTACATGTTAGTGATTAAAACACTTTCACAGATTATGAATAGGTTATTTTCTTTTCAGCTGCTTCATATTTTAGACGAGTTTCTAGGAAACTAGATAATGATCTAAGAACACTGTAGCAGGGGAATCTAAAACCCTGAGGTGAAAATGAAATGACAGTAATCTGTTGTGTTGAATTTCCTTCATTGCTCTATATGGCACTGAACACAATTCCTCCTATAATGCAATTCAGCTTAAAATTTGCAAGATTCAGAAAAGAGTTGATAATCCAAATTCACATCTCCTGTTCAAAAGAATGGAGATACCTGAAAAATATAAAAGGAAAAATTAAACAACTGGAATACAAACTTTCATAATATGTTAGTGTTATTTTCACCCCCTGCGAAAAAGGATATTATCCTGCAAAACAATAAAGTTGCAAGCTCCTCTGAGATGAGGACATCTGCACTTCCTGTGGAGTTATGAATTTTCTATGAAAACATTAATTTGACTTCTTATGCTAGGTTGATAGTTGATATTGGCAAAACTCCACCAACACCAAGCAGGAGTGAGTTTAACAGTGGCAGGATTTTGTGTTTATTCATCAAAGACTAGCAGAGCCCAAACTACTATTTTTGTGTTACAGATAAAATGTGTCATTAAATAGTTGAGTGCCTTTGACGGTCTTTAGTTCTATTCATGCTCAGTGCTTCTCAGCTGTGGCTTATCTTTCTTAGGGGCTGAACATCTTTTATTTTAAAGAACCTGTTTCACCTTGTTGTGTCACTTGCTCTACAGTCAACACATACACCCTAAAATACAACCTTATCCACTGGTTTGTACATCCACAGCTGGGAAGCAGAGGAATGGAGTCTTTGTTGGTGCTCTTCTCTTTTTCAGTGCTGGGTTATAGGATATTGTCCTCTAGATGCTGCTCGATTAATTCCTGGATTTATTTATTTATATCTGTGTTGCATTTATGCTGTTAAAGTGATTCTCTTTAATAACAATATCTGTGAAAAGAGGTCACAAACTCTCTGGGGCAGATGACAGATCTTATTGTACAGATCTTATTGTACAAAATATTTGCCTTTTCTTGAAAGTTGTGTATTTATAAATACTTCAAAAGGACAGAGTTCATTCAGAACATCGCAAAAACAAACTATATACATATGGATTTTAAACAAATGCTGCATAGGTAATATATGTATACACTCAATCCCTCCTTTCTCTTTCTCTCTGTCTTTGTACATTGTGTGGAAAGAGAAAGAGGTATAAATTAATCAGTTAAATAAATAAAATAATTGTAAGTTACATTTGTGAGAATTTATTCCCCACAAACATACTCATTTTTGCTCATATACTGAGATAAGAATGGAGTTTATCTGAGATACAAACTATTTACTAAAATCAAGTCAATAACAGGACAGTAGAAACAGATTGGCCATTCACGTATGCTAGTATTAAATGCCATAATTTGTACAAATACGAAACTTCACCTTTGCAGCATGGATTTTACAACCAGTTCTTCACATAGCGGGAAACTGTTCAACTTTCAGGTTGAAATAGAACTATCGTAAAACACAAATAGGTTAGTTAGGATTTATTGAATTTGCTCAAGTGAAAGCTGCTGTCTTTTTTTTTTTTTGAGAGGGTGATAGCCATGACCGTAATGTACAGTAAAATGGTGCTTTTTCATGTGAAAAAACAGCTTAATAAACAGTTTACATTTGAACAGTTGCTTGTCTAGGAGAAATCAAGAATATTCCTTAACTTGTTCTCAGTAGACACTGACCTTGGAAACATTCCATCAAGAGTGTACTCTGAAGGATTTTGCTTATTTGTGCATTCTCATCATGGACTCCATTATAAATACTTTGCAGCAGAATGTGTTGTGATACACATTTGCACAGGACATAGCACTGATCAGAAATGTAACACAGCTTACCTAGGTGGCACTAGCCAAATAGCAAACTTTCTTTGAAGAGAATTTCAAAATTCAGACTGAAAAGAACAATTCAGATCTTCTGGCACTGTTCCAGGATATTTGAGAACACTTTAGGTGCTGTGTGTGTTCAGGTCATGTTTTTAAGCTTTTCTTCAACCCCAAAGGCCTAAGAATGTAATAAAAACATGAGAGCAAGGATTCTGATCTCACCATGTGCCTCCAGCAGCCGTAGATCAAGGCAAAGAACTTTAATATCTATGTCTTACTCTACATCTGCCTAACCCATAAGACTGAATTTACTAAGTGATGTCGCTGTGTGATTTTTTTCCCCCCTAAAATTAACTCTTCTATGTAATCAAACTTATTTTTTATTGGAGACTAAGCATTAAAGATGCAGAAATATGGATGGCTGTGAGAGGGTTATACCTGCATTACTATTTACAAAAGAACAAGTTATGCCTGCAAAAGTCTAATCTATTTCATCCATGTGTGCCCAGATGTGGTAAGCAGATTCACTATGATCAATTTACAGATAAATAAAAGTCTTGATGAAGATGTACAGCTTGAAAAATTTACTTATCCATTGGTGTTTAAATTTGCAAAATATCTATTTTTTTCAAACTTCAGAAACGGAGTAAAAATGCAATGCAACTGCAATAATTCGTAAGAGTAAAAGATTGGGGTATCAATAAGTCTATCAATCTGTCTGTGTAAGGATCTTCAGCATTTGAGGAGGAATAACAAGGTCCTTGAAAAGTTTTAAGGAGCATGTAGCTATGTTGGCTTTCTAGTAAAAACTTGAGTGCCTCGTTAATCATACATTATCTTAGTTTGGTTTATAAAGAGTCATCAGGACATTCTTTGAATTGAGGGTGGTTGAGGGTGGTTATCGACTCCAGCATCTTGGGAGTCCAGGGATTCCTCCTGCTTGAATACAGGCTGGGCAGAGCATGGATTGAGAGCAGCCCTGAGGAGAAGGACTTGGCGGTGTTGGTTGATGGGAAGCTCAACATGAGCTGGCAATGCACACTCGCAGGCGAGAAGGCCAACCGTATCCTGGGCTGCATCAAAAGAAGCGTGGCCAGCACCTTGAGAGAGGTGATTCTCCCCCCCTACTCTGCTCTCATAAGACCCCATCTGCAGTGCTGCATTCAGCTCTGGGGCCACCAACATAAGAAGGACGTGGACCTGTTGGAACGAGTCCAGAGGGGGGACAGAAAGATCATCAGGGGCTGGGGCACCTCTCCTATGAAGACAGGCTGAGACAGTTGGGGTTGTTCAAGCTGGAGAAGAGAAGGCTCCAGGAAGACCTTACAGCAGCCTTCCAGTACCTGAAGGGGCCTACAAGAGAGGTGGAGTGGGACTTGTTACAAGGGCGTGTAGTGATGAGACGAGGGGTAATGGTTTTAAACTGAAAGAAGGTAGATGCAGATTAGATATTAGGAAGAAGTTCTTTGCGATGAGTGCCGTATCCCTGAAGTCTTCAAGGCCAGGTTGGATGGGGCTTTGAGCAACCTGGTCTAGTGGAAGGTGTCCCTGCCAATGGCAGGTGGTTGGAACTAGGTGATCTTTAAGGTCCCTTCCAACCCAAACAATTCTAAGGTTCTATGATTCTGTGGTTCACAGATCCTCTGAATACCATCACTGCCCCTCTGTCCACCCAATATTTGCTCAGATCTCAGGCTCTCTTGATCATTCTGTGGGTCTACCACTCACTGGCTGGTCCAGCTTGGTGTTCTCTTTCTAGTGAATGACACGCATACCCCCATGCACACCAGGTTCGTTCAAGTTATAGACGCTCTCCACGCTGGAGCCAGCACCAGGCACACAGAATGTGACTCACAGTCCTGCTCCAGATGCCAGCACTGAACTCCTCTCCTCACTCACAACGGTCTCCCCCAGTAGCTGTTTTTCAGGACACACACTATTCCTTCCACGGTGGCTGGCAACAGAGACCCTCACCTACGCCAGTATCTGGCACTCCGACCTCCACTCACTCCAGTAAGTGACGCCAGGGGCCCTGGGTGCCTACACCCCTGGTCTGACTCCAGTTGCTGATCCCAAACCCACTCACACTGATACCATCAGTTGCTGACACTTAGTCCTGGCAGCCCTTATACACACGAAACAGAGATGAAACTACAAGAGAGATAGCTAAGGAAATATTTAGAACATAGGACAACAGTGCGATCAGGTGCAGAGTTCAGCCAGACAAGTGTACTGACCAGCCCAGTTTTACATCTTCATACCCCTTTCTGTCTATTCTCCTCCCTGTTCCTTCCTGATTCCCTTCAACTACACTTTCTTTGATCAGTCCATGTGCTTCCACCACCCCCTCTCAGGTATCCCAAATGTTCCTTTTGTTCCTTCTCTATGAGTGGCAAAGTCCAGGTTGGCCCTTTCGAACACTGTGCCTGGAGTTTCTTAATTGCCCAACAATTAGTCACTGGGAACTTTTGGTCTTTACCATCATCTCTGTTATCCTGTGACTACGTGGTTTTTGTCTCTGTGTGCTCATTCAGTGTTTCCTCCTTTATATATTATCCTGTTTGCATTGAAAAGGTCCTTCATCAGATGACTAATGAAAAAAATGCTCTCACCTTCCACATACCCTTACACTTTGTGGAGAAACAGAACCCACAGATAAGTGAAAGGTAGACAATCACATGTCATCACGTATAGGGAAATGAAGGATATTTTATTTATGATGGCTGAGGTCTACCTGCTTGAGGTTAATACAGATAAATGAATATGGATGCACTATCAATATCTGAGACACATAAATGTACTGCATATCTTTGGAAGCAACTCAGAAAAAATATTTTCCCAATCTGATTTGACTCATAGGATTATACCCTTATTCAAGCAGTGGCCAAGGTATTTCTGTGACCATGTTACACTATTGAACAGTTTATCCAAATGTAGGCCAGGCATTCTACATTTGATTTTTTCCCCCTATTTTTCACTCATCAGAAAAATAATCAGGCAACACCTTCAGAGTTTGAAGGTTTTCCTCTATTAGCAGTTGGTGAGTGGTTAAGTTACATAAACATAGGTGTCTTGTGCCACAGTAGATGTCATAGGGTATTGTCCAGTCTCAAGGTGCCCGTGAAGAGCTAATGGGGCTCTTGTAGTCTTGGGATATACTTGTGGATGTCCCATGTACAAATTCACCAGGCACTTACGTTTAAGAATTTGAATGTCTCAGTTTTCAATATGGAACAAGGTAAGAATGATGAATAGCTGCTAAGGGCATTGGGTAAAGCCTAGTATTTTTCTCATCCCATAATATTTTTGGGATTTCATTTTTTTCTTCTCACAATCTGGCTGGAAGCAATAATGCACCACAGATTTCCATGAAGAATCTACTTGAAAAAGAACAGAAAAAAAAAAAAAAGTAAAACTTACTGTTTAATTTCTACCTTGACCTTGATTTTTTTAATCTTATTTTTATTATGATTTAGCTCTCACATAGATCGAAAATATGTTTCTAAGAAAAAAGAAGTCATTTGAAATACTGAAAAAGGATGTAGCATCAATGTTACAGTGTGTTTGCCAACAACTTTTGACCTGGAAAAATTCTCTGAAACCACAATGCACCTATGAATAGCTTCAGTTTAGATAAACCAGCCTTACTTTTTAGGAGAAGCTGTGAAACATTTGCATGGACCATTTTCATTCAGTTCCTGACCTGCGTTCTGATGGAAATCTGCTGATAATAATTTCTTCCTGTTGTAGGATGTTCATGGTCCAGTGATGTTGAATGGCGCCATGGCTGAGCAGTCCTAACTACTTTCCATGTAGAGCAAAACAAACAAGTTAGAATGGGGGAATCTGGGGGAATCGAGGTGGCTCAGTAATTCCCAGGTTAAGACATTTTAAAGACAGTCTTCTCACGCATATACCTTAGCAGGGTAGTTTAGGCATATATATATGATGCAGAGAATGTATGGTCATTTATGTTCAGTTCTGGGTTCCCCATTTCGAGAGAGATGAGGAACTACTGGAAAGAGTCCAGCGGAGGGCTACAAAGATGATGAGGGGACTAGAGCATCTCTCTTATGAGGAAAGGCTGAGAGACCTGGGTCTGTTCAGCCTGGAGAAGACAAGACTGAGAGGGGATCTCATCAATGCTTATNATGGTCATTTATGTTCAGTTCTGGGTTCCCCATTTCGAGAGAGATGAGGAACTACTGGAAAGAGTCCAGCGGAGGGCTACAA
>VZSC01010136.1:0-15738 GCA_013398225.1 Steatornis caripensis
CTAAAAAGTTAAGTTACTAAAAGAAAATCGGTTCTATCTTAGCCCAAACCAGGACAGTAAGGACAGTATGACAGTGTTAGTCCTGTTATGGTTCCCATTACCTTGCACTCAGCCATGGTGGTGCGCACAGGTGGTCAAACACTTACAGGACCCTGCTCCCAAACAAGGTTTGGACACTACATAGTATAGTGAGAATAGCGTACAGTCAGTGCCCTAGTAATGAAACCTCAGGCATCTAGACCTGGGTGTTAGTAGCGTGTATTATCTATTGTTGGTATAAATACATGACTTTTCTTCATAGCATGAAAAATATGCTTAGAATCTTTAAAAAACTGGGTTGTGTGATTCTTGGGTAAACAGTGCACTTTGGGAAGTCCCACACCAACCTTACATTACTGCAAGATAAACTCGAAAGTTGATTTTCCAGAGTTGATTTACTCAAAGTAATTTAGTACATAAACCATTTATTTGTTTAACATCTGTTCTACACAAACTTTCGGACACAAATTGTCTTTTGAATTTATAATTGTGAATGGACTAGCATATGATAAAGGCCTCTACGTTTCACTGTAATGCAATTATTAAAGCATAAAAATAGTCTCATCATATGGAAGCTTTAAAAAGATCTTTCTTGAATAATTAAGATGTTAATGACAAGAGGCAAGGGATTTAAAAACGTATATGTCTTCCTTATATATATAATCGTTGTAAATTCTAATTTTAGACAGAATTCTGCTCTGCTTGAGTCTCATATAAGAGACTTTTCCCAGAAAACAGAAATCTTTTTCTGTGTAGTTAAACATTTAACTTAATTCAAGTTCAGCAAAATCTGAGTTGCAAGGCTACATGCTTGCAGATGGTGCTTATAGTCAAATCCCGATACAAAGATTACACTTTTTTATTTTTAGTGCCTAGGGGAACGTTATCTCAAATTATGCAGATCTATTTGTAACAAAAGTACAAAACACATCTGTAACGATAGAATTTAATTTCTGTAATTTACATTAACAAATTAAACACAGGATACAGAGGAAGTTATTAATACTCTTAGAAGAAATAAAAACAGTTGAAATCTTTTTCTGCAATGGAATTAGCTAGGAAGCAATACTGCTTGTTGAAATAATTCAAAGTGTTGAGGATTTTTCCCCCTTTTGGCATTGGAAGAAAAATAGGTACTTTCCAGATATGCTTTGCGAGAGTTTTAAAATAAGCCTTCAAAATAAGAGAGTTTCATCCTAGAGTAATTACATAATCTTGTCATTGAGGAGTATTTGTTTAAGATTTAAAAAACCCAAGCTCAAGTCCCTATCCTGAATCAGAACAAGGATTTGAAATTCGATCACCTACATCCCAGGTGATTGCAATGCTCTTAGGGGATAAAAACAGTTTTTATTCTCTGTCATTGATCTATTTATACAAGAAGTTAAAAAAAAAAAAAGCTGTAGTAAAAAATATTGTAAGGAGCCCTCACAATAACCTTTGCTACCAGGTTCTTGGGTGCATTGTTTTTTTTTCCTTACCTAAATTTCCATCTTTGATTTGAGAAGAATTTTGACTAATGAAAATTGTTCCTTTTAAATCATTTCAGGTTCTTAATGCTCTGATTGAGATCCTAAAATAATTGCCATTGGTTGCGCTTATAGGCTAAAGTAAAAGAGAAGCATTCAAGCTTTGTTATTTGTACGGAAAAACTGTGAAGCAATCAATATTCAATAGTGGAAATATTTCATTCATATTCTCATTCACAGTCAAAACTACAGAAAATCTATCTTGCTTTTCCTAATGAGTCTGAACCTAAGGGTCAAAGGGCTTATTAAAAAAAAACTCAGGGTGATCACTGTTGATTTTCAAAGGGCAATTCCACTAACAGACAGAGTGTTCTGGCTGGAATAATACAGAAGATTAGCACTGTGTATCTTCATGATTTCAGTTGTTCTGCCTGTTTGGAAGAAAAAAAGAAAAATTAGTGAGCTGTCAAAAAAAATCACACTCAAAAAAATGCATAGTGAAAAAGTATTTATACCATTTCCATCAATTGGAGAAAAAAACCCATAAACTTGCATCCTAGTAGCAATTAAGAATTGACTACTTTCAGGAAAGAAAGAAAAAATATAGTCACTAATTTTTTTAATTAATGTGGTGGAGTTTTTTTTTAATTCCTTAGGGAAAAAAATGTGTTTCTGTGATGCGAAGAGGATTTAGCATATCAGAAAAGCAATGCAACCCATTACTTTTCCGACAATCTAGAAACAAGTGTCTCATACACAAAAATTGCAGAAAATGCAACTGATCTATTTTCCCCAAAATAAATGAAAGAAATAGGGCCCTGGAAACAGGTGATTACAGCATTAGATTACAAGTTTTCACTGACAATGAAGTAGGAAAAACAGACTGTAATGAACTTTGAAACTGATTGGAGAGCCAGTCACTATTGAAGCTCAGGGCTGGAAATAACATCTAACCTATTTCTGCTGTGACGGCAAATGGTTTTTAGTGGCCACTGATGTTTGATCAGTGTATGTCATGATGAAAGTCCTACTGAAGGTTCTCCAATAAGTTACAGGGAGATAAACTAGTGTTTGAATTTGGAGCATTTTAATCATTCTGCAATAAAATGCTGACACATTTGTTCTTATCTCAAGTAAACATGTGAGATATGTTGATCTGTAATGGAGGTAAGGTCTTTCTGCATGATACTTAAGATACTAGTGTTGAGCTATAATGTCTTACCCTCTGCTTGGGGCCCTTCAAGTTTAATGTCAGCTCTGTCAATAACCAGGAGAGGCTTGAGATGAAGGAGGACTCCAGCTGAGCATGTTCCTTGTCATCTGCAAGTCTACCAGATCTCAAAATCACATCTCCTGCATTTTTTGATTGTAGATATGTTCTGCAAAATCTATGTGTTTGAACAGTTTATATGAGGCAGAGGGTGAATTTATTTTTTTCCACGGAGAGGCTTATCTCTATATAAATCCATGACTTGAATCATTATGGGATGTAAGAAGGAGCACCACAGTTTCTTTTTAAAGGTTTTATGTTTTCTTTTTATATATTTAATACATTTTAAATGTTTACCTGTGTTATATGTGTTATAATGTTTGTCTGTGAGTTATATGGCACCTCATACTAGTATCTTTGAGATGAGGTTTTCATTAGATC
Organism: Steatornis caripensis; assembly: GCA_013398225.1. NCBI lineage: Eukaryota > Metazoa > Chordata > Aves > Caprimulgiformes > Steatornithidae > Steatornis > Steatornis caripensis. The sequence continues at coordinate 3,160 of VZSC01010136.1, forward strand.
ACAATATAAGTAAGCAATTACTAAACTCTTGGTTTCTGCTAGATTAGTACTGTGAAGTTCAGAGTTCTTTCAAGCTGAAGGTGTGTTATCCTCAACTCGTATTAGAGGAATCAAGTAGAGAATTAAAATAGTCAACATTTATTCATAACTTCTTGTTCTACAGGAGATGTTCAGTCTCCAAATAATATGCGCTAAGTGTATCAGAATCTCAACATTGCATGAAACTACAGAGCTGTTTCTGCTTCTGTGGTTGCTGTGCTTTGGATTCAGGAACACACTCAAGAGAAGATTAAACGTTCATTTTAAGCTGATAGAAGATAGTTTGCATCCAACTCTCCCCCTGTTTCTTCCTGTGGATTACCTTGTGACTTCCATGGCATTAAATCTTACGGTCTTGTGGCCCCTTGATTGAACAGATTGTTAATCTGATATAAAAATAAATTTCAAAAAATTTTATTGCACTTGGTTTTATCTTGGATCAATGAAATGACCTGACTCAACACTGGATCACAAACAGTGGTATAAAGAAGGATGTGGGAGTGTGTAGCTGTGAGCAGGAAGGAGATCATGCCTGTTACTTTCAGAAGCAGCCTGCAGTTGAAACAGCTTAAGCAGCACTGGACAAGTATTAGCTAGACAAGTCTGTGGGACTGGATGGTCTGCATACTAGAATGCTGGAAGAGCTCTCTATCTTCTTTGAAAGATTGTGGAGACTGGGAAGTCTCTGGTGACTGGGTAAAGGTAAATCTTGCACCCATCTTCAGAAAAAACACAGAAAGGACAATCCAAGGAACTGCAAGTCAGTCAACCTCACTTTATTTTTTGGGAAAATCTTGGAGAGACTCCACTTGGAAGGTTTTTTTTGTGCACATGAAAGAGAGGAAGGTGATTGAGAACAGTCAGCATGGATATCAAAGGTACCATGATTTACCAAAGGTAACTCACATCTGACCAGCCTGATTGCCTTCTATTATAAAATGCTTAGACATGTCAGTAAGGGGAGAGTAGTTGATGTCATTGCCTCAACTCTAGCAAGGTCTGCAATGCTGTCTCCCACAGCATTTTTGCATCCATGCTGGGACATGATGGCCTGGATGGGTGGGCAAAAATATGGGTAAAAACCAGGTTAGATGGTGGGGCTCAGAAGGTAGTGGTTAATAGGTCATGATCTACCTGGAGGCCAGTAACAAGTGGAGTCCCACAGGGGCTGAGCTGAGACCTGTCCATGACCTGAAGGAGGTGGTGGCTTGCACCCTTCATAATTTTCAGATGACGCTAAATTGGATGTACCACTTGATATGCTCAATCTGCCACTAAGGGGGACCCAGACAGGCTGAAGGAACGAGCTGATAAGAGCTTCTTGAAATTCAGCAGGGCCGAAGGCAGAGCCTTGCCCCAGGGAGGATGAGCGCCTGCAGCCGCAGAAGCTGGGCCCTGTCTGCCTGGGGGTCAGCTCTGCTGAAAGGGGCCTGGGGGGCAGCGAGCTGGGTACCAGCCAGCAGTGCCCTGGCAGCAGAGGTGGCCAGCAGCCTCCCAGGCCCTGCCAGCTGGAACACGGCCAGCATCTCATGGGAAGAGAGGGATCATCCCCTCTGCTCAGCATTCGTTACACCATGCCCAGAAAAATGCATTTGTTTTTGTCCGCCTCTCCCCATGCAATAATGCTGACTAACTGCAACGAGTTCAGTAGTAGACCACCAAGATGGCAAGGGGCCTGCAGCACTTGCCCTGCAAGGAGAGGGACATAATGGCCCGCAAGTAGCTATGAAGAGCTTATCAAGAAATTGAAGCCAGGCTCTTTACAGTGGTCCGTGGTGGGAAGACAAGAAACAGCAGACTTGAATTGAAAAAGGAGAGTTTTCGAATGGATATAAGGAAAATCTTTTATGCCATGAGGACAGTCAGGCAGTGTAACAGATTGCCCAACCTCATAGACAAACTGATGAAGTATGGGCTAGATGAATGGCCAGTGAGGTGAACTGAAATCTGGCTGAACTCTTGGGATCAAAGTATTGTGATCAGCATCACGAAATCCGGCAGAAGTCCAGTCACTAGTGGTGTACTCTAGTGGTCAATAATGCTGCCATTATTGTTTAGTATCTTCATTAACAACCTGGGTGGCGGGACAGAATGTCTTGCTGTACCCTCAGCAAGTTTGCAGATGGTACAAAACTGGAAAAAATAGTTGATACATTGCACAGTTGTGCTGCTATTCAGAGGGGCCTGAGCAGGTTAGAAAAAGGGGCCAGCAGGAATCTCATGAAGCTGAACAGAGACAGGTCCACATACCAGTACAGATTGCGTGCTGACCAGCTGCAAAGATGGTTTACAGGAAAGGTCCTGGGGTCCTCGTGGACAACAGGTCCGTGCATCCTTGCAGCAAAGAAAGCCAACAGGATCCTGGGCTGCATTAGGAAGAGATCTTACCATCACCTGATGGGAGGATGTAAAGAAGCTGGAGCCAGACTGTTCTCAGGGGTATACAGTGACAGAAAAAGAGGCAATGGGCACAAACTGAAATACAGGAAATTTAATTTAAACATAAGGAAAAACTTTCTTACAATGAGAATGATTGAATACCAGAATAGGTTTCCCAGAAAGGTTGTGGAGTCTCCATCCTTGGAGATATTAAAAACTCAACTGGACAGAGTCCTTAGCAACCTGCTCTAGCTGACACTGCTTTGAGCCTAATTGGACTAGGCTATCTCCAAAGTTCCTTCTGGCTAATCCTAGGAATTCATGGGAACTATCAGTTTCTGCAGCTATTAAATAATTCTAAAAGATTTGTTTTTTGAAGAAGTATTTTGGTAGACAAAAGATGACAAATGCAAATGAAGTGCTCTGTTATTTACGGTACACAAACTCAGTTGACCTGATTGCATTTAAATTTGAGATTGTTTTTAGAAATTTATTTTTGTGATGTAGTGCTATGTGTGTGTATAAAACTGTCACATGTAATAAGCTATAATGTAATAATGTAATAAGCTATAAGGTAATAATGCTATTTAAATCTAAACTGTAGAAAAAATTATAATGAACTGGAGCACAGGATGGCGAATTTCACTCTGTTTTTTCATGTAATACCATGGTACCTGAAATTTCAAAACTGCAAGACCGTCCAACGACAATGGTAATACTCACATCAGTACAAATATCCAGCTTTGTGGAAACATTTTTTATTTGATGGTAGGCTTAGTTGAATGTCCTTTTAAATTCATTCCCATTGCAATTATGATTGAGCTACAAAAAACATCTTTAAAAGACCTTGGAACTTCTTTAAGATACTGTTATTGCAAGGTGTAATTCATATGAAAAGGCGCTGAGCACTCCAAAATCTATCAGCCAGAATAGTCAAGTCATAATATAGCTATGTGATTTTGCTTACACTCTCTAATGGGCTTATGCGCCTTTAAAATAGTCCCAGACAATTTGCAAGTAGAGTATAATTAGAGTTATTTATTAGTGCATTGTAGTGTGTCATTCTAGCTAGAACACTCCAGTGGCTCTCAGTAGAATTTCCCTTGGAAAACTAGTGGTTAATACTCTGAGTTTTTTTAATGAGCCCTCTGACACTAAAGTTTGCATTTTGGTTTAAATTTTTATGGTCAGTTTTTCTAATTAAGTGCATCGTATTTTTATTTAATGCAACTTCATGTTTTACTAAATGTAGTTTCATCAGAATAAGATTATTATATTCCAAGATCAGGGTTCAGACGTAGAGTTCTGCAGATAAAAATGGTAACACGTAGTTATTTTGGTTATGTTTTGTATATAGATAAAACCTCAGATTCTACAGTTATTTTTATGATCCAAATTACTATTAATAATTATATTGTTTATGTAACCGAATTTTTCTCTGTTTGGGCAATGGAAATTGTTACAGTTTAGTATGGCCAGCATTACTTTCAAGTTCTCACAAGGGATTTTATTTTACTTGGTGCAGTAGAGAATGCAAGCATTTCAGGGCTAGAGTTACTAATTTAGGCAATTATTAGCATTGGAGTTAAAACAAAAGCCACGGAATATTTTTCTTGGTCTGAAATTTAGTAGGAGCTGGTCTGACTCAGAATTGTATCTTGTTACTAAGATCTGAAAAGGACCTGTTTCCATTAAAGCTTACTTAGCAGTAATGTACTGAAACCCACTTTTTTTTGGTGCAGAAAAGGAAATCTTGCATCCTTCTGGCTTAGAAATGAGAAGTGGAAAACAGTATGTTCACAGAATGCTTTTGGGTTTGAGTTGTGGTTTGTGGGTTGTTGTTTTTTTCTTGAGGGCAATGTGTAAATTTATTACTGAACCATTCTTTGCACTTTATTTGTGAGAAGTTCTTGCACGTAGACTCTCATGAGAAATTTATAAATTATTTCATTCTCATACATATAGTGAGGATAATAGTAGTAAAAAAAGTAATCAAAGGTAGCTGTAGGATTGTGAAATTCAGGAATAGAAACAAGCCCCGGGTATAGACCACTATAGAGCATATTGTAGAGACAGTAATGGGACTTATGACTGTGAGGAAAAAAATACCTCAGGATTTAACATCTGAATCTTGAATTGTTATAGATGCTTCGAGTGCCCACAGCTGTTGACTCTGCTGCTTAAAGAAGCAGGAGGGAAAAGAACAGAACACATTCATCAGCAGGTATCTGCATCATGTAAATATCTAGTTACAGCCAGTTTGTTTCATACTTAATTTGTTGGGTTTTTTAATTAGCTCAGGTTCTATATGAAGCTTTAATTAGCATGTGGAAAACTGTAACTGCTCAGAACGGTTGATATAGTGATGACAGCTCAGTGTGTGGGGTAGGAAGAATCTCTTTGTTTCTGATGGAGCTAGGCAATTTGAAAAAGATGGACTAAAAGGCAGGAACCAAACAAACTGTTACTGAATGGATTTGCAAGAGCAGACAAACCAAACAGGTGAAAAGACATCCATTTTAGCACGTTTTTACTACTTTTTGTAGTAAAATGTTGCAGTGAAAATGAATTCTGAATTTGAAACTTGCATAAGAATTAATTATGTCTTTGCTTGTTTTTTGTTCCTTTTCCCTTTTGGGGCTTCTTGTCGTCTCAGAATCAGTCGTTGCCCAGAGGGCAATGAAACAGGAGAGTGTTAGTGGTCTTGCAACTTGATGATTTGCATTACAATGTTCCTGCTCCATTTAAAGGGCTAAAGTGTTTTCAGTGTAACTGGGGAACAAAAGGGAGGGAATAGGCTGAGTTTGGTAAGCAAGAGAGTGTTGTGACTATGGCAGCTAACTTCGAGGGTGGTGAGGAGCACAGATGGCACATCCTAAAGCATTTGCAGTTGAACATTCATTTTTATTCGAGCGCCCTGATAAACCAGCAATGATGTCGCCAGAAATTATCAATCCAGGAGGAAAACTAAGACCACTTCCTTGCAATTTATTGCTTATTGTGCACCACAGCTAGCAAAAGCAGATTTTAATCTGAAAGGACCGTGGAGCATCTAGGAAATTTCTTAGGTTTAGAAATGGTTGATGCAGTATTAGCTGTTAGATAGAAAAAGTACAGCTGTTGACTTTTCCATACACTTACCTCTGTAAGTTTCTTTATTTTCACAAAGTAACCTAAATAACGGATCTTCCCAGTTTTACACATCTGACTATTTTTTTTTCTTAAAGGAAATAATGATAAATCACATTTTGGTTTACATGGAAACAGCCAAGCTCCCTGCAGCCCACATATCATGACCTTCATGTGTCAGAACTCATAAGACTACTACCTCACCTTTTGGAGGGCAGACAGGAGCTGTGTTTTGCGAGTACTTAACAGGAGTGATATGAAAGGGAATTTCACTGCTCCATCACCGGAGCATGGGCTTGGGCATGGCTGTGCTGGGCATGCGACTCTGTTCCAGACTGGTCTCAGCATTGTCTTCTGCATCGATCCTCACACAGCCTTGGATTCTAATCGCCCAGAACCTTCAGGTCAGTGTAGATTCATCACAGCTTATGAAATGCAGCCTTAGGCTGGGGGCTGTGCTTGCCTGCTAGATATGGTTAAGAGTCAAAGATTTTCTACCTTATTACAAAACTGATGTTCAGATTCCATCTGAGATGTAGTAGGTTTTGTTTTCTGTCATATCCTTGGCTTGATTTATAAAAAAAAATAAAATACCATAAACCCTGCTGCTTGTTGAACAGAAAATAAATGGATGCAGGTCTCTAGTGATCTGAGTTGGGTCAACAGGCATATTTTCTGCTTGTCTGAATCACACTGAGATTTTTTTATGAACATTTTGTGTGTCATACGATTATAATTTGTAAGGTAAGTAAGTGCTATCAAGAGCTTCATCCTGTTCCTGTTGAAGTCAGTGGGTGTTTTTGCTATTGCTTTTCAACTGTAGTAGGATTGATGGCTGAAAATGAGCAGCTGCTGAAAGGTTAGTTTTAAAGTAGAATTGTGGTCAGAAAAGCAAAGTGACCCTGTCAAGCTGACATACTGGGAGCACTACACTTATTTTTTTCTCAGTGACTTCCAGACCAAATCTGCTCAGTTTACAAGTCAAACATTTTTTATTGACTTCCAGAACTGCAGAGTCAGCCTCAGTTTGAAAAATCAGAACTGTTACTTCTGCTTCTAGTCCACAGAAGATTCTGCATTTAGAACTTGGTTGACATGTCGCTGATGCGTGGCTGAATCCAGTCTGCTTTTCCGTGTCTGTCCTAGCTCTGGAGGGTGAAAGCTGCCACAGTAAAAATTTATTTGTTATGAGAGTAAACAGATACGACTTGCAGAGATAAGGAGGTATACTGGGGAAGTAAGGGCCATTTTTATGGCTTTCTTCTAGATGCACCTACACTTTAATCCTTAACTTCTGCCCTGATAACAATTTGATGTTTTCAGATTCCTTTAGTCTGGGACTACAAAGTCTAAACTGTTTTCATTATAAAATAAATTTTCTGAAAGTGCTTACATTTTATGATAAAGTCATGATTTCACGATGAGTTTAAGATTTTAGAAACCACAATTGACAGAGGTGACTCCTTCTAGGTAATGCAAATCCTTGTTTACTTTCGAGGGTTCACAGAGTTACACAGTGATATAGATTGGAAAACTAATTCTGTTTATTATTTAAAAGCTCTTAACATTATATAGTCACGGGAGGGAATTCAGCAGATGCTGGCCCATCATGTCAGTGCCTTAATCTGACCCTGACCTCAGAATCTTGATGTGGCTCCTCAGGCAACACATACGTCATCTGATCTTAAACTGCTCGCTTGATTAATATACTGTAGTTAAAATGTATACTCCATGCTAAAGTTAAAGCCAAAGCTCTTCCATTCCACCACAAGTGCACCAAGGGCAAATAGATCTGTTTAGAGCTTTGCAGTGATTAAGACAGTCCAGAGCAGAATGTCATCTTTCTAATAAAGTTAGACTTTAAAAAGTGAACTAGCTTCCAAGCCTGGGTTTTGCAACACCCGTGGGATGGTCTAGAAGTTCCTCTGGATCTTTATTTTGTTGGTTATCACAAAGAATAGTAGTCATTCCAGTGCCTCAGTGTGCGTGTGCACACTTGTTTATGATGAAGTGCATATGACAGATGCACATTTTTAAGACGTATGCTAATTTCTACCACACTTCGTACCACACATACTGTGTTGAGTAATGCTTTGTGGAACTTAAGTCTGCTGTCCGAAGCTATAGCTATTTTTAAGGGCAGTCAAGTATTAATGATTCTTCTGAAGCGTGAGCATGTGCTAATTGAGCTCCTTGGATGCTACAAAAACTTGTCAGATTTTTACAGTGGGAGATATATTCATGGTTTCTCTAGGTTGGTTTTTTTTTTTACTTCTCAAATTGACCACCAATGAAAGGTCACAAAAATACTAGTGATTAACTTGACTCTAGAGTTCTTCCTTTCTTCTGTAGGACAGCAGAACTCTTTAGTGAATTTGTTAATCTATGGCAGGTGAGACTTTTTTTAAAATGAGGGTGTGCCTAGGCACGGGAAGAGCTACCTGTTGATCTCACTGGCAAGCCTTTGAGGGGCAGGGGAATATTGCTCCTCCCCAGACAGAGAATGACCTGGCATGCACAGGTGAGAGAAGTTTTTGTGAGATGCTGACTAGTAGGAAGAATGGGATAGAGGAAGTGAGGAGCAGGTAGGAGGCTGGAGAGTAAGAAATGCTTTAGAGAGCTTCCCTGTAAGTTGCTGCAGCAATGTTCTGGAGGTAGTAGAAATAAAGAGGCTTTCATGAAGATTAGGAGGTTTATTTCAGCCAGCAGTTCCTGAATGAGAAAGAAAGACAGTTGGAAAAGTTCCAGCCTTCAAGAACACTGTCCTTGGGGTGCAGGTTTGTTTCAAACCTTTGTGTTTAGTGTCTTACCCTGCTGATGTGAATTTTCTCTTTTTGAGGCTTTCTTTTTCTTAATATTTTGAGTACCCTCAAGAGCTAATGTCAGAAATTGGAAGTGTTTGGTATCTGTTGATGTGTTCACTTTTTAAAGAAGTTAGGTGACTTGCTCTTACTTTTCAAATTGTTGTTAGATAAGATCATGTGTGTACATGGTGGGATCCTTCTTGTCGTTTGCGTTGAGTCACGTAGCTTCTTTGGGAACTGTAATCTCTTTCCAGTTATGTAAAAAAGCCTGTTTGCAAACATGTAGTAAGACTGGTTCACACATGGATACAGATCAATGAATCAAATCCAATGATCCACTGTGTTCTACATTACTGTTTTGCTGTGTGTGCATAGATAGGTCAGCTCTGTAGTACACGAAGGTTGTTTTCTGGAAATATCCACGTCTTAAAACCAAAACAAACCAAGAAATAACTCAGCAGAAACAACAAAAATCCTCTAAAATCCCTTCTGCTCACCTCATTTGGGAAAACAAACAAACAAAACCACTAGAGTGTATGGAAGTACTCAAGTTAATGACACATTAACCTCTGCTCTGCTTCTGTGCTCTTGCAGTAGTAGAACATCAAAGGGTTACTCTCCTTGGTAAAAGAACTCCTAAATATTTCAGACAACAGCGAGCTTGTGGTTTAGAGACAGCCTCTTAGCAGAATGTTATTGTGCTTCAGCTTATTGACTCAGATTTTTCTACTTCTTGAAAGAAAGATCTTGTATAGTTAGTTGTATGTAAGCGAAGACATTAATCTGGAGGTGTGTTGTTACAAAACTTGTATGTGTCCTGGATATTGTTACAGAAGTGAATGAATCACAAGAAGCTGTTTTACATGATCAGAAAATGTTGTGCATCCTGCAAAAGGCCTTGTTTTAGCAGTTTGTAATGATGACTCCTCTTACATCTGCTATTAATCAAATTGTTTGCCAAGAAGTTCTTATAAATAGGTACAACAATACAGTCTCATGAGCTTCCTGCTGAAATTATTTGTTCCTGAGCAGCGACACCACATCAGCAAAGCTGGAGTATCATCATAGTTCAGGAGTGAAGACAGATATCCTTGAATTTTCACCAAGGGAGTGAATTAAACCTAAAAAGTCAGTGCTATTTTGCTTTTCCATGAATGTCATCTCTCTCTGTCTCACGTACAGAGCTTGGATTTGTGATTGCAGTGTCGCTGGTATTAGACAGAAATGCAGATAGATGGTGTTTATCTGTTTCTAATTTGTGTATTGTAACAGTAATATGTTCTTCCTATACGCAAAATAAATTACCCAGTGTTTAGTTTACACCTGATTTAAGTCTTGGCTACCTTCCAAATTCATATGAATACCTTCATATATAGAATCTGAGAAAATGCATACGCAAATAACTGTATGGAGTTATGTGCAAATTAAGTGCAAAAAGTTAAATACTTAGGATTTAGGCCTGCTTGCATGTCACCTCATTCCCCACAACGTCAAGAATGTGTAGTTCTACTGGGCTGCTTTTTAACTGGAGAAAGATTTTTCTCTGCAAAACTGACACTTTTATACAGGTGCCTAAATAAGTGGGTAAAAGCTGAATTTTGCCNCCCCACAACGTCAAGGATGTGTAGTTCTACTGGGCTGCTTTTTAACTGGAGAAAGATTTTTCTCTGCAAAACTGACACTTTTATACAGGTGCCTAAATAAGTGGGTAAAAGCTGAATTTTGCCATCTGGAGAAGACAGTTCTGTGCCCTCTCCACGTGTATTTCCTTTGTGTGTGATCTTTTAAAGTAAGTTCTGCCAATGCATTTAGTCAAACATGAAGCAATATAAATATTTTAATGTCCTATATGATGGCTATTATGTGTGCCCATTGATGTAGCATTTTCAATGAGTACATCAAGTGGCTATTGGAATAGTGACAGTTAAACTTCTCCTGTATTTTTTAAAGGAATATGTTAATATTCATTATTTAAGCTTTCCAATTTTTAGTGATTAAAAGTATGTCCAAATGTATTAGTGTAAGTTATAGTATTGTAAATCTCAGATTTTTTTTACTTTTACAGTGGCTTTCACAGTTTGTTTTCTATAACTCACCCTTTATAAATCAGTAGGAAACATCTCATTTTCTTAGTATAAAACTGTATAAAGCACCACTTGCCCAAAGTAAATGATTTTTTTCATCTTGTTCTCTGTAGTGTTGAGTGGCCTACCTTTCTGTCAAAATCAATTGGACTTGCTGTTGTTTAGTATCAGTTATGTGAGAGCTTTCATAACTTAAGAGCATGTAAAACCAGAAAGGGTCCTTTGTTTTGTATAGTTTTATCCATATGTAATTTACAAATCATGCTATAGTCCCCTAAATTTGACACTGTTTACCTGTCCCATTAGGTCCCGTGACTTCTGTTAACTTTAGCTTTAGTCAAACAAAGCTATTCATATCTTTCAGAAAGGCTTTCTGCCTAGGTTTTGAGATGGCCAGAAATGGAGATCTTGACTTCTTAAGCATTAGCTAGTTCAAGTAAATAAATCTCCTTTACAGTTTAAAAAATAATAATAATTATGCATTCACTTAAAATTGGCTTCAGCTTCCAGTTGTGGATGCTTATGAAGATTTTGCTTGTGTCTGCTTTAGCATGTCAGTTCAGATCTAGAGTGCTTTTTGAAGCAAGTTTGCTTTTCCATTTTTTTTCTCTGTCTCCCTGCTCTGTGTCCACCATCCTCCCCCACCCTACACCCTGCTCCCTGCGCTGCCATTCCAATGGGAGAAGGTCCTGGGGCGGGTGAGCAGATTCCTCCACAGGGAGCCTCCCCCAGCAGATGCATTCTGGAAGCAGGAGTATAGCTAATGCACTCCAGCTGCCAAGGGGTGTTTGGGGCCAGGAAATGGGCTATGGCTGGCCTGAAATATCATTTCTACCTCCTTTCTCCCTCAAGTCCATAATGTGTGGGCATCAGGCCCTCAGCACTCTACTGATCCTTTCCTAGCTGGACTGTGCTGCCTGGTAATGTAAGCAAAGCCTTTGTTAAAGGTCAGCTTAGTACACAGTGACTTCCATCTGTGAAAGTATTTACATAGTGTGTTGTGATGATGATGATCTCCTGGATGACCTAAAAAGATTTCAAACCTTAAGTCTTGCTAAAAGAGGTTTTTTTTTTTTTTATAGTTCATGGTTCTTCTCAGCACAACTTTCCACTTTTTAAAAGTTCTTTTTAAAAGTCTTAAAATATTTTTAAAAGAGATTTTAAGGGATATTTTATTTTTATTTAAATCAAGAATATTATTCTTTTGAAAGAGTGCTGATCTGATGAGGTGCTGATTCAAATGTGATATGCAAGTAAAAGATACTCAGTTTAAGTCTAGTTGTATAAACCACAATGAAACCAGAAATACTATTTTTTCCCCCCTAGGTCAACACAGTCTTCTTTTGACAGGAATATAGCTACTGCCAATTATTTAAGCCTTTATTTATTGACCTCTTCTCGTTACTTTGTTCAGGATTGAAATTCAGCCAAGCGAGGTGGGTTTTTTTAGTGCAGGTTTTATGCTTGCATCCAGGCTACCCTTTTGGAATATAGGTAGACTTTTAGGTTTCTCCCAGTCGTGTGAAAGATACTCAGGGCATAAATTGTATTAGATTTGTGTGCAGGTTGGCCAGAGGAATAATCTGTAAATATATTTCAACTATTCACTGTGAGTTACCTAAATATACTAATTTTAAGAGTGTTTATTTCTTGTAGATGTTGTTTAACATACTCCTTAGTTACTAATGGACTGGAAAGTACTTCATCATTTTGTTGTGATACTAGCCCATCATTCCACTTCTCCAAGCTTGTATCCTCCAAGCATACAAGAAAAATGTACTGAAACTCTTGCTTTTTCTACTTCATTAAAAGTATTCCTGTCTTCACATAGGAATTTGCCTATTGCTAGGAATTATTCTAGTTTTTCTCATTTAGTTTAGATTTCTCAGCCAAGTTATAGCAGAATATTAGATATTAAAAGGTCTAAGTTAAAACCTCTGGCTCCTCCTCAGGCTCCCAGTTAGCCTGAGGCGATTAATTTAGACTCAGAATTTAAAGGCATTTAAGTTGCTACAGATTTGGGGTTGTTATATATTTGTACGGATTTTTCTTTGCTTCAACTTCTTGCGGTCTTGTTTAAAGAGTAAGTCTTCTGCCATTTTCATTAGATAAAACCAGTGTGTTGTTATGGGGGGGGGGGGGAA
>VZSC01010136.1:36945-72774 GCA_013398225.1 Steatornis caripensis
CCCCCCCCCCCGCCTTGCCTTTTTACTTTGTTTTCCAGTCTATCTTTTCTGACACACTAGTCCTCCTTTGTTTAGCTTTCCAATATAGCAGAGTTTTGTGTTTGTTGCTGACAATGACAATGATCAGTATCTGTTTAAAAAGGTTTGAAGAGTTGCTCACCTGCAGATGCTGGGTGCTTCTCACCCATAACTAACTAGCCGATGGGAACACATCATCCTACAACCTAACTAGGTGTCCTGGCTTCCATACCCAAGACTCAGAGTCCCAGTGTGTTCCATTCTGGAGTTCCCCGCTGTGTTGCACCTGCAGGTACAGGCAAACACCTGGGAGGACTCTTTTTCTGTGGTGCCCAGCGACAGGACAAAGGGCAGTGGGCACAAACTGGAACACCGGCAGTTCCGTCTGAACATGAGGAAGAACTTCTTTACCGTGAGGGTGACAGAGCCCTGTCACAGGCTGCCCAGGGAGGCTGTGGAGTTTCCTTCTCTGGAGATATTAAAAACCCACCTGGACGTGTTCCTGTGCACCCTGCCCTGAGGGCACTTGCTTTATCGGGGTGTTGGACTGGATGATCTCTGGAGGTCCCTTCCAACCCCTGCCGTTCTGTGATTCTGTTCCATGAATTCCTCTGGCTGGGCCACATCACCCCCCTACCCCTTGCTGCCAGGTCACATGTATTAGGCCATGGGTCCTCTGCTGCTGTTTTTGGTGTCCTTTTGACGTATGCCTGACATGAATGATGGCTCTGTGAGACCTCTTAAAACTACTTGGTGATTGAGTTGTCTCTCTTGTGCCGTCATCTGAAGAAAACAGGTACCACAAGATGCTCTTTTCTGCCTTGTGGAAGGTATTGGATGTGGTGGCTGTGAGGAGGCCTGTCTGTTCCAAACACGAAGTGCCATCTCCTGGATGGTCGTGGGAGATCTTATTCTCTGGTTCTCTCCCCTCTGTCTGCTGTTTGGTAGCACTCTTAGGATTGTTATCATTATTTATTTATTTATTAATAGTCTGTATTCTGCAGCAGAGAAGCAGTTGTATATGGAAACTTGATCTATTCTCTCAAAAATAGAAGAGGTTTGCCTGTGGTGAGAAAACAGGTCTGAGTGAGTTCTTAGAGAGCTTGCATTGCTAGTATCCCTGCCCTACTGTGGATGAGTAGGGCTTGCTCTCCAAGAGCTCAGAGGTTAGTATACTTTATTATGACTGTTCACATCAGAAGATACTTTAAAACTCTTACTGAAACAATTCTTCTGTCATGGGAAGAAGTCAGGCCTGCAGTACTTCACTTAGTTGTTAGTCAGAAAATTTACTCTAGATGTGGAAGAGACAAAGATAGACAAGGCAATAAGGTATTAAAAAAAAATGAGAAACAAAGGAAGGGAAGGTCAAGTAATTATGCATATTCAAGATCCAGTTGTGGACAGTGAACATCCTTTCTAAGCTTTTAACTGACTTATACCAAAACATTAATATTTTGAAAGAAATTATGTTGAAGTGTGATGTTTTGTTTCAACATTTTGCTTGTCGTCTTTCTGGGCTTTTAAAATGTGTTCATCTTAAATGGCAAGGTGTTCCAAAACAGAAACATATAAGTTTGTTTTCCAGTAGCAAGAAGTTAAAGAAAAGTGTTAGCAGTAGCCTAATAACTACTTGTATCTCAGGACCAATATCTGCATTCAGAGTTTTGAAACCAAGACAGATGATGCATGTTTCTGTAATCAAAATGTACTCACCTTTGTTTCTGTGAGGTCTCTCTAAATTCAGCAAGGTTTCTGATATGTAACTGCTAGTAGAGTGTTGTCAAGCTTGTGGGTTTTGTCTGCCTTAAAGGATACAAGAAAGTGAAACTCGGGGACAAGGAGAAAATTAAAAATAAGAGTTTTGTTTCACAACCCAGATCTCTAGGCTGAATCTAAAAAGCTTAAGCTGTGTCTGTGTGTATATGAGTATATATCCACATATAGTTTGGCTTCACATGTGGAACCCGTGCTCCGGAAATGATTTTTAAAATGGCTAGAGCCTTTGGTAAGGCACCACAGATGAAAAGTCAGTGTTGAAAAGAGCATGAAATATTTGTGCAGAGGTTTTCCAAGTCCACATCCAGTTATGCTTCTGTCAGACTGGGTTTAAACTCCTCCTCATTTTCTCCCCACTTGTAGGTATTCTGGACTGACCTGTGCCTGCACTGGCCGTTATTGCAGTGTTCAGATCTCTGCTGTGCATCTTCAGCACCTGGAAGTAAAAAGAAACTTAGGTGCTGAAAAGAAGATTTAGTTGCATTCAAGTTGGGCCAAACAAAGTAATGCTAATGCTTGAGGAGGATGGTTTGAAATGCAGAGCGCCGAAGTAGCTCCTGACTTTCCAAACATTAAAATTTTATCGGTTGGTACTGACAGGCCAACTGTAAGTAGTAGTAATAATAATAATTTTATTTATTGGGCACCCTTCCGTCATTAATATCCTGTTAGATGGCTCACAAAAGATATAATCTGCTGTTAATGTCCTGCTAGGAGCCTCATAAAAGCAATAAAATATAAAGGCAGTTATATGCTTAATGGTTTATGCTTTTTCTTTCATGTTGATGTAGAAAATTACAGTAAAAGGCCAACTTTGCATCTTCATTGAAATTAATGGAGTTTGAACGACTTATTCTGGATCTGAAACAGGTCCAAGATATGTTAATGCTTGTTCTTTAGGTTCAGTCAGCTGATGCTGGAATATTCCTGATTGATTTGCAAGGTAGCACAACTGGATTAATTAGAAGAGAAAAATACTGTTTTCCTCTCTAAATTCTGCTTGGTGCAAAACCCACTTGCTATAAAATGTCATGTTAGGGAGGCTCCTTTTCCCCATCTTCTGACTAAATTGCCATTTCTTGTGCTCATTCTTTTCATCTTTTATGTTGTTCATTAAAAATGTTACGTGTTATGCGCAGTATTGTTCACAGTCTACAAGGTTTTTATCACTTAGATAAAAGCAATCTACGTGATGCACAGCTGGTCACCAGAGTGATCTGATTGCTTTTGTGATAGACCTTAGACACCTAATGCTGTGCAGAGCACTTCTAAGCTTTTTTTCAAATAACTAAATTAAATTACTTGCAGATGAACTTGTTTTATTACAACATATCTGAAAAAAAATTTTTTTGATTTATGGCCAGGCTCGGCCGTGCTTTCTAACACTTAGTAGCATCATGGTCTTTGAGTGGTCTGACTGATTTCTTGAGGAACAACGTACAACTCAGCTTGAACATGACTTCGTTTTTCTTCCTCTTCTGGTGGAGTGGGAAGGAAAGCATCTCGCCTCTGGAGAGGAATTGCAGCTATAAATCTTAAGAGGAAGTATATGCCTCTCTATTAGTGTGGACTTAGATGTCTAATTACGAGGTCTAAAAGTTGGTGTTGGACCTCGTCACTGGCTGTTGGATAGCCTAGCCCACATACTTCTGTGAATCCTGTTCTAAGGTCCCTGATGTTCTTCGTGTCTCTGAGACACTGACCACTCCAGTCCCAGCTCAGGATTTCAGTGGTTAACAAGGCACTTCACTATTAGGCATTGGGGTACGATGCCTAGGTTTCCTTTGCTGATTTAGCCCAAAAATGAGACTGGTGGCATCCTGCTTCTCTCCAGTGTGATTCTGCTTTTACCATATGTAATCTCCTTGCACCTGAAACACACAAAAAATCTGACTTGAGAAAGACACTATTTTTGTCACATCCCCCAACATATTTTCATATAGCCCCAGCTTATAATAAAGTGAACAGGAGATTTTTAAACAAACCTTTTACATTTAGTGCACATACTGAGACCACTTAATAGCTTGTCGTCTTTTTATTGAAGATTTTTTTTTTAAAGCTGCCGACTTGCTTCCAGATGGTATCATACATAGGTGGTAACAGTCAACTGGTACCAAATATACTTTCATCCACACTTCCCTAGGAATATGTTACCTAGCTGGCTTTGATCCCAAGATAATCACATAGTTGCAAGTCCTAGGTTATTTGGCTCCATGAAATTATTGTTAAAGTTAGCCCTGGTCACCCTACAGCCAAGCCGAAGTCATCAGACTTTTTAGTCATGGGAAATGTAAATCCCATTTCGAGTTGATTAATTTTTCACAATTTTTAAACCTATTTACTCTAACAAGAAATGTGTCATCCTCTATGGCTTGGAACTGTTTTACAGTCTTTTCTGTTGTTTCTTAAGCACTGTCTGGCTTTGTCCACACTTCATTAAAGGCATGTGGTGGCTCAAGAGGATTAGGATAACTCAAACCCAGCGTTTCCGCTCCCAGTGGAAATTAATCTCTTGAAAAGAAAGCTGTGCCGGTTTTGTTCTTGCTTTATCTCTTAAACTGCTTGTAGCTCTGTTGTCATTTCAGACAATGCTTAAGGAAACCAAGCAAAGCCTAGCATATTAATATATTTGATTATGGCTCTCCCTGATATAGTCTTATATCAGCCTAATTACTATATCTTTGGGCTTCCTAAATCTTCTCTATAGTACCGATGCCTACTGCTCTAGATATTGCTGCAAGTGTACCAAATCTAAAAAGACTGAAATTTTGCATTGCTGCGCGTGACACAAGATAAAGATTAAACTTCTTTTCCAAGCACTGTGCATACAGTGGGCTACCACAAGCTGCAGTCATTGTCAGTGTTGAAAGATCTGCTAGGACCAGACATTGGCACATGGCTTGCAGCTGCTGTTGTGACTGCCTCTTCCACTTCTTTCTCTCTCCTCCAGCAAGAAATACTTAAAAGATATCGGTAGTTCTTTAATGACTTGCAATTTTCATGAGTAGAAATGTTGCACCCAAAAAGCGAATTTTCATAACTGAGCGTTGTAAGAAAAGAGCCATTGCACTGTATCTTAAAACAAAGTGGCCATAGATACAGATTTAAAGGTGAGGCTGGAGATAAGGAGGAAGTATTACATCCAAGTTTTGGCACTGTTCTCAGAAGCAAATATGTCCGGAAAACTGCAGAACTTGTGTTCCATTAGTCAGCAGCAGGCAGTCCTCAGACTTGTAGTGAGGTCCTAGCTCAACCTAGCAGTGGAGTACGCCTGTCACGAACAGACACGTGATCAGCAGTGGTCTAGGCTAATGCAGTTTGGATCATACTGGAGTGGCCTGTGTTCACATGGAGATGAGTAGCAGTAGCACTACTCCAGAGCAGGTAACTTGTTGAGACGGTAGTTTGTCATCTGTGTTTATGCCTTGCAGGATTCTCCATTTCCAATTTTCATGAAACTGAAATAAGATTATTCTGCTCTAATCAAAAGAAGATGACTGACAATTCTCTGTGTAATCGTACTGTAAACAACTGCGGGTAATTGTTCTTTATTTTCTTTTGTTCTGTACTTCGTTTCGGTATTCTCCACTGATCTGTGTTATGCAGCACTGTACAAAATACTAATCAAAGAAATGGAAATATATTCAACATTTGCACTTAATTTTATTTTACAAATAAGAAATAATTTCAGACTGTACTTCAGGTTGTACAAGTTCATATTCATCTTATTCCTGAGAATGTCCTTACCTGAAAGTTACCAGTACAGGTTTTGGGTTGGAATACTAGAGCATCTGGGAACAGGAACCTTCACTGTCTGAGTTCTGTAATGACATATTTTTACAAGCTTATAAACAATAGATAAAAGCTGAACTTAATAAATATTGAGGTTAGATGTGAGACTCAGCTGACAAGATAGTAAAGCTGTGCAAACTTGTCTTGTAAAACTTCACCAGGCACTGGGAAGCATCATGTCTGAGTGTGGAAGTGAAAATCTCATGGTTTTGATGTCAAACATTCTATCTGATGTGAAATCTATTTTTTTTCTTCCTCAGCTGGAAATCATTAGAGCTATTATTACTCATGAGGCAGGACCTAGGGTAGGATGCTAACATCTGCAATAAATTTTCTGGTTATTTTAATGCAGGTCCTTCAATTTTGATAAACCTGCTCCTTGCACATTTCTTATCGCATATACGTACATGTACGCATCGCCCTTAACTTAGAAGAGGACTTAAAGTCAACGTTCTTTTTTTCAAATGCTTTTATAGTAACTGCTTTCCACTATTGCCCCAGACACCACCATGCAGGAAATGTTTCTTAATTCGTTCAGTATGTATGTGAATTTTCTAGCAGTTTCTCATGCTGATTTTTTTTGTTTTGTTTTTTTAAATAAACCTCTGTTGCAGAAGTTGTAAGTTGAAACAGTGTCCTTGTCTGTAGGTAACCTGGTTGGGAAGGGTGATGTGCAAGTCCATTCTACCTTGTACCCTCCATTTAAAATACACTTACTGTATATAAAGAAAAAAAAAGTCTAAAAATGCTTGAACTCAGTAGCATTTTTAGTAAGACTGGTTAGCAGCTCTATAACTGTTCAGCTGTTGCCAACAGCATTTTTGTATTGAACCTTCTGGGGGTTACTGTCTTGCTATTTAAAAATAGACAGACTGATATATAGGCAGACACACCAAAACCAGGTAGTATTACTGACAGCTCCACTATAACTTTCAGCACACTAACATAAAACTCCACCGCTAAATCTCTCGGGGTAAACTATGCAGAGATAGAAAAGCCCCAAAGTATTAAGAGTGATTTTGATATAAATTCCAATTTTATTTTATGACCATTTTACAGCTGCTTCCAGATATCTTCTCTTGTAAACTACAAGGTGTACAAGGCAAATGTTACCTCTTTTTTTTTTTTTTTCTGCAGGGTTTCAGACAGTTGGTTTACTGTGGTGTGTTAGCAGCCTTTGCTCTGCACTACACATTCATAAGAATGAATTTTAATGAAACTAAGCTAGCAGAAGACCCATAAAGAAGATGCGATTATGTTTTAAGTATTCATAAAAAACTTACATAAAATTTACACACTTTGATTTTGTCTGTGACAGTCAAAAGAAATAGGCTGACACCATATGAGGCCGTGTAAATCCATACAGTTGAAATTACTTTATTGCATGGGCTGCATATCTAGAAAACATTTCTCCATGCAAATAGGAAAGCTTTTTGCTGGGGAAGACCAGTTGGAAGAAAAAAATAATGCAGGAAGCTACTGGCCAGTGCCTGAGTACTAACTCCTGTTAGCATCACTGCTGAATGACATCACTCATGCACATATGGCTGTAGGATAAAACCTTTCCTCGGTCACTGAACAGGAATAACAAGTAGGAAGACAATAACTTGTTGGTATCCTTATTTTAAACCCCACAAGGAAACTTCAGCCCTATAAAAAGAAGGCTGCTTTAGCAGGAGTGATGCATGAAATTTGGGGTAGTTCCTATCACCAGCAGAATCTCCGTCTGCAAATTGAGCATTAGCAATAGGGCTGCAAGTTTAAAAATAACTAAATAAATAATCCATGAACAGTGATGAGTTATAGTGGTGGGAATGTCAAATTCTATATGAATTACATGTAATGAATGAGTAGTAATTTCTCCAAACTAGTATTTTATTCTTGCAAACTAATGTTGCTAAAAATATTCCCCCTCTCCCCCATTTTTCTCATGGAATTTGGTTAAAATTAAAGCTTGATGGGACACTTTGAGTATTGTGATGGAAATTAGTTTAAAAGTTTAAACTCTTTTGACTTGTATTACTAATAGTGCAATTCTGCATTGCCTAGGTTTTTTTCTCTTGCACATCTTTTTACAGCAAAGTTTGACAGTAATACCTGCTGCCTGTCAGAACAGGGAAAAAATATTATTGCATAAAGCAAATAATAAAGAAATAAATTTCTACTACTTATAAAGGAAAAAAGTGTTCTTACTTTACAAGAAATATTCTTGCTCTTGCTGTGAGGATGGTAATCCTGCAAGGTTTTTGATTACCGTGATGTAGTTTCACTAAGCACCAGAAGATAATTTTTCATCTTTAGATAAAGACATAGTTAATTCACCTTTTCATCACTCTATGCAAGCAGGTTAGTAAACATTAGAAATGATTTAATAAATGTTGTGTATAAGCTTTGTGAAAAAGCTAGCAGCGTATTCAGTTATTCTTAGATTCCAGGCTTATGGCAGGACCCTTGATGTGCAGAGGGAAAACAATTTTAGTTCTGCACATGTAAGTTGGTAATGCCTGTCTGATGCCCATCATCTCCTGTCCTAGCTAATACCATTCCCTACCAGTATGCTTGAAATATTTGTGTGAGCTGAAGTCTTCCTATCTTCAACACCTCCAAAAACGGTTTAATGATTAAACTTCTTCTGCAGTTTTACATAGTTTTTTACCCATATTTGTTTTGAAATCTGAAGTAATGTATTGTTAAGAATATTAAAGGTAAACATTTCACACTTTCTAATATTATTTTTCAGCTTTGCTCATCACAGGTATAAGATGAATAAAGTTCTGATAAAAAACAGCTGACTAAAAATGCAATGTTCAGGGAAATGAAGTCTGTGTTGAAACTGTTGTTTGCCATTTGGGTTCTGGCATTTGTTTCCTTGTTGACCTGCCACAGATAATTTCTCAAGTGTATACCATGACAATTCTGAAGTCCACTAGAATGAGAGGAGACCCAGCAGAAGTTACTGCTCTGACTTAATTTTCATAGAGTACATCAGTGGGAATATGGACCATTTTGAATACAGTTTCTTCTTTGACTGCAGTTTTATTCAACTACTTAATTCTATCAGTCTACCACAGTACGGTATTTCTGCCTAATATTTTTTCTTTCATGCTCAATTTAGACATCATAGGACTTTTATTTAACGTTTATGTCTTTAAAAGGAAAAAAACACCTGGTAACTAATTCATGTTCAAATCCATTTTGAGATAGCGAACCCTCTCCACCCCCAGCTCCTAATCGGTTCATCTTACTACAGACGTTCAGAGCCATGCTGTGAACACCCCAAAGTTTCTAATGTACGTTAAAAACTCTGTTTTGTGGGTTTGAGACTGAAAGCCTAATAACACAGGAGTATTTGATATGAAAATACTTCAGTTTGACCTTGTTCAGTCTTTCTAGTGGTTAAATCAGAGGGAGTAGTCGATGAATACGGGTCTGTTGATTTATTACCTTTGAAGTTCCTTGCTAGTCACACCTGGGAGCCTGCCTATTAGCGCGCCTAAATAGCCATTTCCCAGTCTAATGGGTATGCCTGCTCCTCTGTTCTGGAGATCTTTAAAATACCCCAAAAGATCTTTTTTCCAAGCTAAGTGTGTATTTGTTCATAGACTGGACATATGAAGAACAAATAGTTTTGCTTCGAAGTCTGTGAGATCTTCCTCCCTTGAGCCCCATTAATGATTTTCAATTTTTAGTGTAGGATTAATTTTTCATAAATTCAGATTAGCTCAGCATAAATATAGTAATCAATGTTACGTTATGGAAAGTTCCAGCTAGTTTTATTCTGAAAGAACTGAGATACCTTAAAAATCAAACTCTTCATGGCCGAGTACAAAGTCTCAGTTTCACTTTACATTAAAATTTACTTGTCCCTTGCCAATCTGAGTGTCTGCTTGCACAGTTATCTATAATGTAAGCATCAGTTTTCGAAAATTGGATCTTGTATTTTGAAAACACTTAATTATGGTTTAGATTAAGGATGTCCTTGATGATGCAGTCTTTCTACAATTTATGTAGTTGTTCCACATGTGTAGTAGCTCCACATGAGCTAGTCTACAAAATGTATTTTATATAAAAAGTTGATATTTCTTGACTGAAAATAATGCTCTACAAACACAGTGTTATAGACGCGTTGATAGAGTTTTCCAAAGGAAGTAGTTGAAGTATACACTGGTTACATCTCAGATATCCAAATACTTTGGAAAAACTGCTTCTATTACATGTTGCATTCCCACCTTTCACAGAAAGAATCATGTATGAAGTACGTGACGTCGTAGTAAACGATCAGTGACCTACACCACTAATTTTCCGCTGTCAAACAAAAAAAGTGATTGAGCAAAATTCATCATTGCAATTCACCAAATTAAACAAGATGTTTCCTAATGTGCTTTATCCTGAACAACAGGAGCGTGCGAAACTATTCAACGTGGGAAAGGAACATTTAGCACTTTCGCCCCAGGCTAACGTGCCACTGATACTGTCTAACTAAATTGATTTTGTTAAAACAGCACAGAATGCTAGGGGAATGCTTACTTGGGTTTAGAGAGGGGGGTTTTTTTGGTTACAGCCTTTTCTGTTTATAGTCAGTTTAAAAGGAACTGAAATATATTATTTGTGAATTGAGAGTTGATTGTCCGTGCTGGAATCTGTTTCCATTGGTTTAACCAAATAAGGTTATAATCTCAACTGAGTATTCAGCTAGAGCATGTATAGACAGCAAGGTAGACAAATACTCTGAGTTTATGGTACACTTGGATTTCGCTGACTTCTATTCTTTCTCCTATAGGTTTCTAAGATCTTCAGTAAATAAGCAGATCTCTTCTCCCCGCTTCTCATTGATAATTTCAAACATTGTTCGTCAGGTAGGTGCTGTATTTCACTACACAGTTTGAGGAAGGCACTTTTATATTACTCTGCTGTGTAACCAGAAATAATTCCTAGGCAAGAGGCTGTGGTGGGGTTTTTTACTTTTTTTTTTTAATTATTTTTACTTTTAACAGAGAAGGTGGCTAGATAAGCACAGAACTGTCTGATCTTCCTCTTCTTGATATGTTAGTCTGTACACCTGTTGTTCACTCAGGTCCTTCTGTCTCTTAGCTCAGCTGTGTACTAGTTTTAGAGTGGTCTGTTGTGAAGGGTTGAACAAAGTTATCCTTTTATTTAAAAACAAACAAACAAAATTGTTACCTGAATTACACAGAGAGCAGAGGTTAGCCTCTCCGTGAAAGTTGTAGGTATATCAGTGATTTGCCGTACATAACTGGACTTGTTTAAGGTCACTTTATGCTAATTTCATCATTTTGTTAATTTATAGCTTTGGAGTTTCCAGGTACTGCTTTAATTTGAGCCTCCTGAGTGACATGCAAATTCTGCTTGAATAAGCTGGTATCCTGAAACTGTGAACTGAATGACTGGGTTTGGGGGTTTTTTTTTGGTTTTGTGGTGGGTTTTTTTTGTCCCTCTCCCTTTGTCCTTTTGATATTCTTACCACCTTTTGATATTTTTACCATCTGGCTCAGCTGTAGCTGAAAAACAAAACAAAAAAAGAAACAAATGTCTCCATACATGAATGAAACACCATAATTACTTGCTGGAAAGAACAACCCAGCTCATTTTTTAAAATGAAACCTGTTCTGAGGATCTAACCAGATTGTAACATAGAATTTGTGACAGGAAATTTTGCATTTTCGTATTTCACCTTACCCAGTGCTTTATGCTGCCTTCTGCTTGTGGGTGATGGGGTGGAAGAAGCCGCAATGAAGCAGCAATCTTTCTTCTGCACACATCTTCAGAAAGTAGAATCTCAGTGCAGGCTTCTCAGCTACTGTCCAGTAACAAGATGTCTCTCCCATTCTGCACCCCCACCCCCCCAAGAAACACAACCTTGCGGTGAGTTCAGCAAGTGCATGAGGCACCTGTGGTCTGTGTGTTGGGTGGGGGGAGAGCCAGAGCTCAGTGGGAGACATGCTGTTAATGTGGAGCAACCTCCTTGCTCAGCTGTCACATATTGCCTTTGTACAGCATGAGGTACCACCCTCCTGACACAGACACCTTGTCACAGGGTAGCTTCTTACTGGTGTACGTGTACTTACGGGCGTATGTGTACTTACGGGTGTACGTGTACTTACTGGTGTAAGTTTGTTAGGAAACCACTGTGATAGTAGTGCATCTCTCAAAGTCTTTGGTCATATCTTAATTCTCTAAGTTTCATAAGTACGTGAACAACTTTGTGTATGTGCTGTGTTTAGCACGGTGTACTTGTTTTGGTATTTTGTTGAATTGGACACTCTGTGGTACCTGAATTACTGTTGTCGCTTCACATGTTGTCTTCATCTTTGCTAAGAACAGCAAGTTGAGTGCATTACCGTAAGTTATTAGGGAATACTGCTATTCCTCTTGCTGTAATTGTTCAGTAAGTAAATAGCAGCTTTTTCTTTTCAAAGTACAGTAAATCTCACAAATACCCAAAGCATTAGAATGTCAACCTTTTTTTTTCTTCCCCTGCAAAATAAAATTTTAAGTGTAGAACAGAAGATTTTTAGATTAGCAATTATAAGTTTATTTAGCCTATCTAGTTTTTTGACAGGGTTGGTTTTTCTTTGTTTTTCATGATGAAACAAATTCCAGAAAGTAAAAAAAAAAAAGTTTACATAGATGCACAAGTTTTTGCTGTAGATTGCAATGATTAATTTTTGTTTCTTTCCACAGGAATTTGGAATTTCAGGAAAAAAACCCACAGTGAAATTATGGTAAAAGAAATGCTGATATAATACATAATGTCTGCAAGAAATATTTTTATGATCACAGTACTGTGTTTCTCTTATTACTGTTTTCTGTAGAAAAAATTGATGCCAGAAATATTGTTTTCCCATGTCTTTACTAATAGGGTACTTCTTTGTTCACCCATCAGTCCCATTGCAACCTCAGTCTAACTTTTGGTTTTGAGTGAACTGAAATGTGGACATTTTGATAAAAGCTGTGAAGTATTTTATTGTAACAATAGATCAATTGAGCAATATAATTTTTAATTAAGAATTTTTGTTTTGGGAAAGAAAGGCCTTTTTGTCAGAGGAAAAACAGAAAGCTGACTGAGAAAAATTTTCATGTATAGTGTAATAATATCTGGAAAGAGACAGAAGATAATAATGATTTTTCCAAAGATGTTAAGAATAAGGTCAAAAATGTTTTATATCATAAAGTGAAAAGTATCAAGGCAAACATTGTCACTGTAAATAAATGCATATTCTTTATTTTCATGGCTGTGGGCACAAGACTCTGCTTATTAATACAGAGGTACAATGTCATCACATAGGTTGCCTTTCATATAGCTATTTTGTTTGTTATCACATAGTTATCTGTAGACCTATTTGTATGTAAGTGTGTTTTTGATACAAGATGGAAGTTGCCTTGGTTTCTGATGCTCTTATTAAATACATCATAACAACAATTCTGACCTTATTTTTTAAATTCTTGATCTTTGCTGCTTTTTAACATGACTACGGGAAAGAAATTTTAATCATCCCACAGTGTTGTAGTTAATGAAACTCTAAACTGTCTTTAACGATAGAAAAAAAAAAAGACATTAGGAGTGTCTGTGTGGTGTGGTTTTGTGTTTTGGCCTTTTGTTTGTTTGTTTTTAGGGTTTTTTTAAAGTTCCATCCTTATTTGATGATCAGCCTAGACGCCTAATTTGGGAGTCAATGGGGAAAAGCTTGCACCTGGTAGCATTGCACCTGATAGCATTGAGTATAAATACTGTTCTGAAATGGATGTGTGTAATACAGGTCATGCACCGATCATCTTTAATGATGCTCATTTCAAATATGTGTAATGGATTTTTGTGAAGCAATGTCAATTCATAGATGGTCTAGAGATCTTGTTTTTTCCTAGTACGTGTATACACTATATAAAAATATTAAATTTGGGATTGTCCCTAAAGTAAATCTTTCAAGACAGTTTTGTCTGCACAATTTGAAGCAGCCTAATGGAATATTATCCTGGTTTTGGTCTTAGGCAAATTTAGAACCTGTTTCTCCATTTGTGTTTTCAGTAGTTTCTCTTTCAGTAGTCTGTATAAAATTACTTTACCTTTTTTTAACAAAAAATATACTGGAAAAAGCAATATGCAGTGGTCTATGATCTTGTTCTTGTAGAGTTGATAAGAGACGCTTTTTTGTTTTAATTGCTTTATTCTGTTTTTAACTCCTGTGTCATCAGTTTCGTTTTACAGAGTCACTATCTAACAGTGATGCTATACTTCAGTCAGTTAAATTACAAATAATTAAAAATTTACGAATGTTACAGTTAAAAACATATACTTCCTTATGGATTTGTACCACTGCACTGGGTAAAGCTAAAGCTGCTCTCTAATTCTTGCTTAGCTCTTTATTCGCATCTCTGTATCTGTGGTGAATTGGTTATCCAGAGTTGAACTGTCTATAGTTGTCATTGTATTATGCTTGAGGTACATCCCACTGGTCTGTTATGCAAACCTGTACAGCACCTTGCACCGATACATCACGATACAATGGATGTGCTCAGAAAGATAAACATTAACTATAGTATGCAGTTAGTTACAGTTGTGCAATACTGTCACATGCTAGGAAAGCGTGATCCAGTACGTTAATATGGATGAAATAAATATGTATCAAGTTCCTCGATGACCACACTAATTCTATAGTTATCAGTGCTTTCTGGTACGGATAATACTAAATCAAGCTATTATTTTCAGCCCAGTGGAAAAGGTCAACAGGAAATAGAACAGTAACACTTAACACTTCTTACGTTTATATATGTAACCAAATCGTGCTAGAACAAACATATTTACAGATTTTAATAGCAAGAAAAGAACACAATTGCTTCATATGATGGCTGATAGTATAAATAACGTAAAGAAATATTTCTAAAATTAGTTTGTGATTTTCTTTGCTAAATATAAGTTGAAGTAAGGTTTTCAGCTTGTGTGAGGTAGACTGNACTTACGTTTATAGATGTAACCAAATTGTGCTAGAACAAATATATTTACAGATTTTAATATCAAGAAAAGAACACAATTGCTTCATATGATGGCTGATAGTATAAATAACGTAAAGAAATATTTCTAAAATTAGTCTGTGATTTTCTTTGCTAAATATAAGTTGAAGTAAGGTTTTCAGCTTGTGTGAGGTAGACTGCAAGATGTAAGCATTTCATGCCAGCTTAGAGTCTATCCCATGAAGCTTGAAGGAGGTGCATTGCTACCAGCACATGTCAAAGACTAGTAGGTATCATCTGCAGAACAGAATTACATGTACTGCACTTACTTGGGTAGAAAACCATTCTGGACTTCTGGTAGTGGTAATAAATTTTGTAGTTAAGATTAGAGAAAACTTTAAGATAAAATAATTTGACTGATGAAATGAAGGTGTTAATTGAAGAATAAATGAAGAACCCATTTTTAAATTCTGTTATAACTTAATTGCTTCCCACAAAATGGAAGCATTGTGTGTAGGATCCTTATAAACAGCTTTTATTAGTTGATTTTGGTAAAAGCAACAGGGTAAAAACTGAAGTCACGAAGTGAGTGTTGCATGGCACTAACTAGGTACTGGTAGTAGGATGAAGTGGGCTCTCCTGAATCTATGCGGTTTCTTCCAGGGTAGCAGTGAGGTATTTCTGTAAGGCAAAGCAAAATACCTTGAACTGCTGCTTGCTGTGCTGTTGACTGTCCTGCACTGCTTTAAACAGTTAGTGTCTTCTGCCAGTTAACTGAAAATCAAATAGCTATTCCTCTTTCTTCTTAGTACTCCGTGGAAAAACACAGACATGAAAATGATCCCCAAGTACTTTGTTCAAGCAAAAAGCATTAGAGATTTGAAGGAATCACTGTCTTTTTGGCTTGATTTTGTTATTTCTGTGTTTTTCAAGTAGTGACTAGTTTTATAAATAAATAACAAATACGTACTTTCATTGAGTTTCTTGTGTAAACTACATTCGTATTTACGAGATTCCGTATTATCCGTTTGGGAGCATTGCTGGTCCACAGCACTGTGTTCGCAGGTGTGTTCTCAGAAAGGGAAAATGGATGGGTGGCTTGGCCCAGTTGTCCCTCTGCCTCTGATCTCCTTTTACTGTAATTAAAATGGTTGTGTTTTATCTTTGAGGCTTCTGAGGCCTAAAGGATGATGTAGCAAATAATGAAATAAAAAACGTAGAGTTTTCCTTATGAGTTTGTAAATCACGCTTAGTATCAACTGTTTTTTTCTGTGTGAAGAGAGAACAGTAAATAGGAAAGGAGGGGGAGTGGTGGTGGAGAGAGATTATGCTATCTTGACCTAGCATCTTGTCAAGAAAAGATCCTTATGTTTTCCCCTGTACAGGTTAGAAAATTATGAGCCCTGTTTTTAATCCCCAATTCACAGCGGCAGAACACCAGGTAGTTATTTCTAGCATCTGTTTGTCATAAAGTAAGGTATACCCTAAAGAGACACTCTTCATAAACACTGAGCACCAGAAATACTGTTCGTATTAAATTGAACCACATGAATAATACAGAAGTCATGAATTTAAATTATTACTGGCATTTGGAGAAAATGGCAGTATTTCAGCCATTAAATAACAACTTTGCTTTATTTCTGGAAACAGAAAGTTATTAAGTTGTAAATCATATTGATGCTATATCTCATATATATTTCTGGTTCTCAGACCATCCAGACGTATCTCAGCAGTGCTATGTTGCAGTATGATTGTTTCCTCAAAGGTCTTCAGCCCACTTCTGAGAGATACTTGAGCCATAGCTGTAGTGTAATGGCATTATTTTATACTAGGTCTAGACACCACCGTTTGTGGAGCCAAAGTATTGTGGAGGTTTTGAGGTGGATTGTCTAACCCATGTTGTGTTTAATGCTTCTGCAGTCCCCTAACTGGTGGTGTCAGAATAGCTATTGGAAGCTATCTGGAATATAGACACTAAGAAGTATTGTTGCAGGAACTTTTTTCCCCCCTGGTCTTTGAATGTTATCTGTTTACATATCCTTAACAGGGTAAGACTAAAGCTTTACCAGACAATGACCTGTGTAGGTAAAGAAGTATTGTTGTAGCCTGCAGTGCTCGTGACTTTCCTTTCCTGTTCCTGCTCTTCCTTCACCCCTCAACCTGCTTTCGAGCTAGTGAAATTAAGTTGAAGTGAGTTGGAAAAATAAGCATTGAAACTAGTGACTGCTTGTTGATGAGGTCTGTTAAGTGGCTTATGTCAGAATGTAGAGGAGAACGGGTTTCTTTCAGATAATTTTGGCATAGGAAACCAAAAGTTTCCCTTCTTCACTCTTAAGAAAAATGTCCTGAATCATCTTGAGAGCAATAATTTAGTCTTTCCAGGACTTTGCTTTGTAAAGTATGGATGCTGCATTTGCTAGAGTGCCAAAAAGCTATGAGAACTAGAAGACACTGACCATTTGATGGGCTTCTGCAGTTCATATTTGGTGGGAAAAAAAAACCCTGGATATTGTAACCATAAGAAAGAAGGAAAAGGTTTCTTTGGACTTTCCATCAGGTCTCTCATTGTTGTGTCAGTTGTTACTTCAAAATGGGGAAGCTCAGAAGAACATAAAAAAAGTCTCGTTAGAGAAGTCACCTGCACTGAAAAGCTTGGAGACGTGAATATGTACGGATTTCATATTTCTTTACATCAGAGATACAAAAGACATCAGAAACCAGAATACTTAGCAGTGGAAAATGCAGATATAGAAGGGATGCAAATCCAGCATGACAAAAAAAAAGCTCCAAGGGGGAAAACAACTTTGGAGAGTGAAAGAAACACTGAGGAGCACAGGAGGCTACATGCTAGAGCTCAGGCTGTGTACAGTTAAGATTTGACAAAAGTCAAGCTGACTTAGACCTTGTGAAAAAAGGCAAAGCAAATAGGAAAAGGTTTTTCAGCTATATACATGAAAAGAGACTAAAGAAAGAAAAGTCTCCTAGGTTGTAGGATGGGATAAGATAAAGTGTAAAAATGGCAGAGTAAATAATGTGCCTCTCAATCTGTAAGGATGATGAGGCTGAGTGTGGGCTCAAAGACAGAAAAGAAAAAGGGAGAAAAGGGATGAAAACTGACATGTAGAATATTTTACAATAGGAATTTAATGACCTTGAAGTAATAAAAAGAAAATGAGGTTCAGCAATACAAACTGTTAGGCTATTTTTTATTTTTTATGAATTAAAAACATGCATTTCTGCTATAAAGTGCCGACTGCTACTTTTGGGGAAAGCTGAGATGAAAAACTCAGGCAGAGTGGGCACTCATGGAGTACTTCTGACCCTCCACCACTGTGGTGTGTCTGTGGGACAGAAAAATACAATCTGAAACTGAAATAGAGGCAGTTATTTCCACAGAGACAGGACAGCTGTTGCCATTACGTGAGACACATTGCAGAAGACAGTCACCTGTCATACTGCATACAGTTCTGGTCACCTGTGCTCCAGGAACGTAATAAACCAAAGCTGGGATTTGGGAAGAGTAGTACTACAAAGATGACTAAAGGAGATGGCTTTTGAGGAACCTGTCCACAAAGGGAAAACTAGAAGAGCTCTGTTTTTTTCAGTCTAGTAAAACAAAATCTGAGAGAGGTTGTTATGGTAATGGTGCGTTAAAATAAGAAATATCACTGCTGCAGAAGTTGTTGTGCACGGTACAACTCTGGCATTGCTGGAATGTTTTTGGTTTTGTGTGCAAGGGAAAGGGAGAATAATCCTGTCCTGCCATTAGCAAATAGGCAGTCTATCTTGTTTAAAGTCACAGGAAGCTTTTTCCCCACACAAATATTCATATCCCAATCTGTTATGGCCACCAGTGCACCACAAATCATGTTAGTCTTTTTCTGTTATGGAGAGTGGTTTTGTTTAAGAAAAGCAATTACTCCCACATTCCTGAAATAATTTGCCCATTACCCCTTTCCTCCCTCTCCCATGACTGAAATTCTCCTGGCTTTTGCAACGTTAGAGTTGAAAATTAACTATTTTTTTTTTTAAAAGAAGTCATAATATTCTTTACTCCATCAAATAGATTTATGTGATCCATGTGGAAGGCAACAATAAGATTTGGGTTGTTCCACCACAAAGTGGAAGATAAAATGGAAATACGTATTAGATCTTCAGGCTAATTAAATCAAAGCAATAGCAAGGCAGCCACAGTTTAGATTAAGACGCTTCTCAGGAAATCAAATTTAGAATAGGTTGAGGCACCCTTTTGGTGTCCCATCATATAAAATATTGCTAAAGACCTACTCTTTATCCTTAGCTTTCTTGTGCCACTTCTCACTGAATCTTCTCTTTACAGAAATAAACATTTGAATAAGCATATACAATACCACCAATCACTGATGGTAATTACTCTAAGTAAAATAGCTATTTTTATTGCAGAAAATAGAAAATGACAATTTTAATTATGTAAAGTGTCTAATGCCTTAATGATTTTAGCCCATTTTCCATGTTTGTACATGAAAGCTGGCTCCATATTTTTACTGTTACCCAAGTTCCAAAGAGATATTATTGGGCTTTAAATGTTTATTGTCATCCTAGCAAAGTGGCTTTTATTTTTTGTTTATGTTCTAAAAGCTTGGCAGAGTGGCAGCAATCCACACACTAATGGCTAATCTGGGTTTGTGCCAAAAGAACAGTAATAGCTACAAGCACAGAAAAAGCATCTGAAGAGTAAATGCCAAATTAATCCCTGATGTAACTCTTTTGCCTTAGTGCGGTTGCACTAGAGAATACATTTTCCACAGTGTGCATCCTGTTATAATCCATTAACTTCTAAGGGGGCTCGCATATATCAGGACAGTTGAGCACACTGGATTCAACCATTGCCTTTCTATCTGAAAGAATCCCAAATTACACTGCCACTTGTGGCCTGTGTACCCTACTATTCAAAACAGCTAAACACACTCAATCTCTTATTGAGAAACCTCAATGAACTACGTTACAACTGAATTTAGCATAACTTCCTCTTGAATACCATAAAAACCTAAAGTGATAGGTAAGTTCCACCAAAGTCACAATAGTTGTAGGATTTAGTGGTAACACCGCAATGATTTTTTGCCTTTTTTTCAATACTGAATGCTACCATTTCAATACTTGTGGTATTTAATACTTGTTTTAACCTGTAAGTACGCTTATTATTCCCATAAAATAGGGAAGTTTTTTTCTTGGAGACAGTAGGTAAGGTTATTTATACTTGCTACAAGTTATGTTCTGTTCTGTAGAGAACAGCAGTACGCCTTTGCTCCTGTTGCAGTGCTTTAAATTAATCATGATTCACCCTTGGCAAAAGGAGGAAAAAGAGGGAGGGCTCAACCTCCATACAAAGAGATTTTTGAAAAATTTGAAAAAGTGTTATCTCTTAATAATGATCTACTGAAAATGTAAGTCGCTAGAGGCTGAGGCACCCACTTCAATAATCTGTCACTAATAATAACTTGATTTATCCGAACAGTGGGACACAATGCTTCACTGATTTAAAATGGATGATAGTAGGAGGTACCTTGGACTCCAGCCCCCTTCCCCTTGTATTCTTTCTGTATTCAGGAGTGCAATTTCTCTATAACTTCTCTCTCACCCTTGGTCAGATGTATTGTCAGAATGTAGTGTGAGAAAGTCTTGGTTCTCCTCTATCTGCATGGGCTTTCCCCACTGGTAGCTGTTAGCCATAATAATTGAATAGCTCTGTTCAGTTCTCTAATCACTGGTTGTGGACACGGTGCTTCCCTGACCAGGTGAAGTCTGTTAGATCTCTAGCAATCTCTTTTTTTCCCCCCACCTCTATCTTCCTAATCTGCTTTTGATAAATTTTATCAGTAGCACTATCATTTCTAAACAGGGGCCCTGGAACCTGTAGTAACTGGCCAGATGTATTATGCACATTCACTGTTTCTGTTTTCTGTCTCTGTTACCGATTACTGCAATCAAACTTATACATTATCTCTGAAAAGTTTTATCCAGTCATAGCCTAGTCTTAATCCATCAAAGTCCTGGCCACATTCTTGTCTGGGTTTGTAATTATCCCTGTTCAATTTTTTTTTTTTTGGGGTATTGCCGATGGCTCTTAAAGAATTTTTGTGATCTCCCCATCATTCATTGGAGATCATGATATCATGTATGCCTTGAGCTGCATATTCTTTGTGGGTTGATGAGCATTTCAGCTGATCGATACTGTTATTTTCCTTGTGTAAGTGAATGACATCTGTTCTGAATTCAGAGCCTTCATAGCGCGCAAAAGGTTTTCTTTGGAGTAATCTGCCAATACCATCTGGTTCAAATGCCATTGTAAACTCAGATTTCCGAAATTGTTCTGTTAATTCATCAGGTCTATACATGTACCTCTTGGGGAATGAGATCCCATTTGTTCTCTGGAAATCTGTACGTAACCCAATGACCTGCCTGGTTTGGAAATTACTGTTGGAAATAATCATCGCATCTTTTTCTGGTGACTGTATGACGCTATTATCCCTTGTTTAAACATTTTTTCCAGCTTTTTCAAAATAGAGTGATTTACCTGCAAGACACTTGCTAAGATAAGATATGGTTAGTACAGTAGTTGAATGCAACTCATTTCTTGTGTTCCATAGACCCTACGAATATGTCCTGGTTTATTTCCGATTACATTGTGTGGTCGTGTGGGGGTTTTTGTGCTTGCTAGCAGTGATGTTATTGATTTCTTAGCTTTCAAGACTTCTCTCACCTTTTACTTTTTAAACATATTCATATTTTAAATGCTGGGACTTACACAGCTCTACAGTCTGGTTGATGATTGTAGTCTAGATAGTCTGCTAAGCCTGACAGGCTCACTGTGTCCACTATGTTCCACTTGGCCACCTTGCTGTTAGCTAACGGGAGGATGGCAGAAATTGAAAGTAACCCTTTGTATGCCCTACCTTTCCTGTGTGTCTTACTAAATTGTTACATTAACCCATCTGGGCTGTTTCATCCAGAAATCAGCTGATTATTGACCCAGTAAGTGCCCCACATGCCCCAGGCTTCTCAGTCTGAGTGCTTTGTGATACTATCTCTTGCTATCTTGTCCTTCATAAAATGTTTACCTAGATTCTTAGTCTGTTTTCCCTTGAATGCTTACTGTATTGTATTCCTGTGTCATCTTGAACATAACTAATTGATCCAAAATCCTTGCTTGCTTCCTTCCTCTGGAGATAGAAGCCATGAAAGAAAACAGTTCTTTCATAACACCCTTAATCTATGACTCCTAGCTCCATCTCATTGGTTTAGAAAAGGAGGTAAAAAATATCCTCCTGTTCTGGGTGTCACTTTGAACAGAGAATTAGAATATGGTTCGAATGAAATTGCCATTGGAAGGATGAGATGATTTAACTGGAAAAATCATATACAGACTGTTTATAAAGGGTTTTCTATAAAGCCAGAAAAATGGAAAAAGTCAAAATCCTAGGATCATCTTTCTGAAGATCTGAATGAGAATGGAAGCTGTCTATGATAACCTAAGTGGGAGAATAAATGAGCATACTAAATTGTCAGAATGAAATTTGAAATGTTCCTCATACTTTGTGGAAATCATCTAGAACAACTTACGTGAGACAGGAGATAAGAACTAGTCCTAGTGGCATACTTTGAAAATAAAACCAAGAACATGAGTAAGAAGGGAGCAGGGAGTGTATTTGGCCATGCCGCAGTACTCAAGCTTAATCTGGCTGTTGTAGACTCCAAATTGCACTGGTCAGTATTAGACTGTTGCTAAGGAAAAAGAAAAAAAGCCTAAACGTTATTTGGGATTTATAAACAAGAGTGGTGTGTTAGACCCTGGAGGTAGTTGCTGCTCTTCACTCCCAAATGGTCATGAGACATCAGCAGGACTAACCCTATTAGTTTGGATAGTGCTTTTTAAGAAAGTCAGTGAGACTCTGGACGAGGATGGCAAAGCTGAGGAGGAGTTTCAGACGACACTGAAATTAGGCAATACCGGTTGATACATCTTGAGTTTGATACAACTGTACATGAGCTTACACATCTATGTATGGTGAAATCCTGCTTCAATACGTAGTCACAATAGTTACAATAGTTGAGAGGTAAATCGGTGAACTTCATCTGTTTCTTTTCCCTTACAACTAAAACAATGTCACGTTAAAGATGTGAAATAAGTTAGATTGTTGAGGATGTTACTAGAAGAGTCTGCATACTCTTTGCAGAACCGTATGCGCTTTGCTTCAGAACTGAGAAAGTTTGAAAATGTCTGGTCTGCGTTCCGCAACTAAAAGAATAGCTCCATAATGTGTACATTGAATAGCCCCATAAATAATTTCCAGAATTGTTTGTCTGTTTCCTCTTAGAGAACAATTTCCTTGGGCTGACTATCAGTAGGCACATAACTGATTCCTCAAAAAAATTAAAGCATGTATAATATTATTGAGCTGAAAAAATCTCTCTAAACCATGTTTTTATGTAATGCTTTCCATCTGAGGTAATGTCAGTGGTTTAAGATTCACGTAGAGCTGAACACCAAATGCAGTGGAATAGCAGTAACCCTTCCTCTGATTTCAGTGACCTATGGAGAAGGCACAAATAGTGGAAGATGTTAATCTATGTTACAACCAGAGCAAATAAAACTCAACCATGACTGTTCCAATATTCTTTTGGATGGTTTCTGGTTGTTCATCCCTCATCTATACAGCTATGTAAGTGGATGTTTGGTGTGTGTTTACAGGTTGCACCACACTCTGACAATGTATCGTGAAATTGGATTAACACTAGAAGGGAGACATCTTTTTATTCGGGCATTTGTATTACACCAAATATTGCATGTTCTGTCTGAGCATTTGACCCTCAACAGTCTACAATAAACTCTCAACTGTTTCACAACTCACAGGTCTGTATAGAGCCATTTCCTTTGTAATGCTTCGTAATTCTGAAATCATAAACTCAGACAATTTTTTTAGTACAGTTTATTTGTTTTTTAAATTGTTACTTGTTTCTTTGCCTAAATTATCTCTGTACCTCAGTATGTACCTCTGGTCTCCAGCACTGCAGGTGTCTCACATAACCTCAATGTTCCCTCGCATTGCAGTCTGTAAAATCAGCTGTATTTCATCATCATAGAATCATGGAATGGTTTGGGTTGGAAAGGACCTTAAAGATCATCCAGTTCCAACCCCCCTGCCATGGGCAGGGACACCTTCCACTAGACCAGGTTGCTCAAAGCCCCATCCACCCTTCCATGAACACTTCCAGGTATTTGGTGTAGGCCTGATACCAGTTCCTGAAATTCTCCTTTTCGGTTTCAATTGCATTTGAAAAAGTTTTTCTATCATTACCTATGACTTTTACTTTCTTATTTTCTTCGTGTTTTAGATTAGAGAAACACTTGCTATTCAGATATAGTTGTCCTCTCTCCTAACAGTGGGCAAAGACTGACATATGTCTGCCAGGTGCCTCAGTTCACTGTCTTCTTTCTCCTCAGCAATTCTGTCTGTTGGCGCATGACTGGTGACTACCATCACCATCATCTAAAAAAGAAACTCTTCTTTCCACTGCATCTTCTGCCAGCTACTTTCAGTTTATTGATCTCTTGTCTCTGAACAAAAGCAACTGACCATTTTCGATCAGGTTGACTGCCCACCTTCTTTTTCCTGGTAGTGTGGTGATGAATAAATCTGTGTAGTTTTTGGGAAACAGTTTTGGGAATGTCTGCCTTTGCTGGTATGATGAAGATGAGAACCAGTCTGTCAGCCGATTCATGGCCGTCCTCCACAGATCTCACTTTTACTGGGATGTTTTTTTGTTATCTAGTGAAATGAGTACATGCTCCCTAGTTATTCTGTAGATGATGTTCTTTTCCTTGAACCATTACTGCATCATAGAATTTTAGGTCATCTACTTTCAATCTTCTAGAAAAAAGCTGGAAGTAAATATATCTCTGCTCTTTTCAGTCGCTTAAAACACACATAAAATTAAAAAAAAAATCTGTTTCCATTACCTTCAGCCACAATTGGCACTGCATCCATGCGTAACACTCATTTGCTGTGTTAGTCTTGGATGACTCTGAGATCTTATGAGGGCAGTCAAGAGTAAAACAATAACTGTGCTGTTTGGTTCTCACTATTTCTGTTCTCAAGGAACCGTAGTCGATGAATTTCAGATTGTGTTTTCTTAGTAAAATGTAGAACAATTTTTTTATCAATTTAGGAAGAGATATAGGAGAAATGAGGATGATCTGCTGTGAAATGGTTGGGTTGCAGCCAGAATTAAACTGAAACCACACACTTCTATCTTACATCCAAAGCCATAGGCACTGGATAAGTTGCTGTACAGCCTTAATTCCAGTCTGGGTTTTGAAGTGAACTGGAGTGGCTCAGCATACAGGCTAGTTGTGTCATTGAAGTACACTCCAAGCACTGTTGACTGTCAGATTTTTGTTAAAATAGTTCCTGATCTCTCCCATTTTCCTGTAAAACATCTGTGGGCCTAACATGAGAAAGCATTGCTGCTCCTCTGAAAAACAAAGTTGAAAATCAGAGTTGCATTTTTTGTAATGCTTTCTTCACTTTCCAGAAATTTGCCAGAAAGTATTCCTGCAAGTTTTAGACAAGATTTTTTTTTTTAATCGGAGACCACATAAAGAATGAGGAGGGGGAAGAGCACTGTGGCTTCTCTGACCATTTGATTGTACATTAAGCTGAGAAACTAATTTTTACAAAAGCAACAAGTCCTCTGGATAGCTTTGTTGTGTGTTTCCTACAGTTTAACAGTGCAGAAAAAAAATAGAAAATGAATTGTGATAGGATTTTTCTTTTATCACTTTAATAAACTTCTCTGGGGTACATAAGTAATCCACCCACAACTTCTCCCACCCCTTCATCCCTTCAAATCCATGTGTTCCACACTGACTGATACAACATATCAAGAACGATACTACAAAGAGACTCAGAAATATGTAAAGATTCCTATGCCTTCCCTGAATATGTTCAAATAGTCACCAAAAACATGGTAATTTCAACTCCAGTTCATTTGATCTAATATTAAATTAGCTGCTCTTGGGAAATCATTTTAATAATTCAGAGCACGTTTGTATGCTCATGTTTTTCTGTGGGGTTTGTTAAGAGTTAAGGAATTGAACAGAACTGCTTCATGTAGAGATGAGAGACTTCTCCCTCTCTCCCAGATCATTTTGACCTTGTGGTATTTTGGGCATCAAAAGGATGAAACCTACTTTGCTGTTTAGAACCAGGGTCATCACTGATGTCAATTCTCCCATATGGGGTTGAAAACTCCATTATTTCTGAAAAACCTCACGGAGTCAAACATGTCAGAATCCATTCAAGGTTTTAATCTGGAAAAAGGAGATGTAAAATTCTTGGAAAGAGGTGCAAATAAGGTGAACTTTATTCTAAGAACAAGTCCATATGAGAAAAGGAGAAGAGTGACGTGGTGAGAAGAGCAAAGTAGCAGTGATGCATATGTAGTTGAGAGATTTTTTTCTTTTAATTTAACAATAAGTTTTATACTTCTTATATTCTGTAAAATATATGGTAAATTTCCTTGGACTTGCATGAAACCCTGGTAAAAACAAAGAGGCTCTGAAAAAGAACAGAGATCTGTTAGCATGGGTCATCTTTCAAGACCAGAACCTTTATGGTAGTGGAGGTTGCTAGTCGTGCCACTGTGGTCTTGTAGTTAATGTTTTTGTGTGAGGTCTAGGAAAGAGAGGATTGTTATAGACCTTTTTATCTAAAAAAACTCAAAACACCCAAACAAAAAAAAAACTTACACACACACACTGGAGGGGGGAAGAAAAAGCCCCTTGAGCCCATTAACTTCATTGCATGCAATTCTAAAAGAAATAGCTTTGGATTAGCTGGCAATTGAAAATCCCATAGGAATGGGTTAGCTCGTATGCATGCTACCCAAGAGCAAACAAAATTGTCATACATTCTGCTTAAGGTGTGGGAGGAAAAATCAAATCAAATAGCATTTTACAAGTGCATGTAATAACTTGAATTTAAAACAAGATATGTATTATTCAAGTAATTCTAAGCATGGTATAGTAAATTTTTCATGAAGGTTAAGAAAAAAATGACAGAAATATCATTTAAACTGAGTGTTTTTGATGCTGAACTTGAAAGTGGGGGATTTAATAGAACTTTTTTAATATGACGAGTCTCAGATAACATCATATTTGGCAAAGTGATTTATTGGTTTTTGGATTAGAGTTTTTTTCATAAATTTTTCTCTTCAGACTAATAAAATTCATGTAGCTGTCAGTTTGGATTTGATCCCTATTTTGTTTTGCCTCAACAGTGTAATCTCAATCAGTCTAACTTATTTTTATGCTGCATTTACAGGGTATGAAGATGACAAATCACTGGCATCTCAGTGCTGGTATTTTATCAAAAGTTTGAATGAATATCAAGGCTGAGGACAACAGAGAAAGATGAGGCTCAGAACAGCAGCAGCTGTGTGGCAACACAGGCTGGACAGATTCTTCCACCTTTACACCACTGCTCAATAGTGTGTTCTGTTAACATTCTCGTACAAATCAGCATTGTACTGGCAAAGGACAACCTCAGTAGTTCTAGGCGAAGGTAGCAGAATCCATGGGGAGGATGCATAATGGGGTATTGTTTATGGAAATGGTGAGGTCTTTGTTTTAACCCTCACCTTGCTCCTGACTTGTGTCATTTCTCATGCAATCTTTGCACCTTCTTTTAAGGTTGGTTTCCTTCCTGACTTGACTACTGCCGAAAGGGGTGGTCATGGTCTTGAGATGACCTCACTAATATTGCCTAAACTAAGAGCAGGAAAACTCTATATAAATGCATTTACTCTGAGTATGTTCTGTTGTATTGGTTTTATGTAGATTTTAAACTCTTAAGAGAAAGGACTGGTTTTTTCACTATGTTTTCATGCAGGACATGGCAGAATGAGGCCCAACTCTCAGGTGAGACATCTGGGTGCCACTGTAGAATGTTATAATACTAAGAATTAAATTCTGATGGCTTGAGAAATGTGAGTTTGCTTTCCTAGGAATTTCTATGCTTGTTTTTTCTTAAAATAGGCTTTACTTCACGTTTCTGGTTCAATAGTCTTTTATTTCTGGCATGTAAGTTGATGTTGAGAAGACAGAAATCCCTGGAGCATCATTTGTTGACCAGGCAAAATATTTCAGGGGAAGAAGTTGCAGAGAAACATTTTTCAATTACAGTTTCTTAGTCCCTAACTTGTGATGACTCACAAGGAGGCAGGAATGTTAGCAGAGAATTTATCCTCTGAGCGTCCATCTCATGTGGCATTTGAGATGATTAGAGAATTAGGAGGAGGGATTAATGTGAAATAGGAACATCTTGTGCCAAAATTGGAGGATCAAATATCAGCCTTTGGAAAGGAATTGCAAGCTCTGAATCAGAATTATAATGGTCTAAATTAGAAGGCTGAAAGGGCTAGGCATTTATCTGTAGCCTTGGTAAAGGATACCCTGAGCCTTCACAGGAAAATGGAAGTGATATGAAATCAAATTAAAATGAAGAACTTGAGGTTACTTGGCATGAAAATGAAGAACTGGATATAACTGAAACTAGGGACATGATGGAGGAGTTGCTTGAACTTTGTGTTTCAGCTGCTATTAAAGAGGCATAGAGTTTTACCGTGTTCCTCAAACACTTTTTTCCACTGTTAAATATATTTGACAGTGGTGAAGTTTTTGATGCAACTCTTACCTTATTTCTTCAGAAAGCAATAAAGTACTGGTGTAAATGAAAAGTACAGGACAAGAAAATCACTGTTATTGCATAAGGAAGAAATACATATTATCCCTGCATAAACTCATCCAGAGAAGTACAATCTGCGTCTTAAAACAGTTTCTCGCAGTTCTTGTGTTTTGATTGTTGAAGTGTCAAATTTTCAGCTTCTTCCTAATGTACATCCATGAGTATCTCAAAAGAAATTATAAAGGTCTTTCATTAGAGATTTTTTCTTGGAGGAATATGGTTAGAGCCTTCTTTCAACCAGATCCTTTGCCAGTAAAATCTTCTATATTGTAATATCTTGTTAGAGACTGCAAGTTTTTAATTTNAAATTTTCAACTTCTTCCTAATGTACATCCATGAGTATCTGAAAAGAAATTATAAAGGTCTTTCATTAGAGATTTTTTCTTGGAGGAATATGGTTAGAGCCTTCTTTCAACCAGATCCTTTGCCAGTAAAATCTTCTATATTGTAATATCTTGTTAGAGACTGCAAGTTTTTAATTTCTGATCTTTTTCCAAAATGTGTGAAACCCAAGCAGAAGCAGATAATGCTAACGGCTGAATGTGTGTAATCCCAGAGCTCTATCGATAAACATGCTATCCAAACACACTAATACATCTCTTTTTGTAAAGAGATCAGAATATAGCTGGATATGGAAGCTAGTGCACTATTTATTCAATGCTTTCATTAAAACCAGAAGTGCTTTAACCTAAACAGAATCACAGAACGGTAGGGGTTGAAAGGGCCCTCTGGACTCATCCAGTCCAACCCCCCTGATAAAGCAGGTGCCCCCAGAGCAGGGTGCACAGGAACGTGTCCAGGTGGGTTTGGAATCTCTCCAGAGAAGGAGACCCCACAGCCTCTCTGGGCAGCCTGTTCCAGTGCTCTGTTACTCATCATCACATGAGGTTGGTTTTAGATATCACCTGTTTCACTTCACTGAATATGCAAACTTGCCCAATAAGTGAGGCAGAGGAGTGAAGAAACCTAAAAGCACCATTGCCAGATTTCTCAGAAGAAAATGAAGAGAAACTGAAAAAGTTACAGATGGTAAGTGGCAAAGAACATATCAGTAATAGGAAGAAATTCTAGACATAAATTTTCTGAGTGTGTGGAATGGAGGAGCAGTAAATACGTGTAAAGTAAGGATAACAATATTGACGTGTGCAAAATAAAGAATACAGACATCTCAGTGCTTCTACATTGTAAATAATTAAAGGCAATAGTGAATATGTGGTGTAGTATTTGGGCTCATGTCTTTAAAAATCACCGCTTCATACTAGTAAAGAATCTCTAGTGTTTCTTTACAAGGGGAAGTTGTATCTTATCCAATACCATTTGGTTTGTATTTGATCATTTACATGTTACTAATGAACATGGACTGAATTTTCTAGTCAAGTCCTTGAAAGTCTTCCCTTCCCCTTCTCTCTCCCCAATCCCCCAACATGTATGTTGTTCCAACTTTAAAATTTCATACTGTGAACAATCTCCAGGAATAAACAAATGGAGTAATTGAAGCACAGGGAAAGCGACTTTAAGTTCACAGAGTAGATCCAATAGCTGAGCCCTGATCCTTGAGGGTCTGTCCAGTGCCATAGGGTGCCAGTCCGGGATGACAACTCTTAGGTGATTTTTAGGATTTCACCCCTGGACTGACCCTTCTGTGATTTGCCTTTCTCTGAAGGTAGTATAGCACTTTGTTGCCAGAAGCAGTTTGCTTGGCTTAAGTAAAATGATTCAATAGTCCTAGTCCTTTTATATGTTTGTTCGAGGTCTAGTTGAATTAGAAGTGTGCTGGAAATGGCATCTCAGTAAAGAGATAACAAAGATTGAAAAAATAGTAAAGATAACTACCATCTTTCCAAAAAGAGATTCTTCTTAACACTGGGATGAGTTTTATTGTCAATATTAAGGACATACTGATATATGTCCAATAGTATGGGTATATGGTCCATAGCAAGCCTCTTTAGTGGATTGAAAGCACTTCAGCTCTTGCCTGCCAACTTGGCTCTTTTTTTATAAACACTAAAGTTCTGTTAAGAAACATTTTAAGCATATTTTTATACCAACTTTTCATTATTTAGCATGAAAATGAATTTACTTCAAAGAATCTTCTTGCTGTCTTTCTAAAATATACTTTGTTTTTTTTTTCTTCTGAGGCCAAGGCCAATTTATACTCTCACTAGCTGTGAAAACCCTGAAATCTCTTTCTAGCTGTATTGAAACTAACAAAGAAATGAAAATCCCTGATATTTATGTTATTTTTCAGAAAGTTGCTATCTCTATATAATGAATTAGGCACAACTAATTAGCTAGGCACCACAACTGTGAAGATTTCCGTTAACTGAACTTCAAAGCTTTCATGATGACTGTTTGCAGGAGAGTGTTCATGCTGCAATCATCGCTGTGCTTGTCTGTTGCTTTTAATAGTGTCAGCAGTAACATGAGATATGCACTGATTTTCTTAATAGAAGCTGGAGGTATGGGGATCCTGATGATGGTAATAGGTTTTCAAAACCTGCCTGAAGCACGTACAAAACTTTAACTGACATATAGATACGGTCAAGTTCCATTAAAAAAAATTCCAGTTATGAAAACTGGGTCTAAAAGTGTGTTTTGAGTGAGACCCACAGCACAGGCTTTTTAGTTTATCCCCTGGTAATAGGGATGTAGTCTTCTCAGGTTTAATAAGGTACTGTTGTAAGAAGAATATATGTTCCATGTTTTAGTGGAAACTTCATTATTTGTAATCATCTGTCAGCCTGTATTTATCTCGCAAATGTGATTTTCTAGATTATTCCTGCATGTGCAAAGGACTCCAGTTCCCACGCTAAAGGTATGGAAGTCCTTGTATTAATTCATATGGTGGCAACTGTTTCCCTAGGGT
Source organism: Steatornis caripensis (assembly GCA_013398225.1). Taxonomy (NCBI): domain Eukaryota; kingdom Metazoa; phylum Chordata; class Aves; order Caprimulgiformes; family Steatornithidae; genus Steatornis; species Steatornis caripensis. The sequence goes on from VZSC01010136.1 coordinate 68,152, forward strand.
GCACCCATACCTAATACTCTAGATGGCAAAAAGAGGCTAGATTTGTGAGTCATCTAGCAACAAACAGGAGGTTACAGCNTTTTCTAGATTATTCCTGCATGTGCAAAGGACTCCAGTTCCCACGCTAAAGGTATGGAAGTCCTTGTATTAATTCGTATGGTGGCAATTGTTTCCCTAGGGTACACCCATACCTAATACTCTAGATGGCAAAAAGAGGCTAGATTTGTGAGTCATCTAGCAACAAACAGGAGGTTAAGGGCTAACTGAGACGAAAAGGGCAGAGACCTGTGCTAGCTTACACCCAATCAGGATTTCAGTCACCTTAGGCGAAGGACTGAGAAGCTCTGGCATCATGCTTCCCAGGAGTTCAGTTCTTCAGCCAGAGGTAAAAACAGAGACTGAGTCCCTTGCAAATAGTTGTGGTTGTTTTTATTTTTCCAGTAAGCACATAAATTGCACACTTGTAAATTGAAGATACAGTATTATTTCCAAGTTGAAAAGCTTTTCTTTGCCTATTTGATCAACTTCTTTAGGTTCTTCTGTACTCTGAATTTTCCTTAGGGGTATTAGCAACATTTTCCAGTGCAGTGCTGGTTGCAACTTTACTTGTGGCTTATTTTCCTTTCTGCTATTCAATTTGAATTTGAATATGTTTAGCATTAATAATAGTCTCTGCTTTAAGGAATGTACAGTAAAAAATAGGGATATGTACAATATGTGACTGAGAATGTCTTATTTACAATTACAAACTTGCCTCTTGCAGCTGTTGTGAAAACACTCTGTTGTAGACTTGAGTGAAAGGCAGTTAATAGCTTGGCTTCGACACAGCTTCTTCGTTATGCTAGTCAACACCTTCAGAAAAATATTGTTGACAATGACAATAACTACTCAATGTTTTCACAAAATTTCTGAAACAAGTAATATCTATGGAGGGCTTTTTTTCCCCTTTTACTTTTTCCATATAACCTTTATTTCTTCTGTTCTTAAATCGGTGCTCTGATGAATGAATAGATGTACACAGAGCACTGATCCTTATCTTATTAGCCTCCTGGATCTGATTTTATCTCGCTTAGAGACAGAATTTGGCTGCAGCTCAACACTTGCTGCTGTCATGCATGTTACCGGGTGTACTAGGAGCTACTTTGTCACTGTAATGAATTGCTGGATTGGGGACCAGCTCATCCCTATTCAGTAAAGAGCTGAGAAATGTGCATACTTTCAGGAAAATGTCCAAGCTGTTGACCTTAGTGTTCACTGCAGGAATGGTGTGCCCTGATGTGCTTTGCTGAAGTTGTACTCTCTTTGTTTATTAAGAACTGATGATTATTTCTACCATAGCAAGCCTGTTTCTTGAATATGTTTCATTGTACGGTGCTGGGCTGTGGCCAATTTGCTTCCTCTTACATCTTTCATAAGAATTCAGTTTTACAAGAGCTTAAAGCACCATTAATAGGAGGATAATGATTTTCAAGTGGGTTCTTTTAACCAAGGTTTAAAAAAAACTGTGCCAGATCTAACCTATGTGCAGTTTAAATATATGTAAACACACTTATTGTTAGAGATTAGTGAGACTTATGTGCATAGAAGAATTGTGTTAACACAATAACTTTAACTTTATGGGCCCATCTTAGTGGTTTTCATGCTTATCCAAAATTGTAAAGCGGTAATTTTGAAATTACTTGCGTGTGGATGTACAAGCAGAAACTTGTTCAAAATTAGGTGAACCTGGCAGAAAGGAGAATACCTTGCCTGGTGCTCAGCTGCCTAGATGGTATTTGTTTCTACTCATGAACACTGAGAGCAGTTTACAATAGGTTAGATTTACACAGCCTGTTCTGAGTAGATACTAGTTTTTATATTACATGGAAGACATAGACTCTAAAGATGTGGTAGTTATTAATAAGGCCGATGAACAGTCCTGTATGCTTGAATTTAAAAGCTGTAACCCCTGGTGTTTGAGCCCCTCCTTCTCTGCCCTATCTTAAGTGAAACTTTTAGCAATGATTGGTTTTCATGCTTGGCAGTTCCTTTTGTCCATTGCTTTGATGGTTCACTGGTATGTTATAAGGAGACAACTGTAATATTTTTGAAACTTACATTTTAAGAAGTGTTAGCTCAGAGGCCACATGTTGGTCAGCTGGACAACTTCAGCGGCACAAGCAGAAATGAGTATGAGTGGGTGCTGCGTGCCTGTTTTCTTTGTGGGAAAAACTGGTCACTGAATCATCCCTGTCAGGCAATTTGAGCAGCTTGAGTTGCACAGTTGGGCTCTCTTCTTGGACTTTGAGTAGCGAGACTTACTTTGTGTCCGGCTGTCAGAATGTTTTACGGATCATGCTTGTAATTTTTCACTTGCCTGAGTTTTCTCCTGTTTAACCCTCAGTTCAGTGATCAGGGCTGCAATCCTTTTCTGGTTTCCTTTTCAGAAAATGCTTGCTTCATGGGAAAATGTTCAGAAGTATTTTTCTACACTAAGTTGAAATGCCTTTGTTTTCTTGCTTGCTTTTTAAGGTCCCCTAGAATAAAAGGCTGCATCGGTGGTTCCCACTCTGGCTCAGCACGATTATCACCTGGGATGCTTTCTCTGGTTTTGACTAGAAAATCCATCATAGAGTTTAGAAACTTTTCCTATGGAGAGAGTACTCTAGCAGGTTTTACATTCTCACAAAAGGTTTTGGTTTTGAAAGATTAAGAATTTCAGTGGAGAATAGAGATTGAGTTGAAAAATCCATAGTTATCTCCATCTAGGGGTGTTCACCATGAGAATGGTGCAAGTTCATCTATGCTCAAAACCTGGCTGAGTCTTTCTGCGCTTTGAGAACTGGGTCTAGTGAGTGAAATGGGCTTTATCCTGTTTATAAAGCTGTTTTCACATAGGAAGACATCAATTTTAGCTGTACTAATGTGTAACAGATGTTACACTGAAACAGGGAGCTTTACCCATGTTGTATGGAGTCCCAGCGTGAGCCGTTCCAATAAGAGTTTTATACAAGGATGAGGGAGTATCTTAATTAGTTGCTCTCCTGCCCCTTAAATCTCCTCTATTATATACTAAATACAGTGTGAAGATTAAAGCTACCTTAGTATAGTGCATCAATTGGTATAGCATTGCTTAGCTCAAAATCTGGAGCTACAAGTTTCAAGGTCTCGCTGCTCTTTTCAGCAAGATGGCTGCTATCAGGAGCACTGATAAGATTTAACAGCATCACATTCACATGCATACCATTAATTGTTGAAGTGCTTCAGTAGTGCTCCAAGACTGTTTTGCTTTCCTTTCTTCACAACAAAGAATGAAATGGGAAGAGTTCTTACTAAGGGCATGCTTTGCCAAAGCAGCTTGCTGAACTTACTTCAATTTTTACTTTTTTTTTTTTATGTTAAGAAATGCTGGAGTTGAAATTAAATTGTGTTGGAACAATAGAATCAAATCCCCTCTCAAAAGCATTGCATAGTTGGGGCAGCATTACTGAAAAAGTTACTAAAAAAAAAAAAAGCAAACCCCTCAAAATCAGTTTTGGTTGAAGTTACCAGGGCTATTCACTTACACACTTCAGAGTGTAACATTTTTAACATTTTTGCCCATGAGAAACTTGTAATACTGAATGGATGGATGAGGATGTTTACCCACAGTTGGCGGTATAAAAGACAAAATACTGAATTGCACTGACTTCTTGTCTTCTTGTTTCTTCTTGACATCTTTTCCTTCCCTTAGAATTTTTCCGATAGTTTTTGTGGATATGCTGTCATTTTTCAGTCGGTTACTGTTGGTTAGAAACAAGCACTCATTATAGTTGTCCTTTTAAATCAAGGTGAAAAATAGCAAGCAAAAAAAAAAAGTGTAATGGGAGGAAGATTCAGGAGGTAGCTGTGGAGGTAAAGTAAGGTTGGCAAATGTGTTAGAGCAGTAAGACAGAAGAGAGAAATGCAGTTAGCACAGAGAAAGCCTAAAGGCATTGAAAGGCAGCTTGTAATGGTGTTATTCAGAACCTATGGTAGTTATGGGGTTGGGGAGGTGGGTTTTTTCCCCCCCCTTAATTTCCTGGGAATTTGGTCATCTAAATGTAGACACCAAGCCACCTCCTGACTGGAATTAAATGCATTCCCACAGGTAAAGTGGTGTCTTTTTCGGTTATCTTTCTCTCCTTCAGCTTCTCTTTCTTATTCTCTTTTGTATCCCATTTTCATAATTCATCAGTTTTCTCTCTACAACTTTGTTTTCTCTTGCTGTGACATCTCTGTGCTCTGCTTAAATATTTTTTTTGCCTCCACTGCACTTCTGCTTTAGATAATGCCTTCCTTCCTCTGCTTATTTCTTTTTCCATCCTCTACTGCCCTCTCTGATGACTTTATCGCTTTTGCTCCCCTCCTTATTTGCTGTTCTTTCCTTTGCTCCTGATTTTTTGATCCATTGCCACAAAGCTTTTCCTGCTTTCTTTATTGTCGTTTTTCTTTCTTAATTTCCTTTCTTCCTTATATCTGGTAGGATTAGGATGACCTATATCTTAATGTATTTTCATACCACTGAGATCAAGGTAAAATACTCAGACCAATGAAATTATATGTGAGTTGGAATTAAAAGCAGATTTCTTCTACATTTCTCCTCATTTTCCTCTCTGAGGATAA
>VZSC01010136.1:83690-95137 GCA_013398225.1 Steatornis caripensis
GGACTAGATGATCTCTAGAGGTCCCTTCCAACCCCTACCATTCTATGATTCTGTGATCACAAGACTGTGTTTTTATATTTGTACAGTCTACGATATGAGCAGTTTCTGGAAGGTCAACAAACCCTATTGACTACTCTGGAATGACAAAGCTGAATTTCACGGAAAGCCATTGAGCAGGCAGACTGGACTGGGGAGATGAAAAGAACAGCATAAGAAAACAGTGGAAAAAAACCACAGAAGGTAAGAGAAACGTAAGAAAACAGCACAAAGGGAAATTTGTAAAGCCATGTGCACAAAAGCTTTGGCTTTAAGCACTCTGCAGCTTCAGGATGTTTGACTCTCAGCTGAAACTTCAGCTTGACTTTTCTGAAGTTTTTAAGCTGTTTTCTTGGGTCCCTTAGCATTTATTAGGCATTTATATGTATGTATATGCATATATTAGTCTTTTATAGAGACATATGTATGTATATATACACATATATGCATGTATGCGTATACATCTATGTTTGCATACAAAGACTTATATGCGCATACATATATGGGAGTGTGTGTGTACATGTGTATACATACACATAAAAATCTGCTTGCTTGTCTTATTTTAACTCTAGGTTTTAAGGTGGTTGTGATAAGACTGTTCTTAATTTTCCCAGCAATTTGTTTTTTTTAAAGCTGGAGTATTTGTTTCTTCCACAAACAACTCTGGTAACGTGTGCTGTTCCTTTCAGAGGATCAAAGTACAGAAGATGTTCAAATAAAAGGAGAGATTAAAATCCATAGTCTACGTTTAGTCATGGCTAGGTTTGCAGTCTGTGCATGCAGACTGTGGAGGTTGATCTTTCACAACTCTGTATTTCAAACCTCAGGAGGGTGTTGGTAACTTAGTAACTTTGTATATTATATGTAGGTGTCAGCAGAGCCTGTGAAAATGTTTGCTACGTTAAACCAAAGTGTTTTCTGTTTATTTTTCTTGGAAAAGCGAAACTTTGCTTCCCTCCCCCTCTTCTCTCTCTGTCCTTTCCCTGACTTGTTCTGTGTGAGTAAATAGAGGGTGAGGAGTGTTTTCAGAATTGAAAAGACCTTTTTGCCCTTTACAGCAAATGTCTCCTTTACTGATGAATCCTTTGACAATGATTCAATCACTGGATTGTGTTTGTTGCAACTTTTATTTTCGTTGTCCGGCAGCATCTACTTTGCTGGGTTTTACTACGCAAGTAAGAAGGCACAATCCCTGCTTGATGTAACTTGGGAGAAAGAAATCAGGAACCTGTAATACAAAAACCCTCAGATCTTAACATCTTTTTGTTACCAGAATTCTTGTTCATCTGCTGCTTAAACACCACAAAATCTTGACACTGGTCATGTTGTTTTCACCAGCACACAGAAAAACCTTGTTGTACCTATGTAGTTTTGCTGAAACCTTGTCAGTACTTTGTTGTGGCAGTACTTTGGAGCACTGATCTGAGAGAAGTAGTATCACACAGTCTTCAAGCAGGATCTCAATAATCATGAACCTTTCCCAGAAAGGGCAGCCTCCTGACAGGGTCTGTGTTTTGTCAGTGATGATGATAGATACGATGGCATTCCCTGCAGCCGGACGTAAAACCTAATTGCCTCTGTGCTTGACGCAGTGATCTCTGTTCCTTGCCTCACAGCTTTGGGGAAATGACAGTAGGTGGCACTGGAGAATAGTAACACAGAACTCTGGATGGGTTATGAAATAGAGCAGCCTCCTCGCTGGCTCTCCGTTTAGCCAGTTTTCTGGCCCCACGGATTGCTTTGCAAGCATGTTATTACCCGAGGCCTTGAGGCTTCAAATGCAAGGGTGCGATTTGGGAAAGTTCCAAACTGTGTGTGAAGCAACTCTGAGAGCGAAAGCCTACTGAAGATGCTGTGTTTCATCTTGGGGTGTGTTAGAGCGACTATTTTGCCAGCTCTTTACCTGCAGCTTTTTATCAGACCTAGCTCGTACGAGCATGCTTGCATGTGGCTTAATCAAATACGCACTTCTTTAATCTGAGTGAGATGTAGGCTCCTGCCCGTTGGTGGAGCACCGAGAGTATCTAACAGAAGGAACGGAGGCAGCCCAGGGAGTATGCAGTTTTGTTTGTCTCTAGAGGTTTTGTCCCACATGCCGGCAAAAGAGCAGACAATTCTCGGTATTTCTAGGAGCAGTTAGGGTAGAAAGTGACTCAGCAGTTTCATGCCTACTACTTCGATGGGAAACAGAAAACAGAAGAGTAGTAGCCACCTTAAAAGCCTAATAAGATCCTGAAAATGTTCAGAGTTTACCAAGAAAAACCTTCATAACCTTCTCCTGGAAATCACTGTGGGGAGGGAGGAGGACGTGCCCCGGCTTGGTTCGTGTTACGTGCATAGCTGTCTGTGTTTGCTTGGGAATACGAGCTCTTCCCATGCATATTTCATCTGTTTTCTTGATCCTCCTCCTTTCCTTTTACTGCATCCAATCGCTGTGAGATGAAGCAACATCACACTGCCATAAATTCTGCAATGGTAGCTCCTAAAATTGGTGTGATCCTCTCTCAGGATCGCTTCACGGTAATCACTGGTAATGACTGCAGTACAGCACAGATGCCACCAAGTAGTTTATGGAGCAAGCTGACATTTTAAGGGCTGGAAAACATACAAGAAAAAAATGCATCACCTTTCACCAACTGAAATAAGTTTTGTCCTTGGCTAACTGCTTTTAAATCACAATGACATCATTGACAGCTTTTTGCTGTGCTTTGAAGGATGGAATTTTCCCTGTAATGCTTTATCAAATCATTACTTCATTCAGCTTATCAGATATAAGATATGTGAGATTAATTATTAACTTTAAATGCTTTATCCTAATCTGTTCAGTCTTACTGCTTGGCTTTTTAAAACTGAAATATTACTTTGTTGATACTGACTCCCTCACAATTTTTGAGGCTATTTTCCTGCCTGTAAGAACCTTGGAGTAGAATAGGATCGCGATTTTGTGTGAACTCTAAATAGCCACTTCAGTAAAGCAATTTAGACCTTTTTAAGGAATGGTATGAATTGTGGATCCGGATGGTCCCTGAGGGAACTTGCTTTGCTTTGTGCCTGGAGCAGCCTCGCTGCTTCCTTTTATGGAGGGTCCTGGGCTCCTTGAGGTGACCAGTGCTGTGTTTACTCCAGCTCTTTGCAGAGGGGCAAGGCTTCATCGGTCTTTGGGAAGTATCCCAGGATAAGGGAGGTTCTTCCCCCATTAGCCTGTCCCAGCTCTTATGTACTGAGGAGCTAAAGCCGGAGGATCTCTCTGCCGTGCAAGAGGTGTACTGTCCCCTTCTCCTGTGAGCAGAGCTAGGAGTTCCTTTCAGAGCATGCACCATCAGCACAGATAGGTGGAAGCTGCATGAAGATGGAATAGAGTAAAACTTCAGGATCTTGTTCTTGTGCAGAAACCTTTCTAAGAGGCAAGTCTTTCCCTTGGAAAAGCTGTCTTGTTATTTTAAGTGTATTTGATACTTGTACTGAAAGTGTGAGATCATCTACCACCATGCTTAAAAAAAAATAAAGGAAAATTAAAAAAAAAAAGGTTGGGTTCCCACTTGAGAAAGAGAACAGATAAGGTGTTACCTTTTTATTGTTACTGCTGTTTGCAGTTTCCCTGAAGGAAGACGTGGGAAAGAATCATTACCACAGTAAACCGGTTAAACAGGAAGGAAAGCTTCTGACTAAGAAGTAACACCCCCTTGATACTTAAAACACATAAGTCATCTGAATGTGTCTGTGAACAGGAAGACATAGGAGACTGAACAAATTATGTACTTCAGGTAAGAAGTTGCAACAGATATTCCTACCGCTTAGCACATGGCCCAGTTGTCTCCTCCTGGGTTCTAGTAAAAAGGGAAAACTAAGCCCCGACTGCACCAAGCTTTTATATTAGAATGCATGTGCATGCTGAAGTAAGGACAGTATTTTCGTGTGCTTGGGCAGCAACTACGATGTTGTGGGCACTGAGTGATTCTGTCAAGTCTCTTGATTTGTAGTGAATATTTACAGTATTTGTTGGGATTCTCCCTTAAAACCTCTGATCCCAGAACCACATCGTTATGTGAAAATATGGCTGTCATTTAAAAGGAAAAGGAGGACTTCATAGCTGTAGGAGAAAAAAGCCAAACTCTCCAAAATGTGAATTCAGAAAATAAAGGCAAAGAAAATGGACTTAAAAATGTAACTTTTTAAAAAAACCCCGCGTTATCAATCTTGCCTTATTAGTGATTTTTGAAAATTCAGAGTTATCAATGAACTTTGCACGATTCAAATGGAGTAATAGTGGCTTGCAAGGAGCCAGATCCTTTCCTGAGCTTTGTATGCTGTTTTGAAAAGGATCAAGAGCTGACCGAGATACAGACCCTAGTCTTACTAACCAAACTGGCAGATGAGACCTAAATCACTGAGATTCACAACACAGTTTCCAGTCTAAATAGTTAGTTTTGAAGGCAAGCCTATATAAAAGAGACATGGTGCTGCAAATAGTGCTGTACGAGTGTCTGTTCCCTGCCAGGCCTGCCCTCTGCTGTGGTCCAGGCTGCGAGAGGGAGCCCGCTGCGTACTGCACACTTTTTGTTACTCACACGGGCTTCCCAGCCCACTGTGGAGAGGGAGCAGAATGCACAGACCAACGGCACTGTAGCTAAACGGCCTGCTTTTAAGGACCACTAGGAAAGCAATACTTCTCCTGACCAGTATGGAGAGTGCAGGAGATAAGCACTGATATACAGGTAGATAGAGGTGGGCTCTGTGTTTGTGTGTGTGTGTGAATATTTGTCTGTCAAAAAAATGTAGGACACTACACGTAAAAGCTGTAGTGGTGAATAAGCAAGGTTACCTGTTAGACGTTCATGTATCATTATAAACAGAATGTGTTTGAAGTGTAAAGAAAATAGTTTAGAAACAGTTGAAAAGGAGTAAAGGGTATTGTATTTTCTGTGCCTCTGTTATAGTCCTCCAGGTAGCCGAACTTTATTAAGGAAGATGGGGCTGGAGGAAGACGTAATTGTTTCCGGAAAAATAAAAGATAAAACATTCCAATTTTCAAGATGGGGAAAAAAAAGAATAAAAGACTTTTTATCTTTTTGGTTTGATGGGTATATCTTTTTCTTTCTTGTTCTCTTTCTTTTATTTGCCTACTGTAGAAATAAGAAACAGGGGAAGTTGTAAACGAGGACTTCACAAAAAAAAATTCTTATTTCTATGCTTATTAATTTTTTTCTGCAAAAAAGGAAATCATCTCAATCTAAACACAGTGACTTTCAGGATTCACTTTAAGAGAAAGGTGCGGAGGCTGTAATTGAAGTTCATATTTAGATCACCATTCAAAGTGGTATGCATCATTTTGGTTATCTGGCTTAGTTTAACTTCATAAATGCTTCTTTGTTTTTTTTGACACAGTTAAAGCAAACCGAAGCACACAACACATGGAATCACTAAGTTGAGTGCTTGAAAGAGTAGTTCGGCCTCTAACTTGAAGATTTCATTTCAGCCTATTTAACTTTTCATTTCTCTTCTCATTCCTCACTGTGGGTGACAGAAGCCTATGTCACCTAGTTTGACTTCAAATAAAACAAAAATAAATAAAGTTGTGATGAATACCTTCTGTTGTAATATAGATTTTCATTGCAAGGCACTATTATCTAAACTAATACAGTATAGATCTTGGGGACTTATTGGAAAAGCTATTTGTGGAGCTAAGCTTTAGCAGTTTCTGAGCACACTTTTTCTCTTGGTAGCATTTTTTTTCCTGCTAGGTAATAGATTTTTTTATTGAATTATTAAATCGGATGTTTCTATTTCTTTATGTGATAAAGTACCAGCACAACTATGTACTTTATATAGTATCGCTGTTCTGTGTCATTTGTGTTTTTAGGCAACATCTGTATCGGTAACTGAAGCAAGCCAAGGCCTTCAGGGCATGTGGCCCAGAATAAATCTTGGTTATAGGACTAAACTCTCTCTCCCTAAAAAAGATACCCTCATGCCTCCTGACAGCAGTCTCCAGTACATGATGCCCATCTGAACCATAGGACTACTTGGCAAATGCCAAAATCGTATCAGGAACTTTGCTAGTAACAGCATGAATGATGGTGAGCTGCTGCAGAAGTTCATGCCCTTGCCTGTTAATTTACTAAAAAAGATACAACCTCAGGCTTTGAAGATATGTCTATTTTGAAGAACAAAGAAACAAAAAAGGCTGAATTTGATTTATTTCTGTACGTTTTCCTTTATGTATAACGTATCCAAGCATTTTGGGGTGTAGTGTTTCGAATATTAATTGGAGATCTGTATCTTCTGTGTTCTTTGACTTAAGTTTTCTTCGCCTGATTACAGTAGGATAAAAAGAGGTAGGATATGAAGAAATTTGAGGCCCCAAAAAAGAGGAAGATGTGAATGAAACTGCCATTAAAGCAACCATTAATGAGTCTTTCCGACCTGTTTATTTTAGATTTCTGCATTAAGTGTGCTATACAGTTGTAAAATGGAAATAATATGGAGAATTTCTTTAATATTTGTCAGAATTAGTATCTTAGTATTTAGATCAATTGTTTCAGGCATCCTGTTGCTGCTATTTAGGAGTCAAGAATAATAGTGAGGATTTATTATAATTTAATAATAATAGTGATGATGTCTGGAAATAAGGATCAGGCAAAGGAATATTCAAGCTCCAGATTAAGAAAGTATTTTCATCCCACAGAGAAAGTGTTAAAGCAAACAAAAGAGCAGAGAAATATACTGCTTTTGTTATACTAGATATTTTGGGGTTTAACTTCTATTTTGTGCTTCATTTCAGTGGGTATGTAGCTCCAGTTCTGAACATTACTCTCTTGACCTTGGAACTATTGTAAGACTTTGCTGAGGATTAATAAGACTGAACAGAAGAATCAGCCATGGCGTACTTTGGGATGGTGCCTTTCTCACAGAATGAATTTTGTGAAGGACAGACTGGGGACCGAGCATTTGACCCAGTGTACCATTCTGGTTCAGCTGGAGAGATCCGTCTAGGATTCGATCGAATAGTTGATGAAGTCAGCAATGAATTTTTTTTTAATAGTTCATTACACTCACATCATCATGAAGAAATTTTTTTCCCATCAGATGTCTTTGGTCTGAATGGGCCTGACCAGCAGTTTTATGGTCAGCCTCTAGTTGCTCATGGTGAACTTTACCCTGGAAATCCTATCTCTCACTACCAACAAGGCACAGTGTCACCAATGGTTGGCTTCAGATCTTCTTTGCTATCCGATTACAGAAGCTTCTCTCTGGCAGATCCCTACCCCTACAGACAAGAGAGAGAAATCCATGAAGGGAATAACATAACCCCAATCACAAATGCGTTTGATTCAAATGTAGAAAGAGGCAACACAAACCTGAGTTTTCAGATAGGCTTTGACAATCTAGGTGCTCAACGTCCCGTTTTCTTGGACAACTACCCATTTGGACAAGAGGTGAGAGATGAAAGTGGAAATGGAGAAGCCTATTTAGCCAACGCTTCCAGGAGATGCGACATAGGACCTACCTGTCCCAGCAGCTCTGGACATGACAGAGAGGTATTTAAGTTTTCTCATATTAACGGTGCTTAAAATTCTCGATTCTTGTTTGTGTCCTTGCACTTTGTGTATTCACTCGCACTGATGCAACATGGACTAGAAGCACTTGATTTAAAGACCTAATGAAAAATAAAACACGCCTTCGGAGAAGCAAAATCTTTTGCTTCTGTAGAGAATTTTTGTCCTGTGTCTTACAATTCAGCTGGCCAAAAGCAACTGCAAGACTTCTTATTTGCTTCTTATTTGGTCTTTACTACTTCCAAAGATAGAGATGCAGGAAAGTGTCAGGTGTATTTTCCAATAATTGTGTAACTTCTTTTCTTAGCAGTCAGAATTTCCCACAGTATTTTTGTATCTTTATGAGAATGCCCTCAAATGAAACAGTACATGATTATTTAAGAGATTTTTGTACAGTATGAAAACCTCTGGGCATCCTCTTCCTTTGATTCTAATGTCAGAGGAGAATGGAGCAGACAATAAAAAAATTATTTTTGAAGGGAAGGTGCCTATTCTGGCTAGCTAGTGAGGATTTTATACTGGCAGAGTCTGTGTCCTACCTGATTCATGTTTTATCCAACTTATACTTAAAATGTCAACACATTTCTGCAACCTACCTATTAAAAAAGACTTCTTTTTAAAGTAATAGGGCCAGTTCCTCACCTAGTATAAAATGAAGTATCTCCATTGACTCTAATGGAAACTTGCCATTTTACACCAGAAGATAATCTAGATTACGCTCTAGAATGCTCCAGTAGGCTCATTTGATGGCTTATTGAACCATAAAACTACCACAGGGGGATAAGTACAGAAATGTAGAGTAAGATGTGTTTGAAAGAGGCAAGATAATGAATCTCTATGGTCTGATATGAAACCTGAGATTCAAAGTAACAATAGATTATGCTGAATCTGTTTTTCTGTTGAGCCAGATTGTCTCTGTGTCCAGTTTGGCTGACATATCCTGATCCTGAGAGATGAAACATAGCATGTCCTGCCTTCACCATGTTCTGAATGCACTTATATGTGCATATATAATTATTTTCTAAAAATAGACTTACCTGCTGTAAATGTGGAACCTGGATCCTATGACATATACTCTGTCTTTAGCTGTCTCTTTGAAGCAAGTACTTTTTCTTTTTCTCCTCCTTCCATCAGATGTTCATAGGTCCATTTGTTGTTTGGGGTTTTTTAGTAGCAATGCCTTATGGGACTTCCATGACTGTCTCTGGTGTTATATCTCTCCTCATTTTCCTTCTTTCAAAATCCTGACATAGAGAAGGAAAAAGAAAATGATAAATCTTCCGTTTCCTCTAGTCTTTGTTAGCATTCTGAATCATTATAGGAATCCCGAAATAGCCTACAGGATACCTCTGCACTGTGAATATTGAGAGACAATTTAGGTTCACCTGCTGCTTTTAACTCTGAGATGGTGGTGGGAAATACATTTGAGTACAGGAACTCTTAAGACTAATTACGGGCACCACATTGTGGAAGTTCAGTGATAAATACAAAAGAGGAGGGAATGAATAACTGGAGAGACAAAAGGTGGTTGTTGCTTTTTACTTATGATAGGAAAACTAAAGCATGCTGACATCACAATGAAAAGAACAAGCCTTCTCATGAGAAAAGCAGAAAGTAGTGGGATACAAATGAGCAGGAGAAGATTAAGTTGTGTTACGGGAAGAAGAGGTGCTAGAGGAAGCAGACATATGAGAACAGACACAAACGCTTCTGTGACAGAGGAGAAGAGTATTATAGGGGAGGGAAGAGAAGAGATGAGTGAGTCAAGGGCGACTACAATCGAATGTGTGGGAGGATTTGATTAAGTCAGGGAAGTATTCGAGCTGTTTGGCTAGAAGAGGAAGAAATGAGAGAGAAGAGAAAACTGATTTGTAACAGAAAAATCAGTGTGGTCACAGGAATTCCTTCAGGGAGAAACAGCCATGTCAGGATAGATAGAGAGCCAAGGCAATGGGTTGGCAACTGAACCTTGAGATGGTAAGAAAAGGAAAATAAAAATGAAAGTTCAGAGAGAGGGAAGGGTAAAAAAAGCCTGTGAAGAAGTAATTCATTGCTACTGGGCTGGGAGTTCTGGAAAAGATGATAAGGGGCTGCAGGGTGACAGGGCTGATGATGAGTAAGGCTGTCAGAACAGTTGGAAAAGTGAAGCACTACAGCAAAAGAAAGAGAATGAGCACATTGTATTGGTGAGGTCCAGGATGAGTAAATGAAGTATCTGAGTAGTATGAGATGAGAATCAGGACTGCAGACAGAGTGAAATGGAAAGGATGCTGAAACATGGAAATTATTGTTGAGATAGGTCATAGGTATACAAGATGAAATACTCCTATTGCTGAAATCATGCTTTAATTATTCCGGCCCTTAGCTCTTCGATGCAGTTGTATGGCCCCAGGCCTTATTTAATATGTGCTAATCAAAATATGTCCAGTGTAACAAAGGAAATGTTGTTTTCCCCATCCTTGTCATCACCAAATCAGATGTTCAAAAATACTAAAGAACTGTCTTCGTAACATCCCTGTGAAAACAGTTTTTATTTTCTCCCTATTAGAAAGAAAACTGAAATGCAACCTAAAAAGTATCCAATAGATTTGGCTGCTCCATCTGTGATATTTGGGATCTAATGTTTTCAGAATAACTAGCAAGGCTGACTTCTTCACCTAAGCCCAATCATCAGACCAGACTTTGTGATTGCAGTTTGTGTGCTCCAGAAATGAGAAATACCCAATTAGTGTTCATGTTTGGGAAGGATGGTTCGGGTAACGATTAGCATAATGTGAGAAATCTGTGGATGGGAAAAGATAGATTCCAGTCGTTCAGGGATGCACTCTGTTACTTTATCCTTGTTGTCATCAGTTTTCTCCATAGTTAATTCTCTGTCTCATTCACTGCACACTTTCAGCTATTTGCAATGAGTGGAGGCTGGAGTCCTATAGGAAAATAATGTGTGGTTGTGTAATTGATATCTTGCCTTTGTATGCAATAAGAAGAAAGTAAAGTTTCTGGACACCTGGAAAGAGAAATGACAAAACTCTCATCCACATGATTCACCAATGGAGTTAGAACTATGTATCTGCTATGTACACCTCTGCCACCAGAACTAATAAGATTTAGTCAGCAATGGTATATTAATTACCTCTATGTAGTCTGTCACTAATCTACACGGGGTGCATGTTTGCCATTAGGATTCACTCAGAAATGCTGCCAGGAAAGGTGCGGTCAGAGGGCTCCTGTGTTACTTCTGTTTCCTGCAGGAAAGGGTCTGGATTCCACCTTTGTCTGTCAAGCTCCTTTTTGTAGTCCTTTAGTAATTATTTCATCACATTCTTCTTCAAGCCGTTAACTTGAGGATCCAATTGTCCTTCCCCAGTATTGGCACTCTCCTTGATTTTCTCTCTGTTCCTCCTTCCTCAGTTCCCAAATGTGGTTTTGCTCTTTTAATGTCTTCAGTCCCATTCAATGTCATGCCCCAACCTCACCTTTTCTTACCTGTGGCCTGGCTTTGTTAGCTTTTCATTTATCCACTGTCTCTCTTTTTCCATACGCTTTTTTCTGGACACTGGCCGTAGAAGAGAGCTTGACCCTCGTGATCCCTCAGCTTTACACAGAGTACGATGCGTATGGGATGGAATACTCCACCTCGTTGGTTTTGGGTCACCTGTCCGGCCTGTCCCTCCCCCCAGGAGGGTCGTAGGTCTGACACTTTTTCTGCTCTTTCATTTCTGGTGCATAAGACAGTTAGCAGAGCCAAGCATCGACCNGTTGGTTTTGGGTCACCTGTCCGGCCTGTCCCTCCCCCCAGGAGGGTCGTAGGTCTGACACTTTTTCTGCTCTTTCATTTCTGGTGCATAAGACAGT
>VZSC01010137.1:0-16273 GCA_013398225.1 Steatornis caripensis
CTTTCTGTCACAGCACAAGAGAAGTTAGCTATCTTCCTGAGCATCTTAAACTCCCACTCACTAAAGTATCTGTGCACTTTCACTGGAAATTGAAGAGTCAAAAAGTCCACTACGCTTAATTTTCATAAAGCATTTTGATCCGGGCGGAAAAAGTGCTGTGTAAGAGGAAAGCACTCTATTTTTACCATTTAAATTACCCATTCACATTAGGTCAATTATGACTGGAAGTTTTTCTCTTCTGATAAACACCACACTATATGAGAAGTAGCTAGATGTTGCAGTCAGTTTCTTACTCATCAGAGTACAAGACAACAGAAAAAAGCAGCTAAGGACTCAGTAGGTATGGTTCCCACATTCCTGACCATACATACTCCAGACTCCCAGGCATCCTCCATAGCACGCTCCATGCTTTACCAGACCCCAGTTGAAAGGGTGCACATCTCAGGACCTCCACGCAAAAGTGCGCGCCAGGCACAGCATCCACAGAAATACAACACTATGCAGTTTTAGTATAGAATTGACTGCAGGAGCTAGCATCATAGAGTTTGTAGAACATCAGGAGGTTCATACTTACACTGAGTACAATACAGTGATAAAAAAATCTGGTGTATGGATTGAAAAATTTAAAGCTGTCCAGGAATAGAAAGTTAATAGAGTTAAAGGCTTTTCAAAAAACCATGTATACAGATCTTTCTGACTGAAATACTAGAATTATGGTTGATTTTCATTACAGTTATTCACTTCTGGGCCAACACTGAGTTCAAGGAAATGCCAATATTCATTCATAGAGTGCAGATGGCTTCATGTGGGCATTGCTGCTTAAGAAAATATGGCTAATTGTAGTAGTGCAAATATAATTTGGAACTTAATTCCTCACTCTTTAAAAGGTATGCATGAAGAAACCAAAACAAATGCCAATTTGCTAATGCCCCCATATAAGGACGTTGCCAGTCTGATCAACCTTGGTTCCTATCTCCTTCTATAGAGCTCAAGTGTTAACTTTGCATTGCCAAGAAGCGTGAACTAAAGCTACCCTTGCCTGTATTTCAGTAAAACATGTTGCATGTTCCTGTCTTTTCCTGATTAAAATGCTTTGCTGTTAACCAGTAGTATTGCTCTAACTCTGATGTCTAAGAATATAAAAATTACACGATTTGTAAAGTGAGGTGTCGTCTATTATGTTTGGAATAAGATATTTTGGGATGAAGAATAAAAACTCATTTACAATTTGGATTCATACACAGCAGACATCAAGCTAAGAACACACTAGGAATGAATGTTCCGGGTGTAACCTAAATTAATATTCCTCAAACAGCTTAAGAGAGGAAGACAGCTAATTAAGTATGTCAACTAGGAGAGATGACAGCCTATACAAGTGAACTTTTGTGGAACACCAATGGGTTAATAGTTGATGAGATGTATGGAAAATTACAGTGGTTATCAAACTTTTACTGAGCAAATACTGACTTCACAGTTTTCAATACTGAGAGGAATTGGTACTTCTGGTTCCCAGGTCTTTCCTGAGGATCAGGTTTCAGATGTGAATAAAAAGAGTTTTCCTTGTTTCAGCTGGGTGCTTCTGTTTTTTACTGATTGCCTTTGTGACTTAACTCTGCCCTGGAGCTCTTGAATAAAAAGAGTTTTCCTTGTTCCAACTGGGTTTTTCTGGTTTTATTTATTATCTTTGTGAGTTAACCCTGTTCTGGAGCTGTTGTTTGGTTTCACCTGCACCATCTCCACAAAGCCATTTTAACATTTCACAGACAAAATGGATATGAGATACTTATGTTTAGGATCCATGGATTTTGACGATTCTGTTGTGGGATTTTAATTTGTAATGCTTGTATGAATGTCCTAGCAGTTACATATCTACCTCACCAACATAAGAACAACTTTCACCAATCAAGGACATTCCTCTAAGAGTTCAGATGATTGTGCCTTTGAATGAACTGCCTGAATGTCAGGGCCATGAGTGCGCTAGTAAGCCTTAACTGGTAATAATAAGCTCTGACCAACCCCACCTGGGACCTCCATCTACACGTCCTCTGCTCATTCATGCAGGATCTCTGTTTCAACTCTGGCCTGGGCCTTCCGTCCCTGCCTGAGCTGTGTCATAGCTGTGCCTGTCCCCAGCCCTGTCTCCAGCTGCCTGATTTGGTGAATGGTTTTCCTGGACGGACTCCAGAATGACAAAGGTGGTAGCCTTATATCCTGTCTCCTGGACTGACATTGGACTTACGCCATAGCCTTGTTTCTGAGCCATCTCATGCAGTTCCCTCCCAGCTAGACTCCCTGGATCAGTCTCATCACCTTGACTTGTCTGAGACTGGTGGTGGACCCTGCCACTATCACCATTCTGCCCTGCTCGGGTCCTATGGGACTGTGCCCTGGCTGGTGAGGTCCCGTGGTCACCCTCAGCACCCAGCCCATTTGCACTATTCTTGCTGCTTCCTGACACTTAATATTGCATACAAAACTAAGAAAAAAGAAATAAAACCCTCACCAATCCTATTTTTACGTGGGAATCTATATGGGAAATCATTAATTACACCATGTACCAAAAGGAGATGATAACTTCCACTAAATTTTCCCAAAATGTTTCCTTCTCAGCACATGAACAACTCCCAGCCACCTCCAGATACGTTGTCAGAAATTCACCTCCCACAGAACAACAAACACCAAATGAAACAAGATCACACCAAAGCAATCAACACAAGACCTTCCAACACCCCTGTCTTTATGCAATAAAGACCCTGGACTATTTCGTAACACGTCTCAGTTCCTGATAACTCCTCACCTCTACGGGGGTTAGGTAACTATCTCCCACGAGCGTATGACTTCTCTTTGTTCCATGTATCTTAACTACTCTTTTCCTGCAGATACACAAGTTGAGCAATGTTAATCAGGCTGTTCCAAACTAAATTGCTTCCAGTCTATTTAGAACTCATGTTCACCTGGGTCGTGCAAGAGCTGAAGTACTTACATAATTAAGATCTTTACCCTCTAAACATATGTTAGTTTAATAAAAAATATTCTTTCTTACTATAAGCCTTGCCGCTATAACCAAACAGAGGCCTTTGTACTTAGTAACATATGGATTACTAGTATTTCTAAGCTTTACTGAAGTTAGGCTATCTGCAGGTATTACTCCTACTGCCGTCATAAAGACAAGCTTTGCAGGATTATCTCAGAAAATTCACACAAAAAAGATGCACGTTGGTCTTCAGGTACCTTAGACAGGAGAACCGCACCAGAAGTGCAGAACAAAGGCATAAGAAAATACGGGAAGCGCAACGCACGCACCTATTTTCACCGAATGCAAACTATGGGGCCTACTTAGGCTAGAACAAAAAAAAATAAAAACTTCATTCAGCATTTTAGTTTATCACTTGCTTGCTGAGACCTAAAGAGTAAATGCACATAAAAGGATAATTCTGTCCTTAGGGAAAGGAACAAGGTTTCACACAGTGCCTGAGCAGTTTCACAGCCTGCCCGTGCGCTCTCAAGCCAGTCACCTTCCCTCTCTAGCTCAGATGCTTCGCTTGACATGGAAACATCATTGTGCTGCAGCGATCATAAATGTAGTGACACGTGTTAAATATTCTCCTGCGGCTTTAGTGATGATCCTACAATTATCCACATTAAAAGTGTTTTTCTCTAACTTAGTAGAAAGCAATTTGAGCCAGCGCGTACTTTCCCTTCCTTTGATAAATAATTTTCAAGTTGTTTTCACCCTTAAGAACATATTAATAAATTCCCTTTGAGAAAGAAGTTTCCAATGTCAACTTCATGTTAGAAGTACACAAAGAAAATTTTAAAGAATTGTCGTTACCTTACACTTTTCCCTACCACCTTTGTAGTTGATTTCACTATTAATGATGCACACTACTGTGCCCTGGCAAGGCCACATCTGCAGTGCTGCGTCCAGTTCTGGGCTCCCCAGTTCAAGAGAGACAGGGAACTACTGGAGAGAGTCCAGCGGAGGGCCACGAAGTTGATTAGGGGAGTGGAGCATCTCTCTTATGAGGAAAGGCTGAGAGACCTGGGTCTGTTCAGCCTGGAAAAGAGAAGGCTGAGACGGGATCTCATCAATGCTTATCAATATCTAAAGGGTGGGTGTCAAGAGGATGGGGCCAGGCTCTTTTTTCAGTGGTGCCCAGCGACAGGACAAGGGGCAATGAGCACAAACTGGAGCACAGGCAGTTCCACCTGAACATGAGGAGGAACTTCTTTACTGTGAGGGTGACAGAGCCCTGGCACAGGCTGCCCAGAGAGGTTGTGGAGTCTCCTTCTCTGGAGATATTCAGAACCCCCCTGGACGCGTTCCTGTGCAACCTGCTCTCGGCAAACCTGCTTTAGCAGGGGGGTTGGACTGGGGGACCTCCAGAGGGCCCTTCCGGCCCCTACCATTCTATGATTCTGTGATAAATTTCTAAGTCCACATGGAAATTTCAGAATACTTCTATGGCACCAGCTCTGGTGACTTAACAGCATAAAACACAACCAGGCACTGTATGAGAATCGGCACCATTTAAACAGGGTGCGAACAGCACCACAGTCTCAGCCTCCAGATGTGCACAGGGAGCTGCAGGCAAAGGGAGAACGCTGACAACCAGGTACTGCTCAGGTGTTAACAAGGACGATAAATCCTCACTGTGGAGGCTCTGGTGGGCGACAGTAAAATACTACTCAGAAAGGGGGACTGGCTTACAGTAACAACGGTGAGCGCTGCTTGCGGGCAGCACTCCAGCACTCGAGCCCCGTTTCCAGAGGTGCCCCGGGCCCACCGCGATCGTGAAGTACGGGCGTCCCCGCCGCTTGCTCCTCTCTCCCTAAGGATACCACAACGCTTTGTCGCCCAGCCCGCCGTAAAACCGGCGGGAGTGAGGGGGCCGCGGCGGGGCAGCCTCCGCGGAAGAGCTGGCTGACGCCAGACCCGGCCGGGCCNTCCCTTGGTGGTCTGAAGCGGGGCCGGGGTCGGGGGCTGCGCCCCCTCGCCCGGGTGCCCGGCTGGGGCGCTCTCGGTGGCGTGCTGACTGCTTGCTTTCCACCTGCTCAGACAAGGGCTGAGGTTGCACCGTGCACATGGCCGGGTTCCCTAGAGGGGACCTGTGACAAACGGGGGGGGCGAGAGGCTTAACATTCGGGGTGGTTTTGAAGTAGAAACAAGGAGCGTTTTCGTTTTTGGGGGGTGTGTGTGAATGTTTGCAGAGGCCGGGGGCATGCACAAGCGTGCCCCGCTGCCGGCCTGGCTCGCCGCGGAGCTCACCCGTGGGAGGCGTGAGGCGCAGCCGGAGCCGTGCCCCAAACCCTGCAGGTGGCCAGGGCGTAGAGCGAGGCCTTTCTTTTGCGTGGTAGGAGCCCGGAGGAGTGGGGAAAGCCACGGTGCCCCCGACAGGGCCACGCGTGAAGGAAGCGCTTTCCTCGCCCTTCTTGATGCCGTTCTCTGAGGAGTGCCGTAGTTGTGCCGAGTGGCTGTTAATAGCTTTGGGGTCGCCGTGGCTTTGCTGTTGGACCGATGGTGCCCGATGGTGTGTTTTGTTGCGTTTCTATCGGGCGCTTGCAGCTTGCAGCAATGCCTCTTTTCAGTGACCGATTCTAGTAAATACACTGCCTCCTGTTTTCTTGTGCTTTAACTCACGTGGTAGAAGACCAGATTCAGGGGATTTAATCGTTAACGTGCACTCAAATAAAATGAGACATACAAAAGTCTGAGCTGCCAGAGATGCCTTTTCAGAAGGCTGAAATGCCCCGTACAGTGCCTCACAATTTTCCAAAGAAGCCAAGAGATAGATACCGAAATTAACTTACTGTAAATAATATTGAGGAATATCAGTCGGTCCAGCAGTGTTAATATGCTTTGTTTAAGCTTGTGAAGCTATAATATAAATTGATATCAAAAAAGTAAAATGAGGAACATATACACCTTTATAATCGCCCTTCCAAAAAAAAGCGAGGTTTTTTTGAAGATGTTTACCGGTAACATGTTTACTGCTTTGCTAAGATATTACAGCCTCCATTTTACAACAATAGACTGCCATTTCATTTGATATAAGATTGGCCTGATCTGTCTTTTGTCATGCTGCTTCCTGAGAGTGCGTGCTGGTTCCGCTCAGCATACAGTCGGTGCCATCTCCTGGGGCAGCCATGATCTCATCTAACTTTTGACAGTGAGATGCAGTCCTTCCTCTATATGTGAATTTGTTGTCTAGACTCTATTTATAATATGTTGAGAGAAATTCTGCCCTTTTAAGGCTCAGTCTAACGCTACTTATTGGAGTATCTTTTTTTTCTGCCTGGATACTCAGAACCTTCCAGAAACCACTGCTGAGATTTGTGTTGGTTTCAGCAAAAGTTAGTGCTTTGCTAATGAACCCTAGAGGAGAAAGTGTGAAACACATCAAATACTATTATTTGCAAAAGTGGCAGTAGATCTGTCCTCACTCCAGTTGAGATTTTTGGGCAGGCTGGTTGTTTCAATATAATGCTGTTCCTTCATTCTGCTGGAAAGTTGATCTCTATATGTTGGTCAAGTCAGTGGAAGAAACATTGCCAAAATGTTACGGTTTAGGAAAAATCCTTCCCACTATTATATAAAATCCGGTAGTCTTCCTGATACCTGAGCAAGTGGTGAGTATCCATGCTCCCTGCCACGAAGCTGCCCCCACCCCCTTCCTGCTCTGTTCAGCAAAGACACCTAGCAACATCTTCCAAGAGCTTACCTGTATACAGAACTACTCGCAGTAAAAAAAAAATCAAAAATGAGCAGCAGCAGTACCCTCCACACCTAAAAACAGGTTTGACATTTTGATTTCAGTGTATCTCCTTACTTCTCTTAGATTCTTGGATGACGGCGAAAGGTGTAGCATTTTTTCAGTCTCAGATTGACCGGGGTTGAGAATCGGTTATGAGAGTTTATTTCCTTTAAGCATGTTTGTAGTGGTGTTTATGCTTTCCTGTGCGAGATTGTGGGGTAGATTTCACAATGTTAAGACATGAGGACCTGTCCAAAAAGTTGCTGAGATAATCCTGCCTGACTTCTGTCTAAGGATGAAGCAATAACCTTCTCGGTAACACACAAAAATGCCACTTCAAAAATAGATCTCAAAAGACTTTGAGATACAGTTTCTAGATTGCAAGGTGTTGAATTTATAGTCTGTAAAAATTGCCTGGCAAATGTTACAGTAGATCATCTAGTCCAACCCCCCTGCTAAAGCAGGTGGCCCCAGAGCAGGGTGCACAGCAATGTGTCCAGGTGGGTTTTGAATATCTCCAGAGAAGAGGACTCTACAACCTCTCTGGGCAGGCTGTTCCGGGGCTCTGTCACCCCCACAGTAAAGAAATTCCTCCTCACGTTCATGTGGAACTGCCTGTGCTCCAGTTTGTGCTCATTGCCCCTTGTTCTGTCACTGGGCACCACCAAAAAGAGTCTGGCCCCATCCTCTTGACACCCTCCCTTTAGATATTGATAAGCATTGATGAGATCCCCTCTCAGCCTTCTCTTTTCCAGGCTGAACAGACCCAGCTCTCTCAGCCTTTCCTCATAAGAGAGATGCTCCACTCCCCTCATCATCTTTGTTGCCCCCCGCTGGACTCTCTTCAGTCGTTCCCTGTCTGTCATGAACTGGGGAGCCCAGAACTGGACGCAGCACTGCAGATGTGGCCTCACCAGGGCAGAGTAGAGGATCACCCCGCTCAACCTGCTGGCTGCACTATTCTTCATGCACCCCAGGATGCCATTGGCCTTCCTGGCCGCAAGGGCACATTGCTGGCCCATGGTGAGCCTGTTGTCCACCAGCACTCCCAGGTCAGCCCGCAACCTGTACTGGCACATGGGGTTGTTCCTCCCCAGGTACAGGACCCTACACTTGCCCTTGTTGAACTTCATCAGTTCACATAAAGCCTGCGAGTCCTTAGAAATGTGTTTATCTTAAATGTGAATGTGGGAGTGTGCAAATTGACCTTGTTCACTTGAGGGCAATTCAGTCATTAGTGCATGGTTCTTCTGCCAGGCTTCATCTCCAGAGAATAGTAATTTGGTGCATGCCTGAGCTGGAGATGACAGATTCCTAACGTTAAAGGTCCATGGGTGCTATCTACTGTGTTGATTTTTGCCAGATCTGGCAAAATCAAGTCCATTTAAAATCTCATCCTGTTTGTTTTCAACAAGTATCAGAGCTATACCTATCCCTTACCCTGCATATATCTGTGTGTTTAGCATAAGCACGGATCTTCAGCTCCTGTGTCTGAATGCCACTTCTGGAAGCTGAATTCCAGCTATAAAGCTGGAAGAACTGGCCTGATTTTGCCCTTTTGAAAGTTTGCTTATCCAAATTGTCTCCAACTCATGACTTCTTACACAGTAGAGCAACGAAACCGCAAGAGGCCCTGGAAGCGCTGGGCGGGTACCAAACTGTGCTGTAGCCCTTCACAGGAAGCACGCTTGCCTTCGGATACACCCTGGCCAGCCACAAGAAGTTCTGGTTTTAGCTGCATCTGTGCCTGACCTTAAACAGAGGAAAACACAGAGTTGTCTGACAAAAATGTTGTTGATCCCTTTTTCCTGTCCTTTTGCAGTATTCTGTGCTTCAGTGCATTGTTTTAAGTTGGATATTTCCTTGGTTTGATTCTTCTTCATCATGAAAAATGAACACAGAGATCCTGCCCCCCCCCTTCCCTGGATCACGGTGGGAGCAAGCATCAGCACAGAGTTTGTCTACTCAAGATTTGTAGGCCCAACATTGCAACTAATCCTGTGGCCCAAAGAGCTTTACTTATGCTCAATGTGCAGAACCTTCCACTCTGCAGCTGGCTGCCGGCTTTCTCGCCCCTTCCTTCCTGTGCTCATGCCTGCACATGTGCACCTGGGTCAGTGCAGACGTCTAACCCTTGCCCGTCTGGTCCCTGGAGAAGGCCAGAAACCCGCACTGTTTCGCTTTGGGCCGGTTACACTGTGCATCTGTGGTCTTGAATCAGACCCTCCAGTTGTCAGAGCTGTTGCTGCGTAAAAGTGTGTGCTGCTTTTCCCTTTGCCTTAACCCCAGGACGTCCTTCCCACCTCCCTGGCTGAACTCTCCTGCTATGCCCGCAGTGATACACATGGCTTCAAATCCAAAGCCACAGTCTCAGAATAGAGAGCGGTTTGAGAACAGTGTCATTTTAAGATTTTCTCACCTGTCCCATTCACTGCCATGTGTTCTGATGTGGCATATGTTTATGCAGTACTCCATATTAAGATGTATTTGTATTCGGAGCAACTGATTGTGATCCAATTTAAGAAATCTATCAATGTTCGGGGGATTTTTTGAGGAGGAAAACCCAAAGTTTTTAAGGTGGATGAAATCCTTGACATCTTTCAAGGTATGCAGTCCAAGCTGATCTGAGCTAGGACTAATACAGTCCTGTCTTCCCTTCCACCTCTGGTTCCCACCCCTCTCATCTCATCCTACAGGGACCCCATTCTGCTGGTTGAGGCAGCAAAAAACATTGGGTGCTGTTGGGAAGGGGGGTAATGTCAGGTTTTTTTGTTGGTTGAGCTTCCTCAATCAGATCGTTGCTAAATGCGAGGGGACCAGCTCTGATGTAGACCACTTCCGGCAGGATCAGGTCCTTTCTGAGGAAGCTTAATTTTTCTGTGCCCCATCCTCCTGTTTTTGTTTGCTTGTTTTTCCAAAGATCCCTAATTAAACAGTCTAACGTATCTTGCAGTGCTGCCCTCAAATCTTGCTATTGCAGGGGTAAGATACAGTGAGTGGTTTGTCATTTGTGTTTGCAGACTTTACCATTCTGAGATCTTCACTAAGGTTTTGTTAACTACTAAGAAAGTGCACTATTTCTGTGATACTTAGTGCAGGCTATTTCCTTGCCCTTAGCAGCATATTGTTGTTATAAGTGATGAAAACTGAACTCTTCTTGGCAAAGGCAGAATCCACAACTGGTACTCCTGCATGCATGTGAATGCCAGACTTCTCATTCTGTGTGGTTTATCTTTAAATTTTGCCACTTGTTTGTAGACCAGGCCTGAGGACAGTCATCACACCTCAGTTAGTCTTTAGACTGTGATGATATTTGACCAGAGGTGCGACCCTTCTCGGTCCCACTCCCCACCTGCCAAATGCTCAGTGGAGTCATGAACACGCTGTTAGTCCCAAACTAAGCCATGTAGCTTCTCAGTGGATCTTACAGTCTTATCATGCTGTCCACGTAGAGGCACAGCAAGCGCTCATCTGCCAGCAAAGGCCTTGCAGCCTTTATAAGAAAAGACTTACCTGAGAAGTTCTTTTCCTTCTGCTGTAGGTGATGCGGGTCATGCATTATTACTGAAGGGAAGTGCCTGATTTTCTACCACCTCTTACTTCTTTTAGTCTCTTTTCATCTTAAGGAAGAAGAGAACTTGGGATGGTTATGATGCAGAACATAAAACTGAGGATGGGATGGAGTTCCAGTTGATTTGATGGTTGGGTAGCGCAAATGTTGTCATTTTTAATGGGCTAAGAGCAGGTTGTTGTGGTGCCATGCTTTTGTATCGTCATTATACCTAACTCCTGTCAATGGTAGTTTAGTCATGTGCTGAAAGCAAGTGACAGATGCTTTACTAACTTTTTTTTTCACTTCTTAGTAATAAAGCATCTAAAATTATCTAACTCTTCCTGGTTTTTATGTAGGAAACGAAGATCGAAACAACTCCAGCAGTGCTACATCCTTTACTACGATTCGAGACAGTAAGTTGCAGGGTAATACTCTTGGCATTTCTGTTGCTTTTCCTCAGTGTCATCAAGTAATATGTATTATTGTATGCCTTAAACTGTCGTGTAACAGTTTGCACTTTATTTTATTGAATTGTGAACAGCTGTAGTGCAGGAGGGAGGTACTCCGATTGTCGCATCTATTCTGGGACAACTAAAGATATTTAAGAAGAACCGATGAACAGTAGAACACAACTCAATCCTCATTCTTAGGTACCCCAGTGCAACACAGAGAGGAAAAATAACATAGGAAAAATTTATTGGTAGAACTAGAAATACCTGCCAACGTCAGTTTACAGTTAAAAAGAGAACCACCAGCTCAACAAGTCTGCTAGGCTGGGCTTCAGTGCTCTTGAGAAAAAGGGAAGGCACTTTTCGTTTGATTTTTAACGTCAAAGTGGATTCTAGGTCCACCATGCTTGGGCTCATTGCTAAAGCACGTGTTTATTTCACAGAATGGTAGGGGTTGGAAGGGCCCTCTAGAGATCATCTAGTCCAACCCACCTGCTAAAGCAGGTGCCCCCAGAGCAGGGTGCACAGGAACGCGTCCAGGTGGGTTTTGAATGTCTCCAGAGAAGGAGACCCCACAATCTCTATGGGCAGCCTGTTCCAGTGCTCTGTCACCCTCACAGTAAAGTTGTTCTTCCTCACATTCATGTGGAACTGCCTGTGCTCCAGTTTGTGCTTGTTGCCCCTTGTCCTATCTCTGGGCACCACTGAAAAAAGAGCCTGGCCCCATCCTCTTGACACCCACCCTTTAGATATTGATAAGCATTGATGAGATCCTGTCTCAGCCTTCTCTTTTCCAGGCTAAACAGACCCAAGTCTCTCAGCCTTTCCTCATAAGAGAGATGCTCCAGTCCCCTCATCATCATTGTTGCCCCCCGCTGGACTCTCTCCAGTAGTTCCCTGTCTGTCATGAACTGGAGAGCCCAGAACTGGACACAGTACTCCAGATGTGGCCTCCCCAGGGCAGAGTAGAGGGGGAGGATCACCTCCCTTGACCTGCTGGCCACATTCTTCTTAATGCACCCCAGGATGCCATTGGCCTTCCTGGCCACAAGGGCACATTGCTGGCTCATGGTGAGCCTGTTGTCCACCAGCACTCCCAGGTCCTTCTCCGCAGAGCTGCTTTCCAGCAGGTCAGTCCCCAACCTGTACTGGCACATGGGATTGTTCCTCTCCAGGTACAGGACCCTACACTTGCCCTTGTTGAACTTCATCAGGTTCCTCTCTGCCCAACTCTCCAACCTGTCCAGGTCACGCTGAATGGCAGCACAGCCTTCCGGTGAGTCAGCCGCTCCTCCCAGCTTTGTATCATCAGCAAACTTGCTGAGGTTACACTCTGTCCCTTCATCCAGGTTGTTGATGAATATGTTGAACAGGGCTGGACCCAGCACCACCCCCTGGGGAACACCACTAGTTACAGGCCTCCAAGTAGACTCTGTGCCACTGATCACAACCCGCGGAGCTCTGCCATTCAGCCAGTTCTCTGTCCATCTCACTGTCCACTCAGCTAACCCACACTTCCTAAGCTCACCTGTGAGATGTTGTGGGAGACAGTGTCAAAAGCCTTACTGAAGTCAAGGTAGACAACATCCACTGCCCTCCCTTCATCTCCTCCCCTTCATAGTGTAATCTCATTTTGACTGCATTAAATTGTCCATCTTTAAGCATATGCTATGCAAAAAACATATTTCCTGAGTCATTTTTGCCCTGTACTATTTCACTCATCTCATTTGCTGTTGGCCAACTAGTGGGGTGTGCAGCCAGTGCTCTGCTCATTGACTCACTCTATCTCGTGTTAATTGCATCACTGACTCACACCCAAATTCCAGGCAGTGTATGTGTCTTCTTTTCACCTGTATGAGCATGCAGTCCACATCCAGATGTGTTCCCAGGGCTGCAGAATTAAACATTCGGAACTTGGGGGAAACCCGAAGCTGTGTTCTGGTTGCGGTATTGGGCCAGTGTGGGAAAGGTTTAGCCGCAGGCATATCCGTGGCTTACGCTGGTATAAAAGTCAACATATCTAAGAAGGAATGTCTTTGTGATTGTACAGTTATAGACTGTTTCTCAAAGGCAGTTGAATCTGCAACCTAATATCCCAGGTATGTCAGTATAAGGGTTGTGTGTGCAATACTCAATGGTGGGTCTCATTCGCTATGATTATGGCAAAGAAAAGGCAAAGTCATTCCCTCTATTCCCCCCCCCCCTTTTTGGTAGGTGGTATGAAGGTGTAAATTTGTTACTTTTGTTTTTAAACCTGAGCTTGCTCATAACATGTATGCAGTTGCAAAGAGGCTTGACAAAACTGGTTTAGACTATAGACATTTCCAGTGGTAACAACAGCAGATCTCTTCAAAGGAAGTGCGCCTGCTTCTTGATTCTGGTAGCTGTGGTGGTGTCTTGCCATCTCTGAGGTTACGCACTTTTATTTTCCAGCCATGCTGAAAAGCAGTAGAGCTGCTGCAAGGCGCATGGCACTATCAATGTGGGAGGATGCTGTAAAAGATCAGTTACTTCAGAAAAAAAAATAATCAGAGAATGGGCATAGACTACAGAGCAGAACGAAGGGAGGGAAGTATGGGCAGTGACACTTCCAGGAACAGGAGTTGCTGCACAGCCCAGCAGATTTTTGCCAGGAGGAAAAGGCCGTTAACCTGTAAGAAACCCTGATGAGGCATGCAGCAGTGAGGAGAGAAGTGAGGGTGGGAGGGTCCCTGGGAACCTAGAAGTGACATGAGTAGGAAGGGGGGAAAAAAACCCCAGAACTAGAAAAGTAGAAGTGAAAGAAAGGAGGGAAGGATGAGACCATTAAGACTGAAACATGGTTTATATTATAAGTCTTTAGAAACAGGTATGTTCTTAGGACCGTTTTGTGTAGAGAGAGCATAAGCCCACAGAAGGATGTTTCACAGGGTATCGGGTCCATCCCTACTTGACATGGCTACAAGTATGTTCATAGCATGAGCCAGTTTGTAAGAGAGATGCAGCAAAATGAGAGAAAAGATTGAGGGACAGGAAATTGAACTGAAATAGAGGAATATAAACTAGAAAAAAGCCCACAGTGCTTAAGTAGGTCAAGAAAGTCAGTGACAGTATGACTGATACAGCAACTGGAATAGAGTGTGACATAAAAGTGGGAGAGAGCAAAAAGAAGCGATATAAAGAATTCAGATGCAGGCCGTTTGGGTACTGCTGTGCATACAGTGTAACCACGTTCTTGCTGCACTGAGATCTGGAAGTATTTTGCAGAGGGATAAAACCATCTGCTTTGGGCTGGAGCATTCTCTGCTCTGTTCCCACTTGTAGCCTGCAAACATAGATAGCCTGAGGAGAGTATTGTACTGTGGGTACTTTAATTATAGTATGTTAAAATGAAAATGAATAATACTTCTTTTCTTGTTTTCTTTTTTCCTTGAAGACGATGGCAATTCATCCAATCTTGCTGTTGTACTATCCACACAATCTACAGCAACATCTACAGTAGGTATGTATCTGTTCATTTATCCATTACTATGAACCTAGAAGCTAGCTCCAGACCTAGCCCAGATTGTACCAAATTCTAAAGAAATATCTATCAAAAGTAGGTATTTGAGAGAGACATTACCATTTTAGGGCTGGGAGGCGACATGTAAAACAACTCTGAATCTATACTGTTTTTCAAATTCAGGTAGCATGCTTCATCAGTAGAAGCAATGACATTTGCAGTGCCATTGAAAAACAGGAATCAAAATAAAACTTCAAGGAAGAATTTAAATAAGTTGTCCTTTTAAATGTTCATTTTTTGTCTCTAAGCAAATTTCTTCCATTTTCATGGAGTAAAGTTGAATAGGCTGTTATGCAAACAGTGCGTACCTATTTACTGTTATTTCACAGTAAATAGATTTAGGTAATAATGAAGTCCTGGGGGCTTGAGTTTCAAGAGTAACGCTCTGTGTACTTTTAAGTAAGATTCATGGCACCTTGTACCATAGAAAGTAGTCCTTACAGAGGTTATAGCACGAAACAGTGGAGTTCAAGCAAGACGTGAGTGGCATATCTGGGACAGTCTGTCAGAGATACTTCTGCATTGTTCTAGCACTACCACCTGTCCTTCACAACTTGGCAAAAGAACTGTAGGTAAGAATGATTTCCCAAGGTGGCAGTGTTGCAGTCGTGATACTCCAACATAAGTAACTTGTTTACAGAACACATCTTTGTAGAAAGAAGAAATAGGTGTATTAGATCAACCAGTAGAGTTTGAAAGCAGGTATTTAACTTGGGACACAAACAAACAGTTAATCCACTTGGATTTGCAGTGTTCCAGCTGTTGGCTATATCAATGTGAGATTATTAAAAAACAATCAAAAAAATGTTTTTCTGGAAGAACTTGCTCAGGCATATTTCACCACATTAGTAAAGACTGGATAAGAATTAATGTCATGCAGTTGTTCAGTCTGTGATGCACAGATAAAAAAGGTTGTATCTGAGAGAAGAGAAAAAAAGCTGGTTCCATGCATGAACTGAGTCCCCTTTGTGCTGAGCCATGTGAAAGCAGGGCAGAAGTATTGTGCCTACCCTGAGATACTTTGTGTATTTGTGGAGTTTTTTGCTGATCGTAAGGTCCCAACTATTCCATTCCATTTCCAGTACAGCTCTCACTGTGTGTCTCGGTAGTCTTCAGATAACCTCTGAGCTACCACACTTTGTTGTTCATTTAAGAATAAAATACTAGGGGGGCAGGGGGGTAATTGCTGCAAAGGCCTTTTGATAGCAAGCAAGTGGTGCAGTTTCTCATTCCATCGCCTGTAGTGTACCAGTTTAAGCACGTCTAACTTGGAGAGATTTTTGTAATCCCCTTGTTGCCTTAGGGCCTTCCCCATGTGCGAAGCCACTGTTAACCACAGGTGTTTTACGCACCCTGTGCTCCAACCCTTCTGCCTTCCACTCCAACCCTGGCCATGGGTTTCTTGCAGAGATCTGAGCTTTACTGTGTCTAGATAATAATAGTAAAAAGAGGCCTGAGCCCTTTACTGTTAGGCACAGTACAAACATAACAGACAGCTACACCTTGCTTCACACAGGTCACAATTCACGTCCTTCGCTGTTCTTTTTGTTTTGTTTGTTAGAAACTTCATAGATTTTAAGACAATGTGCATCCATTTCTATTATCTGTCTTGACCTCTTCAGAATAAGGACTGCTGGATATAAGTACTTAATTTTGCTTAAAGTCTCTGCCCTCTTTTTTTTTTTTTTTAAGCTTTTCATGGCAGAAGCAAAAGTCTGTTTCATTCAGTCATTTGCCCTGCAAAGGAGAGTATATATTTGTTTTAGGAAGAGCACTCAATAAT
Organism: Steatornis caripensis; assembly: GCA_013398225.1. Lineage (NCBI taxonomy): Eukaryota > Metazoa > Chordata > Aves > Caprimulgiformes > Steatornithidae > Steatornis > Steatornis caripensis. The sequence goes on from VZSC01010137.1 coordinate 16,082, forward strand.
AATTATTTTGTATGCTAGCATGGAGCTTATGCAACGTGAGTTGTTGTATTCGTTCTTGTTGAGCTAGAACACTAAGGGAGTAGTGCATGCTGATAAGAATTCTTATCTTTACACTATATATACACTTTATATATATACACTATATTATATATACACATCTTTACACTATATATATACACATATATATACACA
>VZSC01010137.1:49286-93932 GCA_013398225.1 Steatornis caripensis
GGTGCCCGGCGTCGCTCTGGGCTCTCGCTAGCCCGGCGCTCCCCGCCGCCATCGGCCGCAGCCGCGGCCCCGCTGCCCGGCACTGCTGCCGTGAGGGAGCGGCGAGGACGGGACTCGCCGCAGGCCCCGCAGCTTCGCCTTTCCTCCTCGGCACTGCAGACTGTGAGAGGGGAAACAACACGACCGATGAAAGACTTTAGTCATTGAAGGTCGCAGGGGAAGAACAGGAGGAAGGCAGAATATAAATTTCCGCTGGAGAGGTTTATGACAGTATCTCTGAAAATCTGAAAGATCTCTGCAGCAGGTACCAGAACATTGACGGAAGCTCAAAATCTCCCAGCACGGTCATGGTCTGGCATTTCCTATAGAGAAACAGCAGATGCATGATTAAAAAAAAAAATATTTTGTGACGGAAGAATGGTGGTAGGGTGTTTACACAACTGAGAACTGAGCAGTAAAAATAAATGAAGTGTAACTGAACAGAACATTATGACACCAGCGGGTAATTTTCTGCAACAGAGTTCCAGTAAAATGAATCTGCAAGAGACTCATTCATATATTTTCTAAAACGGTTTAAAATTTCCTATCATACGCAGTGACATTTATCACACATAACAATACTGTCAAATTTCAAACATCTAGCTGTGGTGACAGCTAGTATAGGATAGCTACTACTGTAACACCATTTAACCTTGCATGATTTTAGAAACATTTGCTGGTTTAGCAGTTGAACAAAAACAGGTTAAGAACACCTTTTAAAAGTTTAAAATGCTTCTCAGATCACTGGTGTGTCATTTTAAGGAAGCTGCTGACATGGAGAAGATGACGCTACAGGTTCAAAAATTGAATCGGCTCTTCAAATACCATATCTGAGGAATGATGGGGTGTGGAATTTAGAGTTTTATTGGACATGGGGAACTGTTTCATGTCACATAAGGAACCGAGCTCTGTACACATACATGCGCGTGGCTTTAATTGCAACTGCTTAAAGATTTTACTTTCATAGAGCAAGCTGGCAATGCTCCTAGTTTGGGGACTTCAAGCAGGAATCCACAAACGAAGTTACATTGAATCTATTGTTACAGATTCTTGACTTTTTACTATACATTCCCCCAAAGCTAGTGAAACCAGCGTTCCTCCTTAACTCTGCAGCCTGCATCCCTCACTCCCTTGTGCCACTCCACCCCCAGCCTTGTATCTGCCCTTTGCCCCTCTGTACCCTTTGTCCTCCTTCCAATCTGGCAATACAAGCTGCTCTTTCCTCCCCTTCCAGGCCTCAAGGCGAGCAGTTTCAGGCTCTGCCGTTCTGTTTGGCAAGCCTCATGTCGCAATGAGGAGGAAGGGAAGGAGAGGAACAAAAAAGCAGGCTAAAATACTTGTAACAGTGGAAAAAGAAGTGTAGCTGCCCTGAGCTGTCAGGCTGTTTCTGCTTGCTTTGTCTCTTCGAGTACAGCAGCAGCTCCCCGAATTCTCCTTTCCTGGCAGTTCCTTTGCCTTTCAGAGAAAGAGATAAGAGGGAACTTTCCCCACCTACTTAGCTGCAATGACGGATAGTCTTTTCCTTAAAGGACATGAAGTAAGAACATAACTAAAGATTTCCTCTTAAAACTGAAATTCCTGAGGAACAGTGTATTATCCTCACCATCCTGAACCTGGCTTCAGGCTGGGACCAAAGCAGCCCTCCAGATGCAGAGAGGACAGCAGTGGTGCTTAAGTCCTACCCAAGCTAAATGCAGGCTTCGGCTTTGGTTCTCAGGCTGTGGCACATCACAGTGGGACTGATCCTTATTCCAGCCCTTTCACCTGCTGCAGCAAGCTTCCAAGCTCACAGTGCTGACCTAAAGAACAGCACGATTGATAAACTGGGACAAGGCACTCTACTTTGCAGGCTCTTGGTTCTGGAGAGGGGGGAAGAAGGCTGCATTCAGATAAAGCTGTCCTCAACTGAGGGAAACTGCTTTCTTAAGGACTCCCATCTAATCATAGGAGTCAAAGTGCTAATAAATGTGTGGCTGCCACATTACCAGTGTTTACGAAAATAACCGAATGGCAGTGTTGACTGAAACAGCAAAGGTGATACAGCAAATTTCTGGAGATGGAACACAGTGACCCTACAGCATGAGCGCATTATCAATGCCGACGTCAAGTAAGTAGCACAGACAGCTCTTGAAGAACCTGATGTAACCGCGTGTCCAGAAGCCATCTCCGAGAGGCCTGATGAATGTCAGTCTCCCCATGCTGTCATCTTTCTCTGATGCCTCCTCCAGTTTACCATCCTCCAGAGCATTAACACATCTGGCTTTAACAGCGCCTCCGTAACACATTCCTAAACATCTATGAAGGGCAGAGAGGGAGAAAAGGCACTGTTACTTGCGTTTCCATTGCTACTGATTTTCTCACCCATAAATTACAGAAAAAATACTGTTACCTAGTTTCTCACCACCATAACTGACTGTCAGAATTTCTCACTAGGATTTCAGCCTTACCAATTAAACATGCACAACCTTAGCGACCTGACCTGCACAAATACTAACCATTATTTTTATCTTAGATGTTTTCTAGAGATACAACCAGCTCAAAGTAGCAAGTTCATCATGTCAGTGCTACTGAGATAAGATACAACATAATCTGCAGACCAGAAATAATGCTCTGGTCTTTAATCCTGGCCAAGAACATAACCCATAGTTGCTTTTTTGTCTTAGGGACAAGCATTCAGTTAGGTGAAGAAAAAATGCTCCCTAGAACATTAAATGTGTTACTTCAACTGTATCTGTACCCTGCCTGGCTGTTGATATGTAGAAATAACTATCATCTTCATTCCAAGTTGCTTGTAGAAGTGAGAAACAAGGCATTTCTCCATGGCTTCCTGAGGCTTCATCAGGGAGCCGTGCAACTCAGCTAGTGAACTGAGAGATGGAAGGAGACTCCTGTACCCTCTCTCCCACAAATCTAAACCCACCTATAAAACATGTATTAAAAAATAAAAACAGTTAATGCTGGCTAGTGCCCACATTTTTCAGCTTCCCAAATGTATCAAATGCCTCCATGGAACACGACCTACTTATTTTGAACTTCAGTGTGAGCATCAACCCCCTTCCCAGCAGTAAGGAGGTAGGTTTCGTCTGTTAAACTGATCTAAGATGGCAACTAGCATTCCACAAAAAACTATGGACCCAGTTTTCTTTGGGAGATGTGGCTCATCAACTCCTTCAGGACATAAGAGGAGGATAATGACAAGAGAAACAGGAAAATAATAGACATTAAGGAAATCTTAGGAAAAGCCAACTTGAGGCAGAAGATACTAACTGTAGATAAAATCGCAGTGTCTAATTTGCAAATGAAGCTAAGTCCCAAGAGCAGTGTAGTTCTGACATCCTGTAAACATGAGATCAGACAAACTACATTTTGATAATCTAGGTGGAGGCAAACTGCTTCCCACTTTGACTAAACACAGCAACAGGGCACCTACATCTAGACCACCAATAACTATTAATTTTTTTTTTAAATGATACTTTTTAAACTGCATTTGGCCATACAGAAAAAAAATGGGTAAAAAGCTCACAAGGGACAAATAACGTATCTAGACATTAAGGGCATCCATGACTCATTGTAATAACCTCAAATGTTCAAGAAAAACCCCCAAACCCAGAGCGTACATCTTGCTCCTCCCTTGCTGAAGGTCAGTACATTCACAATCTGGAAAGTTTCCATTCCCTGTGCACCCAGACAGAGTTTTGTTTTCCACATCCTCCTACACAAAGGATCACAAGTACAAATGTTAAAGTTTACCTAAATCAGTTGTGGGTTTTCCTTTCTCACATTTAGTGCTCAGATAGTTTCTCCCATAAGCTATAGATAGTCTCAAGAACATATCAAAGCCACGCTGAATAAGTAGAGGCTTTAGAATCAATCAGAAGCTCTTTGATTGTTATTTACTTGGAGGGTGAAAGGGAGTTGGAATGAGTTGCAGGAAGATCTTGGTAGATGTTGAGTTCAGTTCCCTTTTCAGATTTGAGAATCCACTCGCTTCTGCTTCTAGGAAGACAACCTTGTTCTCCTGAGGGTATAATAAACACTACATTCAGCAGGAGATAGGAATGTGAAGAGCGCCAGAACAGAGATGATTGGACTAAAATAAGCCACATTTAGGTGGGAAGAGGACCACCTACATATCCAGGAAATCAAAAGACTGCTATTCAGCTGCATCAAATTGTGCAAATTCAGAGCTCCACATTCCTCGTTCTTTCTTTCTAAATAGCAGCTTGTCTACTTTGACTCCAAGTTACTTTCTGCTGCCATAGTAAGAAAATTTCTCTAGATCTTATTTCCCTCATTTATTCCCCGTCATCCCTCTGCAAATTTTAGATCCTTCCTTACATGTTTAATTTGCTTTAGTTGAACTAGCTGTTGCTATTCACATTCTTGAGGAAACTTTTACATCAGTACTCCTTCCACTGAAAGAGAATCAGATGTGGCACTGTTTGATTTCCTGAGTATTACACTGGAGGTTTACTACCCAGACTACTATTAGGTTCAGGAAGATACAAGTGGTTTGTGAATCAAGCTAAATGTGATTGCATCACACTTTACCTAGGAGCTGGGCCATTGTCGTGATGAAGCGTTCCATTTAAAAGGCCAACTACCTCAGAAATTGCTGCCAAATGGTAGTAAAACTGCAGCCTGAGAGAAGCTGGGCTTTTCCTTTTTGTATTCTGCTGTGTTATTCTGTGTTTCATAAGGATATTTTGAGAAATAAGAGGAATCATAGTTGTACTGCAAACACTTTGTCTTTTTAGCACTTATGGGAGCAAATAAATGAAAAGTAATCTAATGTCCACTACTGAAAAAAATTTCTTTTAGACTTTACGTTAAATCTGTAATATTTTCATGAGAGTATATTAGAAAGAAAAACATAGTGACAACAGGAAGAAGGGTGATGATCCCTTTGATAAGGGGCTAAGCTAGTAGTTTTTTGCTAGCAACTACAAATTGAATACTAACCCACATACCAATACCCACTGGATACACATAAGGGGGGGGCAGGGAGGAAGAGACAACAAGTGCTAATTGAGGGAATATAAATAGCTATTTAGTGAAAAGGTTAGAAGATTAAGTTTCCAGCAGCTGCAGTTGGCTGTCAAATTTTGACAAATTCTGTGTTAAATTGGTCAAACAATTGAAAAGTTATTGGCGTAGAGTGGACAGAGAGATACATTCTTCTTGCACAAAAAATGATTGCATAAACAAGATGCCAAAATCAGGCTAAAAACCACACACTAAATGTCATGCTGAATACTCACTTCTTTTTTTTTTCTTTAAGTGGAGGAGGAAGGAAAATTTCCCTGTTCCTGATGCACTCATTCCGAAGGACCACCTCGGACTCAGAAAACAAAGAACATACTGACAGGGCTAAATTTAACATCAACCAGTGGCTGCGCTGACCTAAAATCCATCTATCCCAGTACCAGCCAGTACCAGACATCCCAGGTAGCAAATAATCTGTTTATGCAGTGGAAGCCATCTGGACCTCTAATGCAATAATCTGGGCCTGTTATCTGAAGTTCTGTGTTACTAACTGTGATAATCCAAAAGGTCTCTCAAGTCCTTATTTTATGAACAAAGCTTTTTTGGGGAAAAAAAGTTTGCATGCAAATAGAAACATTCTTGGGTCAGAAATTCAGAGTGCCAGTGAGTGCAGCTGGCTCGGGGAGCAGGAGCTAGATGCTGAGTTCATTACCCCACGGTGCTGCGGAGACAGAGGATACAGCAGCCTTGGAGGAGCAAAGGGTGCTTTGTTACTGTGTTGAGTAATTTCAGCAGAGAGAGACAATTTTCAGCTGGAAAAGCACTGTCTAAATATCACTGGGATCAAAGAACATGAAGAGAAGGGTCAAAGTAAGATTATCTTGTCCTTCCATTACGTGAGATTAAAGAAACAAAATAAACCACCCGATCGCTAACACACAAAAGCAATGAGAGCATGTTTTCAACAAGAAGGAAAACCTGTTAATATAGGCTTGTACAGCATCTGGAAAACAAAGCTCCAGCCTCTGAAGCTTTAAGAAGTCAGTACTTTATAAAACATTAATGTCATAAGTAGACATGAGATAGATTTTATCCTGCTCTGAGAGTAAGGCACGTATTTAAAAAAGACAAGACCACCAGTTTGGAGCTTCAAGGTGCTGTGCTCTCTTCAGGCTCTGGTAGTAGTGGAGATTAAACTACCGCCTAAGGGCTGGCACAGAGGAAGTCCACGTGTCTCAGTATCCAATGTTTCGAAGCCTTAAGCACATAGCATCATTTCTAGCACCACGTGCACGTGGAGAAGTACAAATGCGAGGGTCTGAATAAAGTACCAGCGTCATGGGGTTTGATACTGGCCTTCTTGCCACTTCCTTATGACTTGCTTGGTTTCATTTTAGAGAAAGTTAACTTTTATCCTGTCTCAAAGCTCTTCCTAATACAGTTTTGAATGGGTATGTAACTATGAATATGGTTTGCGTCTAAGCTTTGTCAAACACACGCTGTAGGTCTCCAGAATGCTGTCTGCTTCACTTGGCCACTCAGTTGTAAGCATAAAATAAGCTACTGTGAGAACATATCCAAAATCAAGCAGGTTATCTTCCTCTGAAAGAATATACAAGAGTTTGGCATCGGCCCAAGACTATAGGAGTTTTGGTTTTCTGCGGGTCTATTTTTCTTGGAAACAATAGTGGTATTCATGCCTCAGCAGTTCATGAGGTTACCGCTTCTGAAGCTGCTTTTCTCTATATGCAGCAATCGCTATAAAAGATGCAGCATACTTCAGACCTTAGCACATTCAGAGTTACCACAGTGATTTCCCATCCGCTGGCTTCTATGGAGTAATTAAAAAAATTAATTTGTTTTGAAGTGAAACGTTGCATGCACATACAAAGCTGCTCAGTCCTGCAACCAGACATGTAGACTTATGGGCCAAGGCTTTGTAGATTGAAATACATATATATTGTGAGCGCTGGTTTTTTTGTTTCTGGCCTTTCAAATCTCTCTTCCTCCCTCCAGTCAGTTCCTTTCTAGCCAATGCTAAACTTCTGCACACACAAAATGAGCACATTTATACAATATCCTGTTTTTGAAATGTTGTTTTGTCCCTTTAGTTATTACACACAAGTGCTCTTCAGCTGACAAGTTGTCAGCTACATCATTTGCAGGTTGTCAGGCCTCCCACATTACAGTATATTTGCCCAGCCCCAGCAAGAAAGACTATGGCTTTTTCATAGACAAAGATAAGTTACAAAATTAATTGTAAACCGATTTCTTCTGTTCTTCAGCAGAACAAAAGACAAGCCTCTGCAAAACCATGCAGTTTTGTCTTCTGTAATTTAACACTATGACAGGCACTACAGAAAGCTATAGAAGGCAGGCATGCTACAGCAACTCTGAAAACAAAAAGAGCCGATGACCCGCAAAACCCATAGGAAACACCAAAAAAGGGTGCAGAATTTGAATGTCAGGCAAGAGAGGGACAAAGGTTACAATGACGCTATTAGCAAGAGAGAATCATCTAGTAAAATGTAGGAGAGCTGTAGGGTAGAGAGGTAGACAGATATATCTGAGCTAGTCAGTCTCTATAGTCAAATGAAAAGAAAAAGGTGCTTTTAGGATGTGTTTTTTATTAAATCCTGAAGCAGACATTTTAAATGGATTACATGCACCACCCTGAAGTGCTGCCTTCTCTCTGTTAATTGCTAAGGAGGCAAGTGTTAAGTCACTAGCTAGCCTCTTCCAAGGCTATTAGGACAGATAACAGAAAACAAATATGGTTTTAATCTTATGTTTCTGTAACATCATAGGACGCTAATGTAAAGTCAGTGGACAAGGGAAAATAATGAATAAGGCAACGGTTTGTCCAGATCTACATGCTTTTCAGTGCGTGGTTTATGTACCAAAGGCAGGAACCTAACAGTTGCTCCCCCGACCTGTGGTCTGGCTGGGGCACTCTGCTGCAGTTTCTAGGAGCAGCAGAAGGTACAAGAAATTCTATAGCAGGAAGTCATGAGTAAACATGGCAAACCTTCAAATACGTTTGCCTTTTTGTTTCTGTCTATTTTCTCTTTTGTTTCACAGAGGACAGGATTTGATAGAACAGCAGAGAAATGAAACTGAAATGTTCCCTTCTGGGACAGGGGATCAGAACCCATGAGCTTGTTGTTTTTAAAAAAACGCCCTGCTTTTGGGTGTTTTTTTAAGAAGATAATCAGGAAAGGGCCATTGTTTTACTGGAATAATTACCCAGAATGAGCTATGACAATAACGTATTCCTAGTAGGACACTAAAAACTGTCTGTAGATGTCCATTTGGCAGGCCTGAGCTCGTAAAACACCAGCCCGGAAGACCCAGCCTAGGTAGCCACATGCACGGGTCCCAAAGAGCCCCTTCTCAGCAGCGTGCACCTTCTCTTAGGTTAGGCTGCTCCTCCTTGCAGCTCAGGGCACCGCTGTCCCCACCTGACGCTTCTGAATGTGAAAATCCAGGTACCCATCGCTCATGGCAGGTGCATCTCACGTGTTAGCAGCAGTTCTGCCATCTCATCCTCATTCTGTATGTCCAACAAGTGAAATGCTGTCTGTGCCTGCTGTTTAGGGGGCCAGAAAGGGAGAGAGGGCATAGTGAAAAACTGCTCATCAGGAGGGCAGTCCTGCAGAAGAGCGCAACAGTGCGTATCACACATCAGGATTTTTGAAAGCTGAGCAGTTTACGGGCAGGTTCAGACACATCATAGAAACTTTTCACTTTCGACACATTTACAAAGTGCCAAATTTCGCAAGATAAGTAGTCAAGCTGATCAAAATTATCTGGCTGTTCCCACCAAGGGCTGCATTTTCCAGAGTACGATCCATCACGCAGCGTGACAGTGGGATTTTTTTGCCAAAGAGGCTTCACTGGAATCCTCAGTGAAGTTTCAGATTGCTTTCTGGGGAACGAGCTTTCCAGGGGTGGGCAGGAAATTTGGCAGGATTCCCCTCAGAGTTTGTGGGAATCATCTTAGAGGCTGAAGGAATGTGAGAGTTCATGGACCGAAGATGGATCTCCCCAGCCTGTGGAGCCAGGGACTCCGAGGACAGAGGCAGAGCCACAGTGTTTCTGTGGTGAACATCTGCTTTTCTAGCAGAAGCATATTCAGCAGGGAAAGTCCAGCCCTGGAGTTCCTCGAGGTAGCTACAGTCATCACAAGCGCTACAGACCACACACCTCTATGGAAAGCTGCTGCAATGAGAGAGCAGCAACACAGCTGGACACTTGTTCCTTTGCTTCCCCCTTGGTGTTCCTCTTACCCCTGAAGGTCTCTCCCCATCACCTCCTGCACCCAGCCACCGTGGAGCCCACGAGGCCTTGCTTCCCTGATCTGTGTCCCACAGCAGAGCCGGAAACAGCCATCTCTGTCCCTGAAAGAGGAGAAGTTATGGAGACTTGTTCACTCACAGCACAAGGATTCAGGTAAATCCGTATTTCCTGGGCAGCCTGTGAACTGGAAGAGGTCCAGCCCTGGCAGAGCACAGGCACTGCCTGACTCAGTGTCACCTGCACACATCTGGCATGGTACCCAGCGCAGAGGACAACCTGGTCATGTCCCTGGCAGGTGGCCACACTCCTGGAGCATGACCTCGTTCTTCGGCTTTTCAAACAGAGTTTAACTGTTAAGAGGTCTACCTACATCAGCAGGTCGTAAGCTATAAATTAGGCCATTAACCCCCAACACTGCTTCTGGTCACAGGAAGTTAATAAGCTAAAAAATGCTATGAAGAGGGAGAACAAAGTACTTGTTAAATCCTTGTCTACAAGGATTTAACCACCCGTGTGCCAATGAGTGCTGAGGATGCCCTGAGTTTTTTCATAAAACCAGAGTTCAGAGATACTATAGCAACTGTCTGCACAGAGTTACATTGCAAGAATTAATACAATAAATGTAATCACATCACATGCTGTATAGGTTTTTCTCACGAATTTTAACTTCAGAAAATCCTTCCCTTCAGACATACTGAGCCACCTGACATTTTGTGCACATTGACTCTGAGAATTAAGGTTAGGAAACATTTCTGGCTGCTCCAATTCTGATCCTCCTCGCTGTGCGCAGCTCCGCATGGGCTCTGCACTGGGTGCTGAGGCTCAGGTTCATCTCACCTGCCCATAAATACCCTGAGGCAACACACAAGTCAATTCAGTTTTTGCTCAGGCAGAATTCCCCTCTGGGAGCCTGAGTCCTGACCAAGAAGCCTGGACACAGCACTGGCGTTCAGGTAAAATGAAAAGCTCGGCGGTCGCCCTGAAGACCCATTCAGCAAGATTGCCATCACTGCATCACCGCATCCCTTCTCGAAGCTGACCCATGGCCAGTTACCCTGCCTGGGGAAGGGGAGAGAGAGACCTCCTAAAAGCCAGTTAGTCTGGCATTGGAGGTACTTTCACAGCATCCTGAACACACAGCCCTTCCCAGCAGGACATCTCCTTTAGTGACACACGCTAATTTAAAAGTAATTGAACCTGAAGAGAGTTGTGTGTCACAGATCGAACTTTGGGTTTTTTCACCCATCTCCTTCGTATCAGTTGATTAACAGAAAAAAAAGATTTTTCCCCACAAACTTTGCCTAGCAGCAGGAATTCTTCTTGATCAGCTCTTTTTGAAAACAAAAATAGTTTTGGTAGAAATATTACCCCATTTACTTTTTCTCAAAAAACCACACAGAATCCTGAATGAATTAAATTATAACCAACATCGGATAAAAAGATTGTGGGTTTGCTAATCTCTTCCTATGTAATTAGGCGTGACGAGTCTTTTGTATTGCTTATCTCTATTCCATTGGAAATGAAGAGCCAGGGTACACAGCAGCAACCCAGGGATCTAATTAGGTTTCCTGGGTATTGGACTTGCAGAGGCAGTTTTTTTAAAGCGGTGACTTGAACATCCCCCAAAGAGCACAGACACCCTCCGCCTGACACAGGCAGTGAGAGAATGCCAACGAAGGGCCGGCGGTGTTTTAGCACCACCGAGTGGGCAATTATGGGGAAAAAGTTCATTTTTGAGACCGGCTGCACGGGTGTGCCGGCGGGCGACGGCCCAGCCGTGGGGCTGCAGCCGCCAGCAGTGCCCACCCTCACCCACTCATCTTCTTCTTCTTCTTGACAACTATCTCGGGAAACTTTCGTACACCTCGGCACAAAATCAGGCTTTTTTGCCACACTGGACGTGGTCCCGGAGTCTGGAAAGTCACTCCAGAAAACATCAGATCTGTGAATACAAACACAGTATCTGTAATAAATACAACTGTAACACAAAACCAAACACATTCTGTAATTTGTAATGCAGAACTTCAGTTGCCTCTGAAATAGCTCAGACACTTCTCAGTATCTTCTGCCAGTTCTGTGCCTCCCTTGAAATCAATGCCCCATTAGGTAAACGAGCAGGTCATTCCCTAAATCACAGGGAAAAAAATCCTTAATATAATGTTTCAAAGTGTTTCTTATACTCCAACTGTTCTGTGGGGCTTTGGGCAGTAACTTTTGTGGGTGGCTGGGCTTGCACAGCTTTTAATGCTGTTCACATAAGATATATGAAGACACGTAGCAGCTGTAGCTACGTAAGAACTGCTTTCCCCTGGCACCAGATAAGATAGTTTGTTGAATTAGATAAAAGTGCACTCACCCTCCCACCTATACTCTCTATACTTTACTGGCATGCTTCTGCCTAAAGATTTGGCCAGCTCTGTCTCCTGTGACTTATCTGTTACAGATCTATTATTTGGATTGCACTACAGCCTAGAGAGCCCTTTGTGCCACTTCTCAAATGCACACGCAGTCTGTACCGAAGCATTTACCACTGGCTGAGATAAGCCAGGGAGAAAACAAAAGCACGGGCCACTTTTGCAGCAGGACGGCCGCCACGGCCTGCGCCGTGCAAGGGGTGTCGGTGTCCTCCCTTACTGAGCTGGTGGAAAGCAGGCAGAGATGGCTCCTGTCCAAGAGGATATCTTGCGTGTTGGTGTAGGAGACCAAGACAAGGAGAGGCAACACTTGGACGGCTGGTGAGTATCCTTTGGGATACCTGCCTGTACCTCTGCGGCCAACAGAGCTCTCCTGGAACCAGGGTCGGGCAGACTATGCACACTCTTTCTGCAAATTCCACATTTAAACGCATGTTTGCTGCTTGCTTATCACATACAGCCTGCTTAAAATAGAAGCATTTGAGAGACAGCTGACATCTCAGATCCTCTCAGCTTTGAATGAAGGAGAAAAAAAATCCCCCTCAGAGATTCACAGGCCACAAATTCTAGTTATTGTTAACCTTTGTCGCGTACTTCTTCACCCACACACCTCTGAAGGTCGAGCTGATGCTCAGAGCTGGGTCTGGTAGTAGATTTCTTAGCTATTTATCAGATATTGGAGCACCTAAGTCCAAAATCATGCAGCCAAAGACAACTAGTCATTGATCTAAAGAAAGCAAGGAGCCTGACTGCTATTTTGCTTGTTATTAGCCTAATATTTCCAGTGTTTATCTTGGAGGCTTGAATCCCACTCACTGCCCTCAAGACTATTTCTGTTGTACCTGATGCCTGTTCCTGTGTTTGATATTAAGAATCCACCCCCTACCTGCCTGCCACTGTCCCACACCAGAGGAGGCACTCACATCTTCAGCCCAGCACTCTCAAATCCTTGGCTGCTTGATAGCCCAAGCATCTATAGGAAGATCGGGAAATTGTGGTGTTATTCCAAGTTACCTATAACCCGGCCATGCTGGTTGTACTGGTTTAACCCTTCAGAGTAAGGAGTCCTCCACATCGTGGGCACATGAGCTGCACAGCAGGCGACTAGGTTAAGTGGGCCAGTGTGGTGGCCCAGGTGTCAGGCCTGGGTCACCTCCTTCAGCTAATGGCACTGATTTGCAGTCACAAGAGCACGACCTCTTTCTTGCTCGTGGGCACTGCAAAACTCATGAGACTAGAGGCCTGAACACGTAGGGACACAGAAATTACTCAAAATCAGCAGGGATATGGAATAAGCATGTTAGATCCCGTGCAGTATGCCCTATCACAACAACCTCAACCACCTCTCTTCTAAAATAAGCTTGAGCCTTTCTTCCACGAGAGAAATCAATTGTGAAGACAGCTGGGCTCAAGGAAAGCCTCTGAGCTATGGACCCTAAGTAAATCAAAGCAATGAAAAACTTGAAAGGCAAAATTTTAATCTATGTTTGTGTCCAGGGCCTCTTGCTGGTTCATTCCAAGTAGCTTCCCACAAAACAGTTTAGCACCAGGTTGCTCTCGCTGTACATGGTGGCGTTTTGGATCGCTGTGAGATTATCTGAGTCCTCCTAAACGCTGCATGCAGTGAAGGTGGGTGCCTAATGCGGGGTCCAGCTTCCACTCCACATGGGAAGCTCCTTAAAGTCCAGCTTTGCAACATTCAATTTGTAAGCACAGAAATCATCTTTTACATCTGGTTCTCAACATCTGGGAGATCTATTACTGAGGTTGTTTAGAAAGTATATTTGATCTCAGTTCTGGCTGGAGCAGAGCGTCTGCATTTCGTCTCTCCTCATTCTGCGTTGCCCAGCTGTTTGTGTACCAGCTTTCCATGTAAACAAACCTGCTCCTGCCTGATTCATTCGGCAGTTTCACAAGCCGGCGTCTGTGACCTTGCAATTCCCAGGCCTCCCTTGGAACAAGGCTGATTAAAGAAGAGCTTGTACTACCCCACAGCTGTCCCGGTACCTCAGAGTAATGGGAAAAGGGATACAGAAGCCTCGGACCATGTATTCTTTTGAATACAATGAATATATTGTTCCAGCTTGCTCAGCTATGGCAATGACATTAAGGAAACCGAAGAGTTTGCGCTATGATTGTCACACTAGGAGTACGAAGGCTTTATAAAGCGCAGATTCAGTATGTTTCTCCAGTCTCTCTTACCCTTCTTGCCACACGGCTGGCTCAAGCCCTCAGGCTGACTTACGTACTGCAGTGCTTTTACAGATGTAGCAATGTGTTTTATTTCCCAGACAAACTTTGATGGAAATACAGCCTAGAGAGCTAAACCCGGCTGGCTCAGCAGCACCCACCATAGTCCTGCTCCTTTCCTGCCTCTGGGGACCAGTTGGTCACCCTGTCCCCTCCTGACCCTCTCTGGGCTCTGATCCTCCCCAGGAGGCACCAACAAGCAATGAACCATTCTCTTTCCCTGCTTGTTTCTCACGACCACCATCCCATAGTTGGGTAACAGAAAACAGGCATGGAAAGGAAACAGGACGAGACCCAGCTGACAGCTCCCCAACGCATCGCATCATCCTGCCACACCGCATCTCTCCAATCCGCAGTGCCACCTACCACACCACCCCCTTACGTGTGCCTTCTCCAGAAGACAGTGGATGAAGAAACCAGCATGTAAAGAGAGTTTTGGATCATAAAACCCATAAATAAAGAAAAATGTTAATTTCCTGCAATTCTGATCGTTCTGTCTGTCACCTTTCTGATGACATCTAGAACTGTCTCTGGAGCCGGATTCAACATCTGTGCAAAAGCAAACGCCTCCTCAGTGCAGTATGCTCCCTTTGCTCCAAGTTAGCAGGAAAAGAGATTTTCATTAATAGAAAACCCAGGTAACTGCATTGATTAGTAGACTGTAAATTAGTTTAGCAGCAAATTATGTAAATGACCCTGCTATTGAAATGTATTTTCAAAACAGATGTTCCTTGTTAACATCTGCAGCTGATGGAAAAAGTTATCATCCCAGAGACGAAGACGTTTTCCTGTTGGGTAACAGAGATGCCCAATAGTATGATCGTGATTGAACTGCTGGCCTTACCTAGCAGTGGGTAACTCCACATCACAGGGATTCATCACCATGAAGAAGGTGCCAGCTATTTTGGTAACTTTAAGAGCTCGCAAGTTACACCCATAGTTAACCTGAAAGCATTACAAATGCAAAACCTGGGGGCTCATAACTGGGGAATCAGTGTGTGAAGTACCTAGAGCTACTGTAAAATTGTGCCTGGGTATTGCTTTCTCAAGAAGATTACGGTCTAATTGAGTAAACCTCAATCCAAGGAAGCCCCACAGCCCTGTTATGCAAGATACCAGATTAGATAACAAGCCTGTCTCCTGGTTTTACAGCTGTGAAATGGCTGAATCCTTCCTACAACTGACTGGGCAGAATTTTAACTCCCTGTGAATCCAAGCAAGAGCTGGCTGAGCAAGTTGACCTGTGGATAATTTATCCTGTGTGGCTGGTGAGTAACATACTCTCCTAAGTATGCTACTCGTATCTATTAGCTTATTTTTAAGTTTATATCTGGAGATTGTATAAATGAGATTCAAACAGTGTCCACAGATGGGGGTTATAGACCATCGGGTTTTTTAGTTGTCTTTATCTGAAGCTCATTTCTATGCTAAATTGTAAGTTAATACTTCTTCCTTGCTTCTCACATTGAGATTTTTTGCAACACCAGAGGTTTAAAAAAAATCATTTAAAAATAGGCAGTGACTGAAATGAAGCCTCTATTAATATTTCTGATTTTAGGTAACAGACTAGATTTTACTAAGGGTGTCTTTTTAAGATGGAGCTAATCTAATCTAAGATGCCCATGGCTTTTGCACACTGATTTTTTTTTCCCTTCTTCTAATTTAAATAGTGGTTCATGATGAGGAAATAGCTTTACATAAATTGTCGAGTGAAAGTCAGTATCATTAATGTTAATGTATTCAGGATCACACGTATTTGTAGATTTGCCTCCTTCTTACAATCCTTTTTAAAAGAAACCCCAAAGATTCTGAGTAAACCATTTCAGAGATGAATATTAGAATGAGGAGAAAAGTAAGAGCAAGAGACAAGGGATCCCAGATATGTATTTCATCGAAAACTGATGTTATAGAGTTAATAGAAGCATACACGAACGGTGTTCCAGATAGCAGGAACTGCAGAGGAGGAAGAGCATGACTGTAAGAAGCAGCAAAGGGAAGCTAACGATAGATGAAGTAGGACGAGAAACAGGCACTCTGAGGCATGCATCCAATTCTTTAGGTTACGTAAAATTACCTTTACCATTTATGCACTTCCGTGTTTTTCCGGGTGATGCACATTGCAGATAGAGTTGGTAGCACTGCTTGTAATTACCACAGCCTACAGTTCTCGTTACAAGATCCTGCTTTTGGTGGCTGGTAACTTTGTGAGAGGTTACTCATCCGGGCTGAAATATCTTCTGCCAAGGCTTGGCCTCAGGCTGATTCTTTCACCCTCCATTTCCTTTTAGAAGGAGGAGGAAAGGGGAGGGCAGTTTCTGTAAAAATGGTTCTGTGGTTTTCAGGGCAAGATTAGGCAACCACTCATTTGAGCAAGAGCTTGAAATTTGGCAAAAGGTGGGGGAGGTCGCCCCAATGCCAGAAGATGTAGTCAAGTTATAAATGTGTTTTTAAAAAGTCTCAGCTCATGTACTTAGCAGAGACTTGCTGGCTTGGCAGATGAGTTTGCAGAGGGTTGTGTCAGCACAGGGCACACTGTGTCCCCTGCCAGCTTCCAGGCCCTGGCAGGACTGTCCCCGGCGGCAGCCGAGCTGGACGCTGCCTGCACCCAGTGCTGCCACGGCCCCGAGCCAGGGCAGCCGCCTGCCGCTGGGCACCCAGGCTGCAGCCGCACCGGGGAGGCTCGGGGTTGAAGGTGGGTGGGAGCAGGAAAGTGGGGCTGAGTTAGCAAGCTAAAAATGCACTTGATTACAAAGCAATGTGAAGAAAAATGTGATGACATAAGGGACTGGAAAGGTAAATACTAGTGTCCCAGCCTAGCAAAGAGGACCTGAAGTGGGGTGACTGGTGGGACAAGAGGAGCACAGCAGTCAGGAGGAGGAGGAAGGAGAATGGAAAGGAGAGGGAAGATAATAGTCTTGGTGATAGCTACCATGTCCTTTTCAACGCCCAGAGCAGAGCTGAGCTCACCCCCTTGCTCTTGTACCAGCAGAAATCTGGAAGTTGACTGGCATGTGTGGTTTTTCCAGCTTGCAGGGGCTTCCTGCACTGGCTGAGAATCTGATACTCCTGTTCCCTGGTTAGGTCTAAAGCTTCGATTCTCCATCAGGGAGATGCATTAGTGCTTCTCCTTGGTGGACCACCTCAGCTTGGGAGCAAGGCAGACTTCTCTGCCATCTGTCACGCACACTCTCCCCTAATGCTGGTGGGGAGATGAGAAGCGAGATGTGTTGCATAGCCAGAGTAGCTGTCTGCGCTTCCTTCCTTGCTGCCTGGGGGGAAGAGCAGGCAGCTGTCGCCAGGCTGGGCTGCACAGAGATGATAAAAGCCCTTATACCACGCATTGCTGCAGCCCTGAAGCGTAGCACAGAGCAGTTACAGAGGAAGAACTTAAAGAAAGGCGAGAAGCAACGGCCATTAAACGTATCCTTTCTCATGTGTCCTAATGATCTCTTTCTTCCCTAGCCAACAGCCAGTCTCCCCTTACACCCCCACCAGATCCTCCCCCTAATATCTTCAATCTCTGTAAAAGTAAACCTCTGCCCCAGTCATGCCAGCATGTCCTCTTTCTGCACCTCAGCATCTTCCCAATACCATGGCCCCCAGTGACTGTTTCACTCAGGTATCTTAGCCCCAGTATCATCTGAATATCCCAGCATCCTCCTGATAAGTCAGACCCAGTGACAACACCCTGGAGCCCTTCTAGCTCTTGCCTTAAACCCTGTTATTCTGCAGCCTCCGCACCCTCATGCCCCAGTCATCCCCACATCGCCAAGACCCTGCTCACCTTCAGATTTATCCGTATCATCCCAAATGACTATTCCTACAACTCCTTCATCCCTGCTGCTGCCCAAGTCTCCAAGGTCTAGTCCCCAGTGTCATCCTGAACACCTTCTCCAGCTGCCTCCTCCTCACCATGCGAGGGGAGCTGGATGCAGAGACCTCACCAGCAAAACGGCACAACGCTTTCTTGTCTTTTCTAGATACGTTTGAGTTGGTCCTGAGGGTCGAGCTGACCTTAGACACCTGCAATCAACCAAGTGAGCACCAGTTTCCTTTACAGTGAATGGAGAGAATTGGACATTTTTAGGGCACCATTGATCTAACTCTGTAGGCGTTTACTTTGGTTGCCCCAAAAGCACTGTTATCAAGACAAGGATTAATTGACTTATAAAGTTTGTTGAGATGATTGCACCCCAAACGACATTGCATATTTACCCTTGTTTTTTAAGTCATGCTCAGTGATGATCTTTATTTCTCTTCAAAACAGCATTTCAAGTTTCCAGGGGAGTGTCCTGCATCATGAGCTTGCCCGGCGAGGGGTGGCTCAGCAGCAGCACCCTTGGCTGACTGATGCCATCGGTATAAAACCATACTATACCATACCACACCATACCACCTCACGGTAAGGGGTCTCGAAGCGTGGTGTAGAAAAAAATTCATAACGCAGTTGAGCACAGAAATGCCCTAGCGTTATTGAAAAGCAGAAATAAGTGAAGGTTCCAGAAATGCTTTTCCCATCATTTCCATCCTTGTTCCTAGAAAGCGCTGCTCTCAGCTAGGCATTTTTTAGAATAAATTTCAGTGATATCTTTTGTTATGGTCACTATGTTCCAGTTTGATCAACTTCACCAGAATGGGTTGAAAGCTAGAGAGACTAGAGACCAGAGGAGATGACAACATTACACACTGGAGAAATCCAGGGTCTGCTCATGTCTGGAAATCTCTGGGCAATTTTCTCTGTTGAAAATGATAGAGTAGAAATGGAAAGGCTCCAAGAAGGCTGCAAGGGCACAGAGGTTTGGGACTAATTTCACACAAAGAGGACTTGAACAAGCTACAGTTTTTCATCTCAAAACCAGACTAAGGAGAAAAAGCTGAAATATAAATAGGAAGAAAGTGAACAGGAAACTACTCCTCATCCTCTCTTCTGATATAAAAATCAGACGACATCAAATGGAATTAGCAGAGACCAGGGTCAAGATGAGTAAGATGCAATGGCTATTTGCACAGCAGTTAATTATGCAAAGAACTGTGTAACTCTTTGCCACGTGGTAGTGAATACTGAAATGCTTACCACCTGTCAGGAGAGCATTCGGGCCTTCTACACCATACTTGCAGAGCGCGGTCTGTGATCCTACTTTGGACTTCAAACAGATATGCATACATGTGCGTCTTCCTGAGCTTACAGCCTCTCTGCCGCTGGCCATGGCTGCCGATGGGGTACTTGCCTCGGCAGAACTTTGCTCCAGGAAGTAGAGATGTTCGTAGGCAAAAAAAAATTGTGTTTAAGTATGAAAAAAAATTCAGAAACAAAACCACAGTGTGCGAAGATATAGATAAATATATCTAAGATCTTTTCAGTTGATCTTGAACAGGTCTTTTCAAAGTTTTACAATAGAAAAACTAAAAATTGTTTTTATTGTGCATTGAAACAAGAAAATCTGAAGTAAGATCATCTTTAAAAAATTAACCTTGGCTCCAAGATCCTTTTCCATAGTATAGGTTGGTTGCTCATTCACTGAATATTTTCATTATGTAGGGAAGATGATTTGTAGCCATATTTATTTGAAGACTACATTAGAATGAATAAGCATAAACAATGTATATGAGAAGGCAGGGTAGGATTGACTGGCAGCCTTCAATCTATCATTGCCATGACTGCTAACTTGGCTATCTTAATATAGCCCTGTGTGGGACAAATTATAAACCGAGTAATCCTGAGGTAAGGCTTTCATTGCCCACATGGTACTGGATATATTTATTTTTCAATTCCATTCAAGTCCTAGGTGCTGTCAGAGTGCCAAAGGTTCAGTAAATATGATTCTTCATACTGCAAATCTTCTTTGTTCAGTTTAAAAAGGGAGCTGTCACAGCTCTCGTGGTGACTGGGGAAATGGCTTTTACAAAGATATCAAAAACTATTGAAAATTTTCAAGGTCTCCTGAAAATTTCCCCAGGGAGATGAGGCCATTGAGGTGCACAGTCACACCCAGCACAGCCTCTCTGGAGGCTGACAGAGGACCTTATCATCTCTTGAGCCTTTCAGTCTGATGGTTTAATAGGTGACATGGTGCCGGGCGAGAGCTGCAACGAGCACATCACGTAGCCAAGAGCCCAAAGGTCCCTGTGCAAGAGCATCACCTGAAGGCAAGGACCATGCAGGTTCCCCTCAGTGTGCATCTTCAGCAACACCAAGCACCGTAACAATTCACGGCATCTCAGCATCCACTCATTGTAATGGACGAATATTAATCCTTAGCGCGCATCATCTGCTTTCCCAGGTGCTTTCAAAGGCTTTTTATCCCCTTTGTATATGGGCAGGTGGTGGTTTGCCTGGCAATAGGGAGGGGAGCAGATCTCCTAGCACTCTCCAGCAGTTCGTTCCCTCCTTTATCTTCATATACAAGTGATTAGGGGGAGGGATGGAGGAAACTGAGCCTGCTTCTGGGGATCCAGCAGTTGAAGATCAAGTTCAAGCTGCCAGAGATATTTTTTTCTTTATTTACTACTGCAGAACAAAATAAAATTACCAAGGATTTAGTCCATCTATCTTTAAAAAAATCATTTGGCCTAGGCGGCTGATGCTTTTCTTTATATCACTACAAATGACACATCCTTTTGCTGTTTCAACGCTGGTGGCATGAAAGTCTTAACAATTAAAGAAGAAAGTAACCACATTGAATTTGCAAGTATGCACCGTGAACAAAATAAAAATAGCTTAGGATGCTAGAATTGTTCCAAAGCAAACACAACCTAAAAATAATGAAGCTAAAGTTAAATTTAACAGAAGTAAAATATATTAAGATCCAGGAAATCTTAAGCTAAAAAAAACCCCACGTTGCTCTGACTCTTTAAAAAGTTATTTCGGGACTAGAAACACTATTTGGATTTATACTAAGCCGGGATTCTTTTGACGCCTTATTTTCTTCTGTTTGAGATTCTGGCCTTTACAAATGCTTAACATTGGGCATTTATGAAGCAATTAAGCATTCAGAGATGGACATTCCCAATTGACTGTTATGGCTAGATTATCTTTTAGGACGCAAAGGATTGAGGACAGAGGAAATTCTTCAGTTTCAGACACAACCAGTTCAAAAGTTGAGCACTGCTCTGCATAAGCAAATTTTTGTTGAATAATGAAATTTTTAAACAAAATCAAGAGACATATACTGCATTTACTTCTCACCTGGTAAAAGTATCATTCAAGCACATAATTAAATGTAATCTTTGATGGGAATCTCTTCTGGTTTTCAGCCAGAAGATATTCAGGTTGTAGATTTTGGGTCCGTGCCGATGTATTTTCTTGTCAAAATCAGCTTGGTTACTACCAGTACTCCTCTGAAAAGCCCCGAAGTTTCTGAATTGCTGTTGCAGTCATCTTATTCCCCTGGGGGTCCACGGCTTGGTGGATGCATTAGCTAACACTGCTATGTAGGATACATTTCCTTTTTTATGCAAGCAGCTGGAGCAAACTCCATTTTCTTTAAAAATTCGTTGTCAGTATTTTCTTCTTTCCTGGGAGACAGTTTTTGTCTCAAATTTTCCGTAAAGCTGGGTTGAGGGAGCCACTCTGTTTGGGAGAAGGAGGGGAAAGACTACTGCTTCAGATAGGACTGGCTGCATCCATTTCAAATCCCTTTGGCTTGGAAAAAATACCAGAGTCAGGCCAGAAGAAAAAATGAGAAGGGCCAAAAAGCACAAAAAAAACCCCCAGTCAATTATAATTTGTAGACTGTTCATTTATTGTGAAGGAGAAGAAGAGATGAAGCCCTAGCTTTTTCTGTCCATCAGGGAGTAACTGAGATTATCCCAGCTGGTAACACAGCAAAATTACCCCGAGTCTGATGTTTATGAACTCTCTCCCCTAGACAGCCATAAACTTAAAAGCTGTTATTCACACAGATACCACAACATAACAAAAGTCAGCTTCAGGCGGAGAGCAACCACTCTCATAGCCAATTTCAACAGCACTGGTGTCATAAGGACCACCTCACCAGCAGGAGTTAGTTGGTGGCTTCTCCAAACTTGTCAAGCCAAATTTCTCAGCGCACACTTCCTAAAGCTATACAGATGTCTTAAAAAAAAAAAAAATCCCTTGTCCAGATATAGCCCTGCCACAGAAGACCAGCTTTTTGGGGGACCCCTATTGTTACTGGATTTAATGGGTTAATCCCATCAGCACAAGATCCTTCAGATGTGAGTTTCTGAGGACTTTTGCAGGCAAGGATGCTGGGGATAGAGTCACTGAATCACTGATGGGAGAGGAGATCCCAGGCTTTTATATAGAGTCCCCTATGTTTTGGGGGGTCTCTGCTGAGAGGAGCACAGTGCCCGGAGGGCTGCTGGAGTATCTGGCTCCCTGGCAGGAACACGGATGGTTCAAAGCAGATCGGTGTTGTAGAATTCCCATTACTTTTCAGTTCCTCCCAGATCTTTTACTGTAAAGGTGGAATTTGCACTGCAAAGAGAAAGTTAAATACATGGAAGTA
This sequence comes from Steatornis caripensis, assembly GCA_013398225.1. Lineage (NCBI taxonomy): Eukaryota > Metazoa > Chordata > Aves > Caprimulgiformes > Steatornithidae > Steatornis > Steatornis caripensis. Next base: position 71,764 of record VZSC01010137.1, read on the forward strand.
TTCATGAAGCAAAACTGGATTCATTTAGTTGGAGGTCGCCTACACAGATCTGTGATTTACTTCAGGCTGGAAGCAACGTTTAGAGTTCCCTGTCACGGCTCTTAATTATGTTGTGCAGCGCTCCAGCTTATTTAAAATTGTAGCAGACAAGTACAATTTGTGTGTTTAGGATCAGGGTGATTCACTCGGCCATACGAAAACCCACAGCCTGCTCTGGGGGCAGGACAGCTCGAGGTCTGCTGAGAGGGGGCTCTGCTGGTATCAACTTCAGCTATTCTCTTACATTATCTAAGGCAAAAAACAAGCAGCAATTTGAAAATAATAGATGTAAATGAATTACTACTATAAATCAGGGGAGAAAATCCAACTAAATGGAGAAATAATTTTTAGAGGATGCACTTCCTACTCCCCCCCCTCAGCTGTGCTTCAAGGTAAACTTTTTTTTCTCCCAGACAGAAAAATAAAATAAGACTTAAACCAACAATTGAATTATTAATTCGCAATTTATGGCATAGCAAGAGCTATCCAAAAGGAAGCTGGATTAGCTGGCTCTATGTTTGCTTTTATCTATCCATATTCTGGAATGATGTGCTAAATTCAGGGTTCCTTAACTATGGTCATGCTCTGATAATTGAACTAAACCCTGGGAATGAGACTTCTATGCATTTCTGACACCTGGCTATTACACCCTCCACTAAAGAATCACTGCAAAGTTAACTTAATGATCCACTTGCAAATGATGGAAAGACTCCACACACCTACTGAATGAATGAATCAAACAACTTACCTTTCAACAAAAACATTCTAGGGTAGCTTTACAGGATTAGTAAAATTCCTGGGGAATAACAGATGGATGACTGTGCTCTCATTGATGTAATTGTGCTGGGCATGACCGCATGCTTACTTACACCTTTGCAACCTTTATTTTTTTTCAGTACCGAGACTACAGATTTGTGTTTCCCTTGTCTCGCTAGGCAGAACAGCATTAACAGGTTCATACCGAACAGCAAACGCAGTTATAGAACATCCCTGGGAGAATTTTCCCGGGACTGTACTACCTGTGATAATCCATTTCTACACCTGTAAGTTGACTTAGCAGCATTTTCCTCCTGCTTCTTGTAGAAAAAGCTGTGCATGATCTAAAGCGCCACAGAGTCCAGAGCACCGAGGGTCACTGGTACGCAACGAGAGATGCCAGGCTCGCCAGGGCAGGTCTCTGGCGTGTCAGAGTTTTGTGGCAGATGCAAGCGTTGCCAAGCCTACGAAGGGGACACCGTTGGCAAGGCAGGCTCCAAGAGAAGGCACTCGAAATACCTCTGGAGAACAGCAGGCCAAATGCACCTTGGCTCCCAAGGAAGCCTTTCTGGGCCAGGTTTTTGCACTTTTAGGAAGCACTTGGGTAGTTCTTAACCCAGATTTTTTGTGTGAATGCCTTTCAAGAATGACTTGCCAGCAACGGGAAAAAAACCCCTTGAAATTACTTGATAAAGCAAGTTATTTTCATAGTGGCATATTAGCTATGCCCATTTCACAGGTGAGGCACGCGAAGGGAGGAGGTTTGCCAGCAGTCTGTGCTCTATTACCCGTCTGCTCACGAGTGACTGCTTCACTCGTCAGAAGTATCAAATTCCTGGTTTCACCACTCACCTTGCCATGCAAAGCAAACTAGAAAAGCTTGCTTGTATAAAATGACTGCATTTTTAATCTCTTCTTTGCCATATCAAGGAANCTGTGCTCTATTACCCGTCCGCTCACGAGTGACTGCTTCACTCGTCAGAAGTATCAAATTCCTGGTTTCACCACTCACCTTGCCATGCAAAGCAAACTAGAAAAGCTTGCTTGTATAAAATGACTGCATTTTTAATCTCTTCTTTGCCATATCAAGGAATCGGAAGAATCGGTGCATTTTGTAGATCGGCCATCTTGATTACTGGCATCAGGTGCAGGCTGGGTACCATACAGTTAACAACCTCAGAAAGATGCTGTGTTGTTTTTTGCGCAAGACCAAAGCACAGGCCTGCTGAGGAGCTCTCTGCTAACTGGACTCAAACACTACTTGAAGGGAACAAAGTGTTCCCATCCTTCTATCTAAAAATAGAAGAGGGAGAGACAATACTTTTTCAGGCATTTGCCCAAATGATAAGGGAGACAAACAAAAACCACTCCTAGTTCCAAAGCTCTGGTTTAAGCTCACCAAAACGCTGCTTCACCTACTCCAGTGCCGACACTGCTGATCCCAAACTCCCGAAAGTCCCATCGGGCAGGGAGAAGCAGCAATACTATCTTGCCTGCATTTTAAAATAAAATCATTTGCGGGGGAAAGAAACCAAAATGCTCGTGAACTTCTGAAGGAAGTGACAAACTCTTTGATGGTATCACCTAAATTGGCATGCCCTGGCTTGAAACTCCACCTCTTGCACGTTGTTCGCTGTACATTTAGTCCGCTAAAGTACATCTTCAGGGAGGGGCCGTCTCCTGAAAGCTTCCAGATCTATTGCTTCCTGTCTCCCTAATCAGCTGTGCAACAGGGTAAATTTAGAAGCAAAAGGCAGCGCAAGAGCTCTGGCAAATGGGTTTAGTGCACGTTAAAACCTGTTTTGGAAAAGTCAGAACAGGTCGTGCATGTCTCCAGCTCAGGCAGGACTGGCAGGCTCTGAGCAAAATAATAAATGACTTGCATGCATTTAACACCTTTCATCCTGAGAGAGCCTGAAGTATTTTACATAATAGGTGTTACTGCCTACCCACCCATGAAACAGGCACCTGTGGAAGGCAGGCTGCACGAGCCAGATGGGCACAAGCGTTCTAAAGAGGCAAGTGAAGACTATCATCTCCTCTATTTAAACACGCAGGAGGAATTTAGGTGGGCACATGAATTAGCCAGGTTGGAATTCAGCCAGGAAAACAGCATATGAAATAGTCCTTGTTTGGCAATAAGTACGGTGAATTATTTAATGACCCTGAGCCAAACACAGAGCATTTCATCTTAACTTACTGCAACCGCTCCAGAGTCCCAAACAGGTTTATACTCCAAAAATTCTCTTTCAAGTCTCATGCAACTTATTTATTCAAGGGCAGAATTGAAAACAGCCAAAAGGCAACTGCAAGGAAGACCTTCCTCAGTAGGAAAAAAAGAAAAAAGATATCATAAAGAGAAGGTTTTGAGGTGAATCGGGGCAGGAAATACGCCACTCCCTTAAGGGAATATATACCAGTAAACAAATGATGTATAAGTCTGCAGGCCATCATTTTTACCATACTGCTCTGCACCGGGGAACGTGCAAAAGACTGTTCCATTAGAAAAGACCACACACTTCTCATGCTGGATTTTTTCCCCTCTTACCCCATTTGATGCTTTTGTTTTTGCCAAGACTGGTATCTGGGCTTAGCTTCAAGCTCATCAGTAGTTCCCTTAGAGTTTGAGCCAAAAATACATCTTTTCCACAAAGGCTGGATGATTTTCAGGATGATTTTACTTCTCTGCAGGAGGTTTTTCTCTTACTAAGTGGGAGCTGTGCTCAATCTATTGTATCTTGGCCACACTCAAAACTCAACTAGCTGGGTTAATTCACAAATTGAACACATGCAGTACATTGAGTTAGAAGACAGATAGCACTAAAGCATCCTTTACCACAGTGGAAACATTTTGTCCAGTTTATTAAAGCAGTCGAGCTTAATTAAAGCACATAAATCTTTTCAGTAGACGAGCAGGTACTAAAGGACTTCTTAAGCAGAGAAAAAAACAATGTCTGGAAACAAAAACCAGAGAAATATAAATAGGAAGTAAGGTTTTTTCCATTTTTACACCGTCAGTGTGATCATCCGTTGGAAAGAATTACCAGAGGAAGTGGTAGATCTTGGTGGAGTCGAAACCGTGCATTTCTGAGGTGTTTACCTTAGCTAACAACAAATGGCAGGAGCAACAGGGGTTACGAGATGAACCGCAGATGGAAGGGGTCTGCTCATCTGAAACTCCAGGAACCTGCTTGAGCTCTAACAGTGACCCCAGTTCTTTGAGACGGTGCCTCGGAGTGGACCTCTGAGATCCGCTAGACCACCCAGCCATCCCAAGGCTATCTATCCCAGACGCTCATCTAACTTGTTCTTTGATGGAGCTACTGCAGCCTCCTCGGGCACCCCAGCAAGGCACCCAGAAGAGTGAAAGAAGGTTTTCCTAACTTAAGTTTACCTTACTGCAGTGTAACCCGATGACTTCTTGCCCTGTGCATCATGGATAATAGATTCTCAGTAGCAGTTACTTTTTACTTGAAGATCACCTTTAACTATTTACTCAGCTTTTCTCTCTACAAATGGCCCAGTTACTGTACTCTTTCCCTCTTGCATTTTCCTCATTATCACTACCCTCCTCTGGACCATCTTCACATCTTTCATCAAATGCCGTACCCGAAAGTCTGACCAGCAGCACTCCAGCTGCTCACTGATACGAACCAACGTAGAATTGCTTTGTGTCTGTTGTATTTGCATTTGTGCATCTCATGAGAGCATGTGGATTTTTATAACAGCAAAAAACTGACAGATAAATCAATTTTATGATGTTCTCCTGAGTCAGAAAAGACATTTTATCAACTGAGCTACCAAGTCCTAATCCTCGATTCCTGTAGCTGACTATTTCTATCTGAATGCGTACTTGTGTATCTGTCTTTATTGGTCTGCCTCCGTTTTTTCTCCAAACACTGCACTGTCTGATCTTGTCTTATAGCACACTCAGATCCCCTCCAATTTTGCGGTATTTATTCTAAATACAATTTACAAATATATGCAAATGTATTAATACATTTAAATAAACGCAAGCATCCCTGCTGAGATATTTGAATAACACAGAAAGTATATCATACATTTTTACAGATGACACAATGGAAAAAAGAAAACAAAAAAAGAAAAGCCTAAGAGAGTGGCCACCAGAGTCAGTGCTAGAAGCAGTTAGAGCACTTGGTTTGCCTATTATGGGATATAAAAATCTCCTTTTTTGTTCCAGTAGCAGGCTAGGTCCTGTGCAAGCACACCACGCAGTCCAAAGGGCTGATTCAAAACCTAACGTCAAGGGCTTCTGACTTCAAAAGCACCCTGAATCAGCTTCAAATGCCTAGACATCAGCTTGTCATTTTATATTCCAGTACTACTGTTTTACCAAAGAAATACTTAGCAACAAATCTTGTAGCACAGAAATAGTTAGACTCAAGTGCAGAATAAATCCACATGTTAATACATTTTAAAACAGTCGAGGCCCACCCATGGAGGCAGCTTAAATCTTCAAAAACAAAAGAAACCCCAGCAACTGTCATGGGATCTCAGGGATGGGGAATTAATCCAAAAACATCTTAATCTCTATTTAAAAAGAATAACTCAAGCAAGTAGCACAGTATGTGCTATTTATCAGCAGAACATGGCACTCAGTTGTATCAGGCACCCATTAGGAGTTTAATCCCTGCCCTGAGTAAACATTTTGCTCCATAATGTACCAGTTCTCTATCTCCTTAGCCACACGTACACAGCTCTGTTTGTGTATGCACAAATATCGCTATGCAGTTACAGAATGTGCATATACTAAGATGTATAGCATGGATTATGTGTTAAACTTGAAGGTAAACTTCAGTGTAGACAAGTCTTTTCTGAAGTCAACTGTCTTCTGTCCCAGATTAAAAGCAACAGAGGCACTCTCACAGCAGGGGAGTGACCGACAACTCATCTTCTTTTACCCCAGCCCTTTGGTTTGGTGGTTTTGTTTTGGGGCTTTTCCTGTTCAACGTGACTTAAAGACCCCCCCAAAGCTAAACTAACTTACATAAGGGTGCTATAACTACTTGAGACTGAGTACTTGAGGTTTCTTGAGAGGCAGCGTAGCTGAATAACGTGCATTCATGTTGTGTGTCATTATTCATTTTGGTTTTGTTATTGAAATGCTCCTACATCACACCTAAAAATCTGAAGATTTAAAAATAAGCAACGACCATACAGACTTTGTAACTGGGATGGAACTTGTGTTGTTTTTTTTTATCTTACGAGCCTAAACCAAATACAATGCTCATGAGAACCTGAGTTGTATTTAGGCAGGAAATTACTGTTTATATATAGTTTGTCTATATATAGATACACACACAAATGCACGCAGCATTACCCTATGTGTATATATAATGATGCAAGATTCCCCCCCCCGCCCCATGCTCATAATCAATGTACTTTTACACCTAAAATATTACTTTTGCTTCTCAGAAAGAAGACTGGATAAAGCTTAACAGGAAAGCTGAATCTGAAAAATAGCTAAAAATCTAAGGACTCGGGCACAAAAGTTTCCAGAGAAGGAAGAACCAGTGCACATTAATCTGTCAGTGGTAACTTTGTGCACTCTTGTCTTCCAGCAAAGAGAAGCTAATTCAAGTTAACTTTGGTGAGCAGCAGAGGAGGGCTAACTTGAATCATCTCACCCTTCCTACTGAGTGTCCACACGCCAGTGAAAACTATCATTCGATGGGCACTAACATATTACTTTTCTGTAATTTGTGGTTTGAGCTAGTAGAATCAGATACATACCTTATACTACATTGCAAAAATTACACTTCTTGGTGATGCCACTCAGTAAAAGACGCCCGTAACAGCACAGTTTGGAGAATAAACAAATAGGAAGCTTTTAAACACTGCTTTACCCTCATAGCATTTTGCAAACATCAATGTTTCAATGCTCCCAGGACACAAGTAAAAACCATGCCACAAAGATTTCCTGGGAAATGGTAAAATGCCTCACTTAAAAACTAAGCAGAAAGTCAGATGTGCCGCTATAACGTGGGAGTCCTCTTTATCCNAAACATCAATGTTTCAATGCTCCTAGGACACAAGTAAAAACCATGCCACAAAGATTTCCTGGGAAATGGTAAAATGCCTCACTTAAAAACTAAGCAGAAAGTCAGATGTGCCGCTATAACGTGGGAGTCCTCTTTATCCAGGCAATGCATATCCAGCTAGAGCATACCTCACACCCCATTGTAAAAAAACAACTTTTACCCTTTCAGTTGTCACCAGCGCACTCACTTCAATAACGAGACTGTATGTTAGAAGTCAGTGACGTTAAAAATAAAACGCAAGCAAATGTGAAACCAGTCACCACAGAGGCAAGTCCCCCAGGTGTCTTCACTTCATTTAGAAGGCATTTCTAAAAGCAGCTGAGAAACTCTGCCCTCATACAGCAGTACAGATCTGTTTCCTCCGTTTTCACAGACCTCACCAGACATTACCACTTTAATTTCAAGGTGACCATAAAGCAAAATCCACATATCACAACAGTAAACTTTGCTGGCAGAGATCACAGTTGTAAGGAACCTGAGCTGCAATCATGGATTTTCACGTAAAACCAGCATATTTTCCAAGCCAGGGCTAGCACGTGGATCAGAGGAATTCGTATACCACTATTAGTGTTTGGCTGTCAGGTTTGCTAGCGTTCTTGCCACTAAGCTGAAAAGAGAAATTTCTGTTGCTCAGTGATCTGTTGGTACATATCACATTCAGATAATTCTTAGAGAAATCTGTATCCATCGTAAAGATTACCAAATTTGATTCAAGTGCCTCAAAGGACTGAGTGAAATGCCTGTGGGTCAAACTCCTTGCTACTTCAGTAAGAATGCAGAGAATGCCAAGAGGACTGATCTTGTCTCTCTTGCTGTTTTGAACTGGAACCGGGTACATGTTTCGGTGTCTAAAAATAAGCGTGCTTTTAGGGAAAACTCTGGGGTATTTCTCATTGTAAGCTCTGCTTTCCCCGAATGCTACTTTATGCTCAAAAGGCCTTTTAATCTTGCATTAGGGAAAGATCCTGACAGGCTGTTCACAGGAGCGAAAGACCTTTAAAAGGAGAGTCACGTCTTCAGTGAAAAAAACAAAATTAAGAAACAAAGCAAGTCACACAGTTTTACATACCGGTGTATATAAATCTAAAAGCCAGGGCTTTAAAGCAGTTGTTAGAACCACGTGTGGGCAGGGCTGAAGGTGGTGGCAGGTACAGGCCGCGGCAGCGGCAGAGCTGTAACAAATCCAGCAGTTGTCACCTTTGTAGGTGCTGAAACTTCTCTCAGCAGCAGTCCACATCTCTCCTGTACACAAAGTGTAAGGCTGCCCAACAGGCTTTGCTTTTGCTACCACCATCTTGGTGTAAACAAGGCATCCACAGCCCATTGCAGCCTGCAGCTCACAGGCTGAAGGCCACTGGTCTAACCAGAAGGCATCGCAGAGTTACTGCCATTCACTGCGAGGTATCACCACCTAAATCATGCAATTTCTTAGAAGCGTGGCTCTGGGATTTAGTCATGCGCTCACACAACCAATACCTTGTTTTAACTGCAGACTTCGGAAGTCCAGAATTACAGCTGGACCTCAGAGGCCTCGGGTCACACCCTTCAACAGCAGATGATGGGTATGAAAGGATCGTATCGCTCGGTGAAGCCTGAAAAGGGTCACTTGTCAGTTAAGAGAGCTGAGACAATTGTATTTGCATGCCTAGCAATTAAACTATGAGCGAAAGACTGAATAAAACTGTCAGGTTTAAAAAAATCAGTTAACATCAGGTTGAGGTGCTGGTGAGGAGCCCTCCAGCAGGCACCGTGGGGAGGACTTGGCGCCCCTGCTGCGACAGGTGGCTGCAGACATCACAGTAATGCATTAGGAAAGCTGAATTTTTCCAGTCTCTGGGAAGTCAAACCAGAACAGGAATCCACCATCGTTCAAAAAATCGTGCTTGCCAGTAACCATCCTGTAACAGTGTCTGGGCTGCCTGTTTGAAGTCAGGCTGTAGTTTCTGCATTATATTACAGACTTAAAACAGGACTACAGCTGAATTCTGGGGAGGAGGAACTCTGCTCTCCTCTGGGGATGAACAGCACCCAGTGCTATGGCCCCACTCTTTGGTGTTAGGCAAGCAAAACTCACAGATGGTAAATACGGTAATTTAAAAAAAAAAAAGCTAGAAGCAGGTCAGAACAAACATATATAGGAGGAGAAAGGGCGTTTCAGGCGAGATCTAACACACCATTTTTATGAAGCTATTTTGTTGTTGCGTAACATTGAAGAAAAAATCTCTTGGGCTGCTCCTGACTACCCCCCTTTTTTATTTTTTTATTTTTTTAAATCACTTGCTAATAAAAAGACAGGAAAATGCAATAAGCTCACTTTGCCTCTCATGTTCTAATACAAGCCAGTTTAACATAGAAAAGCCTACAATCAGAGTGGCCAACATCATTCCCATATAGAGAAAATAATACCAGTCAGTGACAGCCTGCATCTGCAGCATTCACTGCTACAACTTCTGCATTAAAGAGAAGAGTACGTCAGGAAAGGTAAAAATCATGAGTTTTCCCACAAAAAAACATTAGGCAGCTTTGTCAGATGTATTGGTATTTATACATTTCTTAGCCAATGTTCTTCCTCAATTTTTTTTTTTTCTTTAAACATAGTGGCTTTTTTGTTTGAGAGACATTAAGTACTGGATATGGTAGTTGGTACAGAGCTCTACCCAATATTCTGAAGACAATTTGGTTCTTCCATTAGCGTTGGTTTTACCATTTCACGTCAGCCAAGATTTTCCATGATGTACAGATGTCTTCCTACTTTGATAACATCTAAATTTAGAGGCTGCATATAACTATTGTTAGCAACAATAAGTGGTGACAAGGGGCAAGAGGCACACCTTTACTTTTCAACAGGAACATATAACATATGGATGCTGATGCTGTAAATAAAATTTATGGTCCTACTTTATCTCCAACTGAACCTCCAGAAGAGGAGGTGCTACACAGATCACGTCCCGATCTCAAATAATGACCCGAGGTGAAAAATGCCTTTTTTTTGCTGGTAACTTGCACATTAGCACAGGGAAGACTCAAAGCTTCCTTGAAAGCATGCTATTTCTGGCTTAGTCCGAGTGTTGAATACATTTTAAAAAGAATTGCCAAGCGAGCCTGGAACACCTGGCCCAGACACCCCACTGTGCTGCAATTTAGGGCTGCCTGCCTCAGAAGGTCACCCATACTTCATCTACTGCAACATGTCACTGCCTTATAAATGGGAGAGCGCGATATCAGCGAACAAAATGGGTGCCTTGTCATGCCCTGGCACTGGCTTTCCACTCGCAGGTGCAAGGAGTGATGTTAGGTTTAAATTGAAAGGATCTGAGTGACTAAAACTAGCTATGAACTCACAAGTAAAAGACAAACTGACAGAAGCATTGAGCACTGGACTTTTAACTAAGAGAACACACAACTGCACTGAATTTCACACGGTTGGGGCATTTCAGTGCTGAACAATAGTGACTCTGGAACTGCTAAAATGCACAGTGCATGACTTCAGCCATCACAAACTGCATTACATTAAAAAACACACCTTTCAGAATGTCTGTTGTACAGAAGGACAAAATTAATGAATCCTGTCAAGACTTTTTAAACTAAAACCTTCAGACACTTTCAAGGTATGCCATTACATATTTCGCAATTCATAAGTCAAAACTTGGAAATGAAAATAGTGTGTCTTTATTGATAGTCTGCCACAAATCATTGTATAAACTTAAGAGTTAGCCAAAAGTGTATCTGCTACGTGGGAAGATCCTGAACATTGCAAGCGTATCTGCAAAAAGTGGATGCTTTCTTACAGTAGGTAGCATCTGTTCTGTTACCAGCTCTTACTGCAGTGCCATATGCAATTAAAGTATTGTTTTACACAAACTGTACGAGGCTCAGTAGAGTCACTGTCTCTTCATTACCGCAAACACACAGAGACATATGCTTTAATGTTAAGCCTTCACTGACTTCAGTGGGACTCCTTTGTCTCTTCGGTGAGCTTGTACACAATGTCTGCAGGACTGGAGTTTATGACTTACCACAAGCAGTGACAAGGGGGACAAGAACAGACATACTACAATAGGAATTCCAACAATTCAATGCATCCGCCTTACCGAAGGAAATCAGTATCTTTACATACTATTGAACGTTAAGAACAAACAAGGATGTTTAAGCACAAAGTATATATTTATACCAAATAAAACAACTGAAAAAGTATTACATAAAGAAAAATAATGTAACAGAACGTACTTAAGTACCTAACTTACAGTCATGCTCATATCTAAAAGTAACATTGGTAACTAATATATATAATTTTTGACAAGGGTGCATTTAAGAGTTCTCTAACATAAAACATTCTAAATGTGGAGAGTATTTTTTCCAAGATACAGAAAACAAATTATTTTACACAGGCACACCTGTTAATTTGTATAAAAAACATGCTTGTAAGTGAAAAGGTCACTTTAGTACTAATTTACCAGAGATGTGAAAGCTATGTAGTGTTAATCATGTTGAAATCGTCTCTTCTCCTTTTGCATTGGTGAGCGCCAACACTGAATGGTACAATATTTGATCCATATGGTTTACTGACACTGCAACCTGTTTCCAAGCAGTTGCCCTGCCCAGGTGTTGAACAGCACAGTACTGTACAGCCCCATCTGTCTGTATGTAGTGTATTTATAACTAAAAGCTATTACAATTATTACAATGATTTCTGTTTCAATATATACATCAGTATAAAATACTACCCAAAACACTTTTGCATTTCAAACAATTTTAACCACTTCATCAAACAATGCATTTGCAGAATAATAAAAAAAATAATCCAAATTAATGTTGATTGCCAACAGTACAGCATCTCTATGGTATGTTTCCTAATAAATGAGAGAACAGAAATGTATTAAAATCAATTAAAGTAAGTATCACAAAACATAATGTTAGAGCAGTTCAAGGATTCCCAGTTTGTCAGTATCTACCCTAAGCAGTGCTACCCAAATACAGTATAAGGCTTTTAGTGTTTCTACAACAAGAAGAAAACACTCAAATATTAAAGCTGTGACAAACACACAAAAGCAAGGAAAGAAAATTTGTTCTGTACTCATCCCTGTTGCAGCAAGGTACAGCACATTAGGAGTTTGCACTCAGTGTGTATGTGCTTTTAGACCTGGATACAACTGTGGAAGACAACTGAAATGGAATCAACTCTGAATTTCCTTGCTGTTGTGGTTTTACGTCAGACCATTCAAGTTATAACAACTTAGTGTCTTTTTTTCCTGAAGGGAAGAAGAGAGAAGAATCCCTAATGAAATTGTAAAAATGCTACTAAAACCCCTACCTTGGACACAATATACTGCTTTAGGAGCTACTGTGTCATTGCACAATATAAGTGGCCTATTAATCGCTGAATTATTGGTGTAGCAGAATGTATTTGCCATTGTGGATGTGTTTTGAAAATTGCTATTTTAAAACCTGCATGTATCCCATAACAAGCCACAAACAATTTTGTGTATTTCAAACACTCACATCCTTACGTAAAGTAGTAAATATACTTTTATAGTGGCAAATTTCAAATCTCTGCCTCTGCTGCTTCAGTTTTAAAAATGAAACTTGGTTCAGAGTTTTCATTATCCTAAACCAGAACTATTTCTGAAGCATAAAAAAATCCAAATGATCACAATGCGGGGGTTTTCTGTTTTGTTTTGCTGATTCATTCCTAACTTGACAAATAATCAGTGTCTTTAAAAAAACACAAAACAAAAAACCCCAAAGAATCTCTCCCCAGGAGAAGTCCCTGTCAGCTGAGATTTTTTTCAAAACCAAGTTTCAAGCTTACAGTATCTTTATAGTCATGTTATACACCCTTGAAAATAAAGGCTCATGTTGAGAATAGTGACAGGCCCTTAATTATAGAGGTGTTAACTGGTGACACTACTTTTCATGAAAAAAAAAAAAAAAAAAAAAAGCCCCACAAAACTTCATAGCTTATACTGAAAGTTTGATTCATGCTCATTTTGTTCATTTAAAAATACTCTTTGGAAACTGTGTCAACTCCTGCAGACAACTTAGTGATACATCTTTTCCTGTTAAAATAAAGATAATTCATATTCACCTCTACCCCATGCTAAGCTCTATTACTAATATACACTTCATTACCTGCTCATGTCACCATCTAACACATATCTTTACATTCTTCTACATATAGTGTCCAGGGCTTATTTTTCACCAAACAGAATTTTATAACTATTACACTTAGGAGTTTTTCTAGAGGACTTTTTTTTTGGTGTTCTAGCCTTTTAATTGCAACTTAGAGTGCTATTAGTAGTTCAGCCTTTTTCCATGCTAACTTAAGAGAAACTTTTCATAAAGTTTTCTCCCACTAAGGATTTTAAAATCTAAACTTGCTTAGATATTAAAACTGAAAACCAGAAGAGAGACTAGATGCATCTGTCATTTTAAAATGGTTTCTGCTACTTTAAAATGCATTTAAAAATTGTACATACGACACTTAGGATTCTAACTTTTACATTGCTGCAATCAGATTCTAATTCACAATCTTGCAAATAAACACGAAAAATAAGCCACTGGTCATGAATTCTAATGATTACATTCAAAGCTAGCCTTTAAAAAAATAAAAAAGTTACAGGCAAAACATACTGGTTTATGTACTCACTAGCTTACCAGGCTACAATAGGCATGTTTTAAGTATAAAAAAGCAGACAATTCAGATTTAAATAAGACTATGTGAAATCAGAAAAAACCCTTAGATTTCACTATTTTAAAAAAAAGAACACCTATAATTACTTCCCATCCTACAGCTACAGTTAAACCAACTAACAAAAATAATCAAACTATTTTTGACAAACAAAAGTTAGGCTAGAATATGTGGCAACAATCAAAGTTCATATATGTTTCTATGTAAAATGACTCATGATTTACTATAACATAAAATATCAACAAGAGCACTTTGTGACTAATAAAAGAGCTACTAGTAGAAACACTTAATGCCAAACAGTCTTCAGCCCTCCTTTAAGTCATATCTCCAAATCAGTATTGACTTCTTTTGACCAGATACATCATTTTTGGCTTGTCACCCCAGTATGTCGTGTTTTACCATTTGCCACAGGCAGCAGGAGACAACTAGCTGAGCAAACTACAAGCAGTGACATGCAGAAATTAACTCTCAAATCTGAGTACTTAGATAAAATGATACGCAAGCGCACACTAGGACAAAAGGAATGGCATTCGTCATCTAAATAGGCTCATCATCCCTTCCCACCCCCCTTGAACAGTAGTTGCAACAGCAATAGAAAAAGATCGAGAAGATGTCTGTTCTTCAGAGTCAACTGTGGAAAAAAGTCAGCAATATATAACAGCAGCGATGGACAAGGAAGAGCAAAACGAAAGAATCTTGTTGAATATTTGTTCATTTACTTTTTCTGAACACAAGCCAAAGTGTGCCACATTGGCTTGCTCTGAACTTCAGATACAGACGTCCTATTCTCCTTAGATCCTTCACAGATTTAGAATTCAGTCTCCCTGAGGCCCCTATAACCAGGTAAGAAAACTCTCTTTATCTAGCTTGGTGGCTGCCAAGACAGATTCCATGTCATTAAGGATGTCAGAGCTCAAAGCCTCTTGCAGACTTGGCATCAGTTCTTCTCCTTCTATATTCATCCCATCTCCTTCCAGTGTCCCAAGGTCCACATTTGTCCCCGGAATGGCTTCAAGGTAGTCTGGGAAACGGTTCTGATGGGATGGTATGTTACTTTGGCTGATACTGTCACCTAGTTATGAAACAAAGAAAGATGGATATTACTTATACTGGAAGTACCAAACCCACAGTTTATCAGGGCAACCAGTTAAAGCTTAATCCTGTATCTCTCACATCATACAAAGCAACGTCATTCATAGAAAGCCATCCCAAAACCCAAAGATGACTTGACTGCATGCAGATGTACCACATGCCTTTGTTTCAATCTTTTCACCTATCAGCCCAAATCTCTACAGAACTTTGATGTCATTCAGCATATTTTAAATTTTTATGCTTAAAGGAAAAAGACAATACCGAGTCAAATATTGCTTTAGAGCAGTATCAGCAGTACTATTCTTAGCTCTGAACAATGTTACTTAAAAAAGCAAATGAACACTCAAATTCCATATAACAACAGGAGTGTTACTATTTACGAGCAACCCCCCATCCTCTCTATAGAGCTGATTACAAGTATATTTTCACAAATCTAACTATAAAATTTATACCACAGAAATAGAAGGTGGCAGACATACAACACAAAACATATCACAGCTTCTCAGAGTAGCTTGTTTTCATTGCAAATGGACACAAGTATATTTGGAAAGCATACATTAGGGATGTACACAAAAACAGACCTGTATCCATCTCATCAACACTGTTCAGGAAGTCATCGGGGGTTCTGGGTACACTATAACTGCTCATGCTAAGTCCACTATCTGTGCTTTCATCTCTGGAGTGGTATGTTCCACTGTAACAGAAGAAAGGGAGAAAAGAAATGAGGGTAAAGTACTGAAAATTAAAATAAATATTTGGTTTTGAATCAATTCAAGGACTTTGAAAACGTTGCTGTCACAAGAAATGCTCTAATCTAGTAAAAAAACTGAAGCCTTTGTGTGAGACACCTGCATTGTATTTTATACAGACCTTTTCCAATTAAAATCACATTATTTAGATTCAATTTAACTTGACGAGGGCATACTTAAGCAGCTTTAAAGAACTGCCTACCTGTGTTCTGCAAAGTTTTAAACTTTTCACACCCACTCGCAGGTAGAAACCCATTGGAAGCATATTACAGATAGTCCCTAATGCTTATAAAAATAATCATGGCATACTCTTTCATACTTCTATATGGATAAAAAAAATTCTAACTACTAACGTCCTCATGTTTAATCAATGACTAAAGTGTATTTTAGGTCACTGCTGCTATAAATAGGAGCTAGGGTTGGAAGTCCTTGAGCGATTCTTCAATCGCTTCCCACTGTTGCATTACTACTAGTTCAGTCGTACATGTCATGGCAAGAGAGTGCTCTAATATAAATCAAGTACTAGTACCGAAGCCATCCTGTAAACAAACCCTGTTCAGAATGATCTTGTTGACAGAACAGTTAACAAAACAGTGATGGCATGGGGCTTCACGTGCATTTGCTTTCTTACTGCCATCTTACCACCAGCGGAGCGAGCAGGACCAAGAAAGCTGCAGTGGGAAATTTGGGATGGGGCAGGGACAGGGGGAAAGCAGGCCAGTGTACTGAGTTTACATAGCAAGGTTTTTGTAGCAGGAGAGGTGCAGGGATGGCCTTTGTGAGAAGACAGCAGAAGCTGACCCCATGTCAGACACAGCTGGTTCCAGCTGGCTCCAAGACGGTCCTGCTGCTGTGCAAAGCTGAGCCCATCAGTGATGGTGGTACCTTTGTGTTAACATATTTAAGAAAGGGTAAAAAAACCCCACTGTGCAGTAGCTGGGAGAGAGGAGTGAGAAAAATGTGAGAGAAGCAGCTCTGCAGACACCAAGATCAGTGAAGGAGGAGCAGAAGGTGCTTCAAGTGCCAGAGCAGAGATTCCCCTGCAGCCCGTGGTGCAGCTGCTGGTGAGGCAGGCCGTGCCCCTGCAGCCCATAGAGGTCCATGGTGGAGCAGATCAACACGTGCAGCCCGTGGAGGACCCCAGACCAGAGCAGGTGGATGCCTGAAGGAGGCTGTGACCCTGTGGGAAGCACGCCTGGAGCAGGCTCCTGGCAGGACCTGAGGCTTGCACAAGCAGCTACAGAAATACACCATTACCTCCCTTTCCTTGCATCTCCTAGTATTCTAATATTATATTATTAAAATATTCCTAATATTTCAGTACTTGTGAAAAAATATTTTCAAAATCTGTATTTCTGCAGGTTGTGGTAGCTTTCACTGAGGATTCCTACTGATTTTCCAGCTTGAATACTAAAGGAAGATCAACTTCACTTATTGTTCCAATTAGCATTTGAAGACATACTGAACCTTCTTATAATGTGCTCATGAAATACGTAGCGCGTGCCCTTTTGTCAAGTATGAAGAACCAAACAGATGATGGTTGAACAGCAATTCAACATAGCATGCAAGTAGAATGCCATCAGCCGTGAATATATATATGCATATTAGATTTCACAAAGACATCTTTCCCATACAAGAAAGAAACCTAACATTTCTTTATAGTTAAATCATAAATATGTCTTGTTTTAGATTGATATAAAAATAGTATCACCACACATTTGATAACAATCCTAATACTTAAGCTATTTAAAACTTCTGTGAGGAAAATGCTGGTTTACTTTGTGGGACAAAATACTAAAAACAGAACTGAGACTATGCTGAACTAAATCACTCTAGTTGAGAAGGCTTTTTGGCTGCTGCTCTCACACTTGGAATGTCCAGCCCTTCTCTTCAAATCAGTCCTTAAAACACATTTCCTCTTTCTTCAACAAGGATTTCTTCATTTCGTAGTCACACCACCCAAAATTACCACATGCAACTAAACTGCATTACCCAAAATAGAGTGGATGCTTCTTCAACTAATGCTTGTTAAAATATGTGTGTACAAAAGAAGAAATCTCAATTTAGGAGTTAAACAGAGAATTACCGTCACTGACAATATAAATCTAATAGACAAAAATATATAAACAGAGTGGCAAACCAAAAGGTGAAACAGTCTAATAAAGTCCGCATTGCTGGATGTCCCAGACAAACAATAAAATATACCACAGCGACAGTAAATACTGAAGACAGCAGGCAGAAGATGGACTATGTAAATGAAAACACTACTGTATGTTTTCTCAGACTGCTCCAATGAAGCAATTATTTTCTGAGATTTTTTGGATGTTCTGATTATATAGGCAGTGGAAAATACTCAACTACCTAAACTTTGGATATCCAACTTTGGTACATAAAGTTAGGAGGACTGTCTCACCAGAGACTTTATATATATACACTATAAAGACAAAAAGAAGCATTTCTTTCAGCCTGAACTTTAACATAAGGGACATCAAGGAGATCTTTAGGGCAAAACTATTGGGCTGCTGTATCTAATTCAGAGATAGCCACGCATATCCACAAACATCCTTTTTAAAAATCCCTTTTTCTTACTCACATGCGAGAATTAAGTGCGGTAATGTACATAAAATTACCTAGAAGGGGTAATGCTCAGACCAAAATGCAAATTAAGATATTCTGAACTCAAACCAGGTACAGATTTCCAGTATTTCGCGTGGGGTAAGGGGAAAAAAAAAAAGCCCAGTTAAACATATTTGCAACTAGGCAAGAAGTAACTTTTTGCACTTTATAGTAAATAGTCCTTGCTAATTACCAATTTTCAAAAAAATTTAGATTTTTACTCCATTAATTAAAAGTTTATGTGGCTTGGAGATTTGACCGTTTTACCATTTTCATCTTTTCTTTCCAGTATGCTAAGCAAAAAATGCAGATACAACTTATCTCAAGCTGCAGCAGTTTCTTAGTATGAAGCATTTGCAAGCTGGAATTACAACAGTATTTTCAACAAAACAAACACTCTAACTCAGAGGGATTAAGGAAAAAGTTACATTAAAAAGACTAGTCTATAATGTAAAACTCTAAATCTTGAGTTAAAAGTCTCACTTCAAAATAATAGAGCATTTAAAATGAAACACGCCACTATTTGCAGACTTAACACTAACAGAGTAAAAATACTGCTAAACTAAATACCTGAAGAGGAGGGGAGGAGTGAATGGAGAAACCTTAAAATGAACCTCAAGGTGTAGTCCTAAATGTGCCTCACAGTTCATTTGATCTCACAGCAAGCTATTCACAAGCTCTTCTGAGTCAGTAATTTGAAATGACTGTTAGTCAACAGATTATGCAGAGGCAAACATGTTATGACTTTGAATAAAAAACCTTCCTACAAGTCTGAACAGACTACTTCCTCCCACAGGAGACAGCTTTTAATCCTCAACTTTTACTAGACTTGCCATTTAAGGAAAGATTCATTTACAGCTGTGGCTTTTGGCACAGACAGATGTTCAAAATAAACTATTACATGTACCAAACAGAATTTTAAATCAGTTTTTTCCCTCTAGTAGCTACCCCTACAAACCTGTTAAGAAAGGGATCAGAACTATTTGTAGTCATTGTTCTCAGTTCCTGAGACATTCCAGGAGATGACACGGGATTTTGAGATCCACCGTCTTGTTCCATTGTTGGAAGCTGGCTACGCAGAGCCAATTCCTAGAACAGAGGGAGGGGGAGAAAGAAAGATTACGTTAGGCATTTGAATGCACTTTTCAGATACATAAACACATGACATTATAGGGAATCGATGCTTTTACTGTTTCCAGTTACAACTTTTAAATGAAATGAAGTTTTGAAGACAAAGCAAGAATTTTTACTGGCTTCAATGATAATGAAAGTTCTACCAGTCAAGCCCACTATTACAGAAACTTCACTGTAAACGTATTTATGATATCTTTTCTAGTTCACTTCAATATCCTTTTGCTAAGTCTATTCTTAAGATCAAAAAAAGAGCTGTTAACACTATCTGACCCCAAAGATACATCCATCTAGCTCTGCTGACTAGCACTTTCTCCGCGTTTTTTTGAACTTCTTACTTAGTTCCTGGTTTCCTCTTTACCTTGCTTGTTTCATTCAGCCACATTTAAAGTCTTTCTCTACCGGTTCCCAGTCACTCCTCCTGTCAGAGGCATCCTCTTTGAAATTTCTGATTGATCACGAGTGATTTCTCCCACACATAAATCTTCAAATCCCTAGCAATTTCTTAGTAAAACTAAGACACTGCACTTCTGAAGTTACGAACCTAGATTCAATAATCATTTTTACGCATCTGATTGTGCACCAACTTGAATCAATCCATCTATAAAGCTTGTCATTACTATACAGTGAAAATAAGTTTTAACATAAAATACACAAAATTAAAGGTGGGTGGAGATAAGTAGCATTTCATGTAATTTCCAGTGCCCCCTCTCTCCCTTTTTAAACAGGTAATCCACGAGTTACACACGTGAAAAATACAGTAATTTTCTTCAAGTAACTCTCCTAAAACATCATCAATGGCTCACCAAGTCTGTGCTTCATTAATGTAGAGACTAGTAAAGAAATCTATTCACCAGCTTGTCACCATTATTAGTAGTATGCGATTTCCGGGCTGTGCCTGGGAAGCTAATTTCAGGCAAAACCAATCTTGTCAGTCTTGACAATAGTCAGTATTTCTCAGTTGTAAAATGAGAGGTCTTCATCCATTCTCAGTTATGAGCTTAAGGACTACTGTAGGCTTTTAATATATAAAAATAGTCTTGCTCCCATTCTTCAAAATGATTTCCTTTAAAAAAAGTCTATGGTTATTTTATTTTTCAGCAGATTGTGCCAATATTGAATGCTTCCCTACCACCTGGAGGTTTTTTTGCTTTTCTAATCTGCATATGCTTCACTCCCATTCCTGTGGATTACTATTCTACATACTCCTCTAATACCAATTTTCATGTCTTGTACTAGAAGGTTTTCTCACTCCAGTTGATCAGACCTTTGCAGAAAGTGTACAAACAGAGCATTGGTTTTTGTGTTTGTCACACCCAATTGTCTACTCCAAGTAAATCCAGTCCTCTCCTCACTACCACTTACTTGGCCACTGTTCTAATAAATACTAATACTACTACTTCTCACTTTCAGATCACAGGATGGTAGGCACCTTTTAATAATTTGTATAGGCTTCTCCATATGATTTTAATTTGCTTATGTAATAAGACCAAGTGCAAAGACTATATAATGAGGTCTTACTTCACAGCTAAGTTTTCATATCAGCCTTGATACAAAGAAGGTTGATACACAGTCGGACTCAGTCCATGAAAGACAGACAGAAGGAAAGACAGAAAGACACATTTTCTTCCTGGAATGCTTCCCAAATGGTGATCTGAAGAAGGTAGAAGGTCTTAGAGCAGCCATCCCACAGATGGCTCAAGAACTGCTCGCTCACATTACAATCTTTATGCCCTTCCTCTGGAGACTAGAATTCTTCCAAATGTCACCTGAATCTTCCCTTCTCTCAGAAATTGCCTAAATGTGATGTAGCTACTTTAAACTAATTCTATCTTGCTATTTGTGCAATGAAAAAGGAGGAAGGGAAAACTAAGAAATTAAGAAAAAAATTTGATTTTGCACTGCTGCTTCTAGAACCTTTTCAGCCTTGGATTCATACCTGGAATACAGCACACCTTCCTTCTCCACTCCGATAGCAGAGCTGTCAATGAGTGAGCGCTCTGTTCTTATGTAGCTACAACTACCAGGCTGTGGCAAGAACCAGCTAAAAAAGAAAACTCGTGTTTCATTGAAGGCCCACTAAAGAGAGGTGTACTAAACCAGGAGAGAGAACTGCATTTTGCCTATTCTTTGGTATGTACAATGTAGTGAAATAAGTCTTTTTAATATTAGTACTACTTTTATCCTTGTTTCAACAACATTGCTAAAACAGCAAAACTACCAACTATTCATAACTATTTATAAGTAGCATTAGTGCTACTTATTCAGGAGACAGAAATATATAGTACTTCCCCCTAGAAAGAATGTTATTCCATGACACATTCAAGTAATAAATTTATGTCAATCTGGGAGTCTGAAAGAGAAAGCAATTACCAAAAAAGACAAGCTATTCAGAAACAAATATAGAGCATTTTTTAATCATTCCGGTAGATAATGCAAGTTTTCTACAAGCCCTAAAGAGCATATTAAGACTATTTTTCCCAAATGGTACATGTAGTGGAAGCTAAAGTTGTGTTGCTTGAAGAATGGTCTTTTCTTCTTCCTTATAAAACTGATTGTCACTTCAAGAAGTTATGTTCCTACACTTTAAAAAAATGTATGGAAGCATATAAGCCTCTCTCAGCTCCAAACAGAGCAATGTGAACTCAAGGCTTTTAGCTCCTGCTTTAAAATATATTCTTTATTAGAAGTATTTAAAGTCTGCAGGCAAACATAAAACCATGACAAAATCCTAGCTTAAGAGTTCTATAACTTGATCTCATCCTATTTTTTAAGTACGTCTGTCCTGGTTTGGGCCAGGACAGAACCGATTTTCTTTTAGTAACTTTGCTTTTTAGTTAAGTCTCTTCTCAGAAGCTGCACTCTCTGAAATTAACTGCATGTTTTTCCGGACAGTAGCTGCTTCTAGCAGTGATAAGGCTTGGTGTTTATAGTTAGTGCTGGAACATCAGAAGCAATGGTATGCAGAAAGGCCCTTGCTTATAGTTATCCCTATGGAGACCAAGGTCGATGCTTGCTTCTGCTAACTTTCTTGTG
>VZSC01010137.1:94403-144571 GCA_013398225.1 Steatornis caripensis
CCCCCCCCCACTTTGGGGAGGGAGGGGGTTAACAAAGAGCGTCTGTCGTTCGCTTAACAGCCAGCCCAGCTTTAAACCGTGACAACTTCAAACTGTTTTTAAGTACCTCTAGGAAAATAAAAGCTTAGCATTCCTATTGTTAACACAAAAGCTGGATTTAGGTTATTATGTGAAGACCAAAATGATCCGTTGTCTCCTTAAGCAAAGTAATTTTAAAAATAAGGTCACCATTGTGTAATTTATCTAGCTGACTGTAATTTTTTTTTTCATAATTGCATATGGATTAAGTTTTATGTGAAGTTCCAGGTCACTCCCACCGTGTCCAAATTAAAATAAAATTACTCTTTTCAGGGCATTTTTATTTTTACCTTCATTGTGCTTTTGAAGAAAGGTAAAAGACTCTCTCGTGCAACTCATGCATCATATTCTTACTGTAGTAAACATACAATTTGCTACTCGAATTGATGTATCCTTACAACTGGGGGGTTTTGGTAAATTAACCTTAAAAGGCCTAACTGTAACATTTCTGCCCCCAAACACTGCTCAACCATCAAATGATCCACAGGCTTCACTGGGATGGGAGAGAAATGTTACAGCAAAGAGAAGACCATGACACTTGCGGGCAGACTAACGGGCACTAGTTATTTCTTCAGACTAAGTATTTACGCTATTGGGAGGGCCACAGAGTTACAGCCCATGTACAAAAGAAAGAGGGAAAACACATGGACAGATGAAGACAAATGAATTCAGCAATGAGGAGTTATGCAATTAGTGAAGAGTAAGGGGGAAACATATATCATTCAGTGTTGCAATCACAAAAACCAGCAAAATTAATTTAAGAGGTGATACTGATAAAGCGATAATTAATTGTATTGTACTCACTTGGCAAAGAACTCAATGCTACGCAACGCATTGCAAGCACAGATAAGGCAGCATAAATTGGAATAGACATTTGTAAATAAAGTCTGGCTTCTCGTCTGGTTTTGCAGTCCTTTGCTGTGCCCCTGCTGCATGTGCCTCTTGCTATGTGCCTGCCCATGGCTCCATTACTGCACCTGCCCAGCCGGGTGTCTCTGAGCACCAGTAAGGCAAGTATGTGTCAGCAGGAGTCAGCAATCATGAAGGCCGTGCAGAGCTGGATTGTCTCCCTCTACCAATTTTTGTTTGCTTCCAGCAAAAGCTGTTGTTATTCACGGCCACCTCGTACTCAGGTCAACGTGACTCATCTTCTGCTGACTAATTGCTTTAGCGGTACTTCTGTGATTAAGTTTCAGAACTGCAAGCAGCACCAGTGACTCCAGGAAATCCACTGCAGCGAGCTACAACTCCTATACAGACACAAAATGTGTCCTGAAGCAAATCAGGGGCATAAAAACCAAAGGCAACAAATGCAGATCTGATTTATTCTTTTAGACAGGGTATTTATCCATAAAGGTCTACATTCACAAGCAAGCAATAAAATTATTTTGTTAATCTGTAAAGCTTAGGTACTGCAAGTTGGTTCCAAAGATGGCTGACCAACAGCAATGTTGCCTTTGCAGAAGAGTTCCACATTTTGTATATTTTGATGGCAGCCAACATACCCTTCCCCCCTCAAATCCAGCCACACAGGACTCCCTTTCAGTAACGCTTGCCTATTTATGTCCAATCATGCTCGCATTTTCTAGGCAGTCTTTAAAGCAGTACCTTAGAGTACTGCTCATCAGAAATACAGAAGACTTAAATAATAATTAGGTCAAGGAACTTCTCCATAATTTCTACATGACAACAAACTCCAAGCTGAAATTCCTGATGCTTTGACAAAACTTTCTATTTAATAGTGTTTAAAAGAAGTTGAGTTTGTTAGGCAGAGCAGAGGAAGATGTGTGCCTCGGTCTGTTAATCACCATTGGTCACAACCCAAGAGCAATTCCAAAGTGAATTTTTACTCATAGTTACAGATGGCCTTTGACTGCATATCCTTACCCCTCCCATGAGCTGGAACTAGCATTTGTATGGCCATACACCCGACCTAGCTAAAAAAATAATTTCTCTGATAGATCAGGTGTCTGATCTATCTTGCCGTGTAGCCACACCAATGCTTCAGCTACTAGATTATGAAAACACAATGTTAGGCACATCCTGTTCTGCTGCCTTATTAAGGCAATCTCTGGTAGACAGCTGAGTTTACTGTCTTAAACTGCTGCAGTTCAGTTTGCCAGAGCATGTCTACCAGATCTCTCAGTCAGAAGTCATTTTATTAACAAGCAAATATTTTACTTAAAAAATACCACACAACTCCCCAGCTGCAGTCTTCAGCCCTAGTTTAGGATGGCTCTAGACAGCTAGTTAAGTCTTATCCTGAATGAATTTCTGAAGTCATGGCACCGCATAGGTGTGCTGCTTTACCTGTAAACGTTATGGTACTGTATAACAAAGCTCTGTGCAACTGATACAGAGGAAATGACAGGTACCTGACATATTAGCTGAACTAACCTTTAGATACCTAAAATACAAGTGCTTTCCTAGAAACAGATGCCTGTATAAATAGAGGCAATATGCTAAGATTTGTTACTACACACTGAATTTACTGCCACAGATTAAAGAAGTCAGTTCATTAATTACAGACATTTTGGGAAGGTAGTCCAGTGAATAACAACGGTTTGCTACCTACTGAAGTAAAATATTCCTGCTAACAATAACGTATCAACAGTTCAATGAAAACTGAGATGAACACATACAAAAATTATTTCTGCCTATTTGGAATCTTCAAGTTAGTTATGATGTCATACATGCTGCTCAGCTCCTTCATCTGTGTGACAGTCCCCCAGTAACGTTTTGTTACTGGCTTTGGAGAGTAAGAAATCAGTAACAATTTCTGTTCATTGTGCAAAAGAAACATCTAACAGAAAACTAAAACCATGAGGGACAACGCCAAACTTAGCACTAATAAAAAGAGCTATCAAGTGAGTAAAACACAACAAAAGGAGGGATACAATATTTATTTCCAATAAAATGAGAAGTTTCAGGTCTTATTTGCAACTATTGATTAAAAAAAGTTCAATTGGAAGCAAAATTTTTAAGTGGGAAAAAACTTTGTTGCACAGACTCTTCACACTGTGTCTAAGCTAGCCCTCCTCTAAACTTTCCACATAATGGATCTCTTCTTAGAATAAGACCTATCACAAACCATTTTCTCTATCAAATATCAAGCAATAAGGCAAATTAAAACCGACGGACACAGCACAGCTATAAATTTGCTGCAAGTGACTTATTATTTTCTTCCTGCCTCTTGTAAACGTAATTTTCAAAAATGTTTCTGTATACCAGTGGTCATATCTTCACTGGTCAAAAAAAGTACTGTTTGAAGACCAAATGGCTGGCTTCAGTACCATCTCTCTGTTAAAAAAACCCCAAACAACAAAAAAACAACCAAAACCCAACACCAACCCTCCCCTCCCAAACACAAATGCCCTTGATGGAACCATGACAAGTAAATTTATCTTGTTAATCTAGATCAGCTGCAGCTAACACATGGAGGGATGGGAGATGAGGGATTCAAGGGACAACACTGTTTGGGATTCACCAAGGAACTAAAATAACTATTGCTCACCACTTCCATGAAGATTTCAACACAAGTGGATCTTGTTATTCAAAGACACATTACAGGTGAGGATCCCCCCTCCCTCCCCCCAAACTAAGTCCTCAACAAAATTTTCAGCTTCGCTAACATCATAGAGTTCAAGAGTATCAAATTCAAGACTGTTCTGGTTTTTAACAATGCCTTCCTCACTTTTTCTAGAAAATGTCACAAATCTGACAGTAACACAGTTTACATTGGTATGCATGAAAACTGACTGAAAAAATCTTTTATAGAAAAATGGTACGTGTCCTAGGAAACTGAATGCTTTCCTGGAACACTGGAAGTCTTCTCAACTAAGCTGATGAAAGGTGTCAAACTCCAGCTAAAATGAACTTCTAAAAACCAGGAAACTAAAACAATATTTCAAACCCAGTAACTATTCAGTACTGTAAGTGCTTATATTTTATGCAATAAGAGCAGATATGAAAAAAATGTTGAACAAAACCAAGTGATTCAGCAAACAGTGACAGACTGGCCATATGTCATTGCAGACTCTTCGCTGAGTAGAAGAGTTTCCAGAACGTCACTCAAAAGTTGATAAGAACTAAGTCCAGGGCAGCAGGGCAGAGAATACGAGAGGTACTTCATAAAATAAAAAGGACAAAAGAATGGAGACAATGAACAGATAGCACATTCCAGGTATGCAGAACTACCAAGAAAGCAGCACAAAGGTAACAGTAAGGTAAGCTGGAAGGCACAGCTGAGCAGAGTACCAAGGAAGCAGGGCTGTATCTGGTTCTCAGACAGTGATCTCCATTCAGTGCTAGAAACACACAGCAGATATGGAATCGGCAAGCATATAGAAAGCAACCGATCATGTAAATTACTGCACAGCACCCTGACCTTACCAACAAATACCCTAATATTAGCAGTAGACAAGTAAGAAATCTTACAGTCTTAGCACAAGAAAGTAGTCTGCACAACATCCAAGAATAATGCCACCTCAACATTATTTGCCTCTATCCCTTTCCATCGTATGCTGGAAGGCAAGAAATCTGTTACCTAACATCTAGCCAATTTTATGATTTGTACAAAAGTTGACTGACACCTACTTTAGGTGAGACACTGTTGACAACCAGATGCTAATTGCAGGAAAATGGAAGGAGAGCTACTGGAGATGGAAACAAAGTCAGGTCACTCAATCTCTTAACTAAGACAGGTAGGCATCTTTAAGGTGTTCACAGATAACTGATGATGATGAGGCTAATGCTTGCTGTTTTCAAATTCCCTGGATGTATCAATATCTCTTGTTTATACACAGTAAATATGGAAATTACAATTTTTGATTCAAATACCTTTGACTTGTGACATTTTTAGAAGTATAATAAAATACATCCTAATTCAAACAAGAAGAGTCTTCTACAGTACTAGCTACAAAAGATG
This sequence comes from Steatornis caripensis, assembly GCA_013398225.1. Classification (NCBI taxonomy): domain Eukaryota; kingdom Metazoa; phylum Chordata; class Aves; order Caprimulgiformes; family Steatornithidae; genus Steatornis; species Steatornis caripensis. The sequence goes on from VZSC01010137.1 coordinate 99,409, forward strand.
AAGCTGAGCAATTAATCTTTCCAGGAGGTATTTAAGTGCTATTGCCTCCATACATAACACTGAGTTTTAGTATCACTACAGGATACTACGGTATCCTGGCACAGAGATAAAAACTGGCAAGGACACAGTGTTCACCCAGAACCAAAAAAACCTGACCAAAGATATCATCAATACAACCATGGCACTGTATCCAGGTTATGTGGATAAAAATGTCAAGAAGGAAGAGGAGGCTGGGCTGGATGCAGGATGTTGGACTAGATGACCTCCACCAGTCCCTTCTACCTATTTGATTCTGTGATTAAGAAAAGCTCATAGACTCAGTTAAAAGTAAAGGAACATACCTATTTTTTTATGCATATAAAAGAGACACTTTGTTAGAGGAGAGCTTCAAGAATGCTGCTGTAATCTAATTTCTTTACAAAAGGAAGACCTTTACAATCTTTCTCTAAAATAGACTTAGTCTTCCCAGAATTAAGAACATTTGAAGATTTTATTTTCAGTATTTCTTAAAAGAACATCTAAAATTTAGCAAGAGCTATCACCATGGAAACAGTAATTCCTCTAAACTTCATGAATTTTATTCAAAAAGGAAAGAAAGGATCTGTCGAAAAGAAAAAGTTGACCGAATAAATGTTCGTTCTTTCTACAGATTTCTCACAGATTCCCTAGGCTGACTATGACCTCATAGGATGTACAGGTTGGGACTTCAATAATAGCATCATTGGAGAAGACAGACAACATTTGCCTCTATAGTACAAGGCCTCAAGAAGCACTTGGAGAACAATTTCCAGCAGCAGTTCTCTAAGCACCTTCTTCCACATGTGGCTGCTCGCTACCTTTTTGAAGTGACACATGAAAACACAGAAAATATATTTAGATGATACAATATGAATAATGCAGTATTATAGAACTTTTATGTTGACATGATTGCGTACTTTTCTATCCACCAGATCACTCAAACACAGCGTGACTCACTAGCAAGTGCAGACTAATTAAACTGATCCCAGGCAGGTGAGTATACCTGTGAGCCTGGTATGAAGCCAGTTGAAATGTAACTGGAATCTTGATTTTTGCATAAATCCTTTCATCAGTTCCCATCCCAACAAAGCAGAGTGACCACTATGTATACATTTAATGAATTATCAATAAGGTCCCTTTTTGAGTTTTTGCAGCTTCTTAGTGCTTTAAGCCAGAATTTCAAGAAGTTCCAAAAATCTGATCTTGTTAAGTATGAAACTGGTCTCAAAGTTCTCCATTTGCTGCATATTTCTGAATTGGTAACAGGAAAAAGTTACTCTGCAAGAGCGAACAATTGTGTGACACGGCTTCAGGCGTTCAGGAAAACACAGAACACACTTTTGGCACTCATAACGAAAAACATCCCTTCTGAATGACTTAATTGTAGCAAAAGATAAGGTGTTTCCAGCTGGTGTGGAGGAGTGTGACTCTCCATTTATTCCCTTCTATACCAGCAATTCTTACGGAACTTTTTTTCTCCTCCTTCGTAATAGGATCTAATATTGATCGACAAGATCATTATGTAGTTAATGCTCCGTAAATGAATCAAATGATTACATCTCAATTAAAATGCTTCAGTTTTAGAGCCGCACTGATATTGCCAAACAAGGAAGTGTTTTTCCAAGGTGTCAGTACTGCTTCTAAGGCCTGAGGTTTCTATTTTGAAGATGATCTTCTCATGAGAACTAGTAACATACAATTTTGTGGTGCTCTTCAGAATGCCATAGTACATCAGCACTCACGGCTTCCAAACACAGGATACTTTATTTTATTCTGTTTTTCTTGCCTGGTACATGTAGTTTTTTTCTTAGAAAAACAAATTACAATCCAAGCCAATATAAATACTATCCTAAGAACCGTCAGATTAAGAATACTTTTAGCAATAGCAAGCAAGAAGCTCTCTGAAGATATCCATAAATCCACCCTTTCAGAAATTCATTCTATATTCAACTTCCTAAGAGCCTAAAAGAAGTCCACATTAAACTGTGTATTACGCTTCACATTTTGACAAATTTTCCTTAGGTCTGAGCTTGGAAAGCTTTTCAGAACTGTTGTTTCAAATACAGAGAATGTATCTGTGCAGGAGCCTGTTAAATGTCTAAATGGAATAATTACATACTATATTCCTAGAGCAATTATTTTGTAGGTATAATCTATTAAATAATTCTGTTACACTGTACGTGCTTAAAAATCGTAAGTATTTCAAGTGACTTTTTATTAACTGATTACAGATACCCTTCTTTAAAATCATACCTGTTTAAACAAACTGATAAGAACATTCATATGAACAGTACTTAAAAAGTCACAAACTGCTACCTTAGATATAACGGGACGTTTGCTTTATATACATATCTTGACGACATCAGGACTGGAATGGCAGTGTCCTCAAGAATGCTGAACAAGAAGGTTGTTTTCAATGCAGAAAAATGTGCAATGAATTCCTCGTTTGCTTTTAAATACTGATATAAAGTTGTGGCAACGCGGCACTCTTAAAAACAACGTTAGGGTTGAGACCAAAGAAGTGATTCAAAAGTGTGTATGGCAGAGTTTGGGGTTTTCTTTGTTTGTTTTTCTTTTTCAGAATGCCTTTATGTAGCAAGAAGTTCCCCTGCTAGCCTAATTTAATGCTTTCATTTTTCTAATTATGCTGAAACATCAGTTAAGAGCCTACCTGATGTTTTGCAGAATTTGCTGTGCTGGGACTGATATTCCGCAATGCCTAAGAGTAAAAATAAGATGGATAAAAATTACTTCAGCTGCATGGTTTGCCTATGCAGGCTGTCTTATAATCATCATCTTGTAGTATCAAGCCCCCAAGACAGGCCAGATGAGACAGGATAAGGGAGTTAAGAAACTATGAAAACCACACCACAGTGAAACAAAACTCACAGATTTACCAAGGATGCATATTTGACAGATAAGCTTAAGGACCAGGAAGAACAACATGAGGGAAACGGGCCATCACCTGGTCCGAAGTTAGTCAGGTTCTCAATGACAACTGAAGCAAGACGACAATTAGAAGGCCTACCTAGAAGCATGCTAGCACAGGGTAAAATGTTTGTTGGTGGATTAATAGCAAAGCAGGAACAGCAGAAGCCCAGGTGCTTAAGCGAAGAGAAAGTCCTGATGCCACCCTTTGCAATGTATTCTTGCCTAGAAAGCTATACAAAGTAATGGCTGTAAAGATAACCCATCTGACACCAAGAGATGCTGAAGACTCCTAACAAAACAGGCCTTGACTACAAAGGGGATAATGGGAGTCAGGTTCCAGGACAGAATAATGCAGGTGATGAAGAAAGAGAAAAGCTGTCTTTGAGGACATGAAGATATTATCCTCTCCTGATACAAGGCCCATCACCCAAAGTGAAAAGGGAACAGAGTAAGATTTTAGAAGGTTTTCCTCAAAGAAACGATTAGTCCTTTCTCTGTCAGGGTCAAAAAACCAAAGAATATCCTAAGTATCTAGCACAGATGGTAGTAACTCCTATAACACTTAGATGGAAAAAACAAAGCAGAAGGCTTAAAAGTCAAAAGGAAGTCAAGTACGAATTCAAAATCCAGAAATTCCAATGTCCCGTCCTACGGTTTAACATTTGCTACAGCTATATTCAGAGAGCAGAAAAATATTGAAAGGAATAGCTTGTCACCCAATTATGAAGGTTGAAATTCTTCAGCATAAGAAAAATCACAGGTTCAAAACGCAGCATGAGTGATTCAGTTGTTCCATTCTCCACTCCACTGTTTAACAGGTAAGACCTTAGCAACAAGGTTTCTTCTCAATGAATCTTACATAAACTTTAAAAGTACTTCGAAATCCTACAGACTGTGACAGGTTCTAAAAGTGAAAGACTTTCCTCCTGTTAAAAGGGAGAACTAAAGCAGCTGTGGGGGAACCAACTTCTTGTCTTTTTGCATGACTTGGAACACAATGAATATCAAATATATCCTCAAGAGAAACATCCAATCAGATTAACAGTGCCTGATGTAATCCTAATAGTAAATGAGCCTGTTCTTGGAGAGTTTTGTTAGAGAGAGGAATGAGGGAGGAAAGCAAAATCCTTCAGTCCACTAAGTCGGATGCTTTCACTACCAAGCTGATAGCAGTAACAGAATGAATTCAGACGTTTTAGACCTCAAAGCTTTTTGTACAGTCACCAGTCTTTAAGACTCACTGAGACAACAAGTTAGCCAAAACAAAAGATAACATACAAAAGAAATAGTGGAAGTAGGTGTCTAACCTGCGGCCTCACCTGCCGAAGCAGTTCTTGATGCTTCAGTCTCAGCCTTTCCTTCTCCATCTGTAGCTGCTGAAGTCTCATCTGTTGTTGCTGATTGGAGCTACTCCCACCCATCACACCACCTTGGGGGCTCTGAGGAGCCAGAGGAGGTGGCTGTTTCACTGGAGCACTTTGGCTGATTCGCTGATTCATGGCTAAGGAACCAAAACAATAAACATTTTAAAATTAAATTAAGACGTGCAAGTATTAACCTTAGAACGCATACATTAAAAACTCTATGAAATTACAAGCCATGAGAGTACAAAACACGCAGCTACACTGATGTACAGAGTGTGAAACATATGCTTGCACGTGTCATTCCTGTGAAATCAATGCAACACTCTCATGTTTAAGAGTACATACTTGTTCTAAAAGCTTCTGAAAACAGTTAAATGTGTAAGCTGGTGAAAAAACCAAAAGCAGAAGTAAAGTATTTCAAGTTTAATTAGAAGGATCTCTCTTCTTCCTAATAAAACAATTCTGAATTTAGACACAAATAATACAAAAATCACTTTTCTTATTCCTGTGAAATCTTAGAATCATAAAACTCACGACCACATAGGAAGACAAAACAGATCATCTCACTTAGATTAAACTTCATTTGGTTAAAGGCTACTGTTCTTCCCAACGTGGTGCGACTCATGCAACAATCATTCACATCCTTGTAACATCAAGTTTTGAGTGTTGCAGACTTGACTTAGGGCATCTTGACATGCAAAATTAGAGCTGGTACAGACATGGCAGATGAATTATACAGTCAAAAATGCTGCCATCAACATCGGAAGCATTCTGCTAGTGCTTTGTTTTCTTTTACCACACAGAAGTATGTGATGTGTCTTTTCTGGGGTGTAGAGAAGAAAAAGTGTCATCCTGTATGCGTAATGCTCAGTGAGAACCCATCTTCCCTTCCCCCATAAAAGCAAGACTTAAGACAATTTTATTTTATCAAATAATGTACGACTGGGATGCATCAACTTGACAGGCCTGATTTTTCCCAGACACGCAGACCAGTATGGTTAAAGTCAACAGAGGCACTGGAGTTCCCATACTGAAAGAGGGCTGCGAAAGGCTGAATGTATTACAAGGGCACTACTTTCAGGGGCTTTCAGTTTAGGAATTAGCTCTCCATCTTGTTGTCTGGAAAAGCCTGAATCTGTTAGCATTCACAATATGCTGCAGAATGCATTAGCGGAAGCAGCGATGGGAGAGTGGTAGGGTTTGTTGTTTTGTTTTTGTTTTTTTTTTTTTTTCTGGGAATGAGGATTATGGTTTACAAGAACTAAGAGAAGAAAAGAACTGAGCTTCTTTTAGGATGATAGGTTGATTTGATGCAAAGAAGACCATCTGTTGTATTAGTGTGAATTAATGTTTTTGTCATATATAGAGGAGTCATGGAACATGGAACAAGTTCTAACTGTCTTAAGAAAGGAGAATCATCTCATAAAGAATCTGTATAATCTTTTCCCTGAAATGCCCTTCAGACTCTACTGTCTTTTGTGTGTTCAACTTAAGGTACAGTAGTGCTTTTCTTCCGTTCTGAGAAAGGCTAAATATATTTATCTCATAATAGCACTAAAAATGGCTCTTGCTTCACAGCCTCACTCCCTTTCCCCTTTGCCACAGCTCACCTTTCCGGTGAGAGACAACGTATGAAGAAGAAATGCCATGTGCTCACTGGAGTGAGAACAGAAAAGAAAAAAGTCAAAACTAGTTCCAGACTCAACTCTCCAGTCTCTCCCCTTTCAAGTATTTAATAGGTCCAGCACAGAATCAATCGTCTAATGGACAGGTGGGTCACATTTTCATGAGTCGAGTCGAGTCGAAGTAAAATGAAATGTCAAATAGTTTGAAGTAATTTGAAATAATTTTTTATGTAGTTACTTGTGAGAGTTTCATAAGTATGATCACAAATAAGATAAAACTTCCTGTAAAGGTAAGTTAACAGGTGAAGTAAGAATAGAAACTGAATCCCAATACCAACTAGAAACAACAGGGTGAATACAAAGGGCTGGAGGTTCAACTCCAACCTCCAAGTCCCATCCTGACCCAGAGGGGAAAAAAAAAAAAATAAGTGGGAAGATGACACTGCTATGGATTAAAGCTTACAATCAAGCAGTTTATCTTACGAGACATCCAGCACCACATCACTATCAAAACTGAACTTCAGGAAGAAGGTGACCAGGATGAGCCAATCAACCAGCTTTGCAATGTGAGCTGCGGCCCCGAAGCAAGCAACAGGAAGAGACAGGACAGCTTGTTCCTCTGCTGAACAGACATATGTGCTGGTTTGACAACACAGAAGGTTCACGTGCCCCAAGACACCAGAAGCTGTCAAGCAACAGTTTCAACAGCACCAACAGCTGTCCTGCAAGGACGTGAGCAGTGAACTGCAATTACACACTCCAGGACCTGCACTGGGCAAACCATGCCGGAAGACTGACAGCAGTTAGACTACCTAAATTTACAAAATTAGGGCAAAGTTGAAACTAGAGAGAGAGCAATGCAAAAAGAAAGGCAGCTCATCTAGCAGCTCTAGACAAGCTAGACACAACACTGCTGGAGTGGACAACGTATCTCATCCTTTCTCTCTTTTTAACCAGAACCCTATCAAGTCTGGAACCAGGACCATACCTTTTGCTTTTTATATTTTCCCCTTTCATCTTAAAAGCAGACAATGAAGGGCTTAGTGGGGGACAACACAAAACTGCAGCCTTCTCCTACTGTTAGCTAATTCTGCAACTCAAGCAGAAGTCTGTGCTACCCTTCAGAAGTTCCAGGGTTCAAACCCTGTTGTTAAACAAGATGGAAAGTCAATTATAGCTGAAAGTAAAGAGGAACAAAGGTGAGAAAATTACAATCATCTGAAAGAAGCACATCTAAGTTAAAAGCAAACTACCTAGCTTGTAAAAATTAAGTACCCAAAGCTGAAGAATGTCAATTTTCTTTAGGTTAAAATGGCTGCCTTTGTGGTCTAGTCTCCAATTATATAATCATGGCTTCGGAGTCCCTGCTTCATGCAGTTCACAGTCAAGTTACGTTACAGATAACCTCGTATAAATCTAACGGTTTCTAACTTGAGTTAAACACTTCAGTGCAGTATTACTAGGATCCTTACAACATGTTAGAAATTTGGTTTTCCTACATCCACCGTGCAAGTATTACTTCTCTGGGTCTCTTTTTCACTAATATGCAGCTTTGGAAATAATCTCCCTCTCATGCCAAGTTCTTCATATTTTATAGAGCTGTATCTTTCTGACAGTTGCTCTTATTACCCTGTTCTCTCAGATCAGTTTTCTCCATTCTTCCCATCTACTGCCTTAGCGATTAAAACTGTAAGAAACCACTCATGTTTGTCTTATGTTTTTCATTTTATTCCATCATCCTAGATCCCTGAAATGCCTTCTGACATCCATTTTGAAAGTAATGTTTCTAACTAGAAGCATATCTAAAACAGGAATATCATAAGATATTGAGTCTTCAGTGTATACTTAATATTCACTAATAAATACTGGAAGGAAATTTAATCATATGATTTGGTAACTCATCAGTAACGAAACCTAAAAATCGAGTTTCTAAATTCTTATTCAGGAATCCATTCAAAGGATTTTTCTGAGCATTTTTACTATTTCAAGAATGCAAGCGCAAAAGACTTCAAACTGACAAGATTTTAAACTGTCCTCAGTCCTGGAGATGTTTTTCCAGTAATGGAACTACTTTTAACCATGAAATTAAACTGAAAGTTTTGACATTAAAAGAAGACATTGCTAACTGAATTCTACTGACTTAACAATATACCCAAGTGAAGAACCAGTGTAAAAAACCCAACAGTAATAACACTGAATGATTTTCAGCCATCTTGGCTGACTACACAAGTGTGCTATCTTCAAGGGAAACAGGAGGATGTAATTTTCTGTAATTTCCAACACAGTGTTTAATGAAAAGAGGGAAAACACATCTTGTTTCAAGTAACAGGAAAAAACAGAGGGTTTAAATTTTTTTGTTGTTGGAGTGGGTTTTTTGTTTGTTTTGGTTTTGTGGTTTGGTTTTTTAAAAAATTCTCAATTTTCCATTACTTACTGAGGACATGACTGCAGAAGTTGGCACTCTAAAGAATATTCTTATCAATGGGATCTCAGATAAGCACATTTTATTTTTTCCACACCTCATGGGTTTGTGATGATCCTGACACGCATAGCTCTTTTTAAGTAATTTGAATTCAAAGGCAAAGAGCTTCGTTTATCTATTACAGTTAGAACTTATCAGTTTTCTGATGCATCCTGTTCCTTACCTTCCATGGGTATGGAAAGCATTTAAATAAGGGGCTCTGCACGCACACAGTGGAGGCTGCAGAGACCTCACAGGCAGAGAAGGAACAAACAAGTCTTTGTTTCTATTAGATGGGGATTTGAGGGAGGAGGAGGAGGGGCAGACAAGTTAAAAAACACTGGCAACTTAAGACAATAAAAAAGACCTTGCCGTCCTATAACATGGGTTAGCTTCACAATCTGCAGCATACAGTCAATTGTAATAGCTGCAATATGCTTTTGAGAACAGAGAATCGGGGGTCTTCAAATGCTACACATTAAAATGTTCTACTGTCCAAACTCAGCAGCAAAATGCCTGTTCTGTACTGTAGCAGATAATACTTGACAGTTACTGAAAAAAGTTTAGACTGCTGTCTACATCCTTAATGGGGAAAAAAACCCCAAACGAAACAAAAAACAAACCAAGAGAGAAAAACAATTACCAGTCATTGGCTCTACAGAGAAAAGGCCAGCAGATTGTTAACAACTTAAACATAAAAGGCTAATTCTCTCCCAGGATCCTATGCCAATTTACATCACCCCTCCCAGGGCACTGACAGTTTGCAGTAACACAGTACCTTTCCCGTATGCAGAATTACGCACAAAGACTGCTGTAAGAGCACCCTTAACGATTAATAGACACAGCTGAACCTTTGATGGCTTTTCTTTTGTATTTATCATTTCACCCTTCAAAACTAAAACTGGGCTTAACCTGCAAATTTAAAGATGTTGTTTATTTCAACAAGCAACAACAAAGCAGCTCAGGATCTGAGCATACTATAACTTACTGTTCTTAATAATAAGATTCAATGTTTTCATCGAGGGAACTGAAAAAGAGTACTTGTCCCTTTCAGCCTCATTTGGAAATCGGACAGTTTTTGTGCATCATTTCTGACTATGGCCAGGTTTTTGAATAGTGCTAGTTTGCAGCACTGCAACAAAGACAAAAATCCTCTTTGATTAAATTGAAGAGAGCTGTGAAAAAAAAAAAATACCAGCAGGATTTGAAAGAATGAGTCTCGGAAGTAATAAAAACGTGTTCCAAGCGGCTTTTTTAGACAGACTTGGTACAACAATTTGCTGTTTAATCAGGATACAAGTCATTTTTCTGGACTGCATTCTTTATAACACATTGCTATATTACTTTACAGAAATCACACTTATAGTTTCGTAACACTGCTGTTATAAAACAACCTAAAAATCAGCACAATAAAATATTCCATTGTTTTCAGTCTCTGATAAATCTGAGAATCCTGGAGCTTAAGAGTGAGGGGGAAACCTGAAACAGACTGTTCTCTGGGATCATTTTGCTGTGTTTAAGTGTCCAAACGAGTCTTACTGTGTTAGGTAAAAAGAAATTTTCACACACTGCTGAGCTAGACTCTTGGTTAAAACAAAATACATCCAATGAAAATACTATCTAGTAGAGAAGTGTGTCCAAACTACAGATTGATTACTCTGCATTTATCCATTACTTGTATTCAAATGAAATTAATATTTTTCTTTTTGTTCTTCTATCACTAATGGCACCTGCTGATTAAAACAATATAAATTAATTTAAAGAGTTCTTTGTTTTCTTTGAAGAGGCTGCTGTTTTTAAAAGTCTTTCTGTATCCTAAAACGCAGAGCTGCCATTGCTGGATTGACTGACTACCACTAACACTCTATAGCATCCACAGACAAACTCTTAACACATTGGAAACTAAACTAGAGTAAAATACTGTTGCAATTGTTCATGGATCTAACTTTTTTCCCCCATAGAAGTCAACAGCAACATTTATAAAGCACTTTCACTCAATGTATGCCAGTTTCATAAGAACTGCAATAGTCTGGCCNACAGACCTGCCATTGCTGGATTGACTGACTACACTAAGACTCTATAGCATCCACAGACAAACTCTTAACACATTGGAAACTAAACTAGAGTAAAATACTGTTGCAATTGTTCATGGATCTAACTTTTTTCCCCCATAGAAGTCAACAGCAACATTTATAAAGCACTTTCACTCAATGTATGCCAGTTTCATAAGAACTGAAATAGTCTGGCCAGCCAGAAAAGCAAATATGAATGAGATTCAGTGATAACGTAAATAGCTGTAAGAACCTTTCGCTCAGTGTGTGCATATAATCCAAAACATTTTTCATTCTTTAAAAAGCAATCCATTTTAATTTGGAAAGTCTAAACAATTTTTTAAATATTTGACCTTATTTTTAAATCTTCATACAGAATGGAACTGACAGTGTAAGTATTAGTACAACAGGAGAGCTATGTAGACACACTACATAGGACAGATTACGAGAAGAAACCTCAACTAACATCATCTAAGTTTTAAGTGTATGTACGTAACACGTAAGACTACAGAAAGCACAGGACTGAGCTCAAAGGCCTGTCCACCGAATAGCTAGCAAAATATATTTAATCAAAGCTAGCTGGCTTTTTAGACTGAAGTTTAATCAGTGAAGAGTCTACATAAGGGTATTAGTTACAGTTTCACTGCTTAAACACCACATATACTTCCTGGGTTAATTAGGCCAAAACACAAGTGTCTGTATGATTTCTTATAAAATAATATGAAACTTTTTTTTTAAATGCAAGTTTACTTCAGTTTATTTGAGCAGAACAAACTCTGTGTATATGTATGTGCACTTCTGCATCTTTTTTTATCTGTCATAAGCCCATTAGAAATGATTAAACAGGAATTACAAAATCCAGTAAAAACTACTGTAATTAAAAAAAATACAAATCAACAGTATACTCTCAAGAGCAAAATTGTTTTCCGTGTATAAAAACCTGAAATTGTGTTTCAACATGATTGAGTTCAAGGAGGAAAGCTGACGCTTGTTTGAATTTTAGATTATATATGATTAGATATAGACTATATAATTATTGTGTGTGTATATATATTTAGATTACAGATAATGAACAATGTGTTCAAAACGATGCACCTTCAATTTTTAACCCAGTATGCTCACTAACAGAGACATGCAAGCTGCAGTGCTACAAGGATACAGTTGAAAAAATGGCCCTATTAGGAGCGTAGTTTTCTTTCACTGTCACAGCTGTTCTAGCACAACCCTGGAAGTACGCATTATTTTTACTGGCATAAAAACACCATTACCAACAAATCTCCTTTTGCAAACAGGATTAAATTATTCTGAAAAAAAAAAACCAAACAACCAAATCAAACCGAACCCAAACCAGGTATAAACTCAGGTAAACCTACTGCCCTGACAAATGCTTAACAAAAGTGGGTTCTCCTCTCCCCCTTTTTATTAATATACAAATATTCTACATAAAGGAGATAACTGCATCCTTACAGAACACTTGTGTACAGATTTAACATTCTTCAGTGAACTTCGTTCAGTAAAGACGTCTAAATACATCCTGCTTTCAGACAATACAAGATTTCACTTTCTGGTATGATAATAAACAACTAATAAGCATTTATTGTCACTACCATAAGGGCAGCATCCCCTATTACAAAGCGATGCTTACCAGTGAAATTTGATCTGCCTCTGCACATTCCCAACAAGCTCGCTTTGACACAAGTCACCGGTTCACTTAAAACCTATGCTGTTCCATCTGTACACGTTCTCTGACATACATACCAAAATACAAAGTCTTTTCCCCATCCTAAGTGATCTCCTGAAATTGTTCTTCAAGGAGAACAGAGACAGGGAAGTGAAAAATCTAATACCAATAGATCTTTCAGATGAGTCAAATCCACTTTGTTTTAGAGAGCACATGAAGAGGATATGCCATTGCATTTGCCGATCAAAACCAACTGTGGCTCATGCTCTGCCTTTGTGCAAAAATCAAAGGCAGATCTGGAACTTGAAAACTCCGAAACACCACTGTGACCAGGCATAACGTCTGGGCTTTTTTTGATCAGGTTTTGTCCACAAATCTGCCTCTGGCAAGGCTCCTACAAACTAATTTGAAGCAACAGAAATTAAGCAACGTGCTAGACAAGTTAGGGGAAAGAAAGCAACGCTATGGAATACTTCTTTTTAATTTCCCATATTTAAAAATTAGCAGATGTTCCAAAGCTTAAGCTTTTAAGTGCATTTCATGTTTGTTGTGTGGTTGGGTAGGGGGTCTTTTGGGGTTGTTTTTTTTTTTGTGGTTTTTTTTTTGTTTAGTTGGTTGGGGTTTTTTTAATGAGAATGATAAATACATGTTTCAATGAAATCTACAGGTGCATTTTGCTTCAGGATTTCTGAACAAGACATTTTCATTGTTATCAAAGGTATAATGTTCTTACATTAAAAAAAGGAAGCAGAAAATCCTGATGTGCATTCTCTATACTCCTACTGTTATCATCACTTTTATTCCTTTTCCTACTTGTGTAGTTCAAGTAGCTACTGTACGCAGAGCCCCTGTGGTACCTTCCATAATGGTATTAAACACTGTCTTGCCTTGCATTCCCCCTCATCCTAAATTCATGCAGAACTTCAAAAACATTAACATAATCTCTAAGTGGGACCAACAAAAACGAAGTCGGGGCAATGATTTCAATCTGAGGTCACATCTTTTGCTTCATACCCCATATGGCAGCTCCAACATTTGAAAGAACAGAAAGAAAAAGACTGGGCGTGTGTAACATTGGTATGATCACTAGTAACAAACCTATAAAACTGAAGTCTGGAATAAAATAACAGGAAAACTGAAACAGTACCTTGCTTTACTCCAACTCCTGCAGACAGACTTGTCTGACTACTCTAATGGAATACTACTGTTTAAATACAAGACTTACATTAACCCAATAGAGACACAGAAAGCAACTGTCCATTTCCAGTATTTTCCCCACTTCAAAGTTCACTGGCTCATCTTCGAATTTAACAAATTAAGGCAAATTATTTTAAGTTGTATTTCAAAAACAAGTCCTATCATCTGCAAACATAAATAACAGCTAAAATCCCTTTAATGGTATTTGATACAAAAGCCTACTCTTGGAAACTTGCAGCAATAAAGTTGAACAATTCCAAACTTCAACTTGTTCTAGGAAATTAAATTTTACAGAAAAAGCAGATGACGTTCTACTTTACCAACTTGAGCCACTCAGAATGCATTAGCTGACCTGCTTCCTATACAGACATTCTTTGACTATCAAAAAAATATATTCACTTATCTGGAAGGCTTAAGAAAAACAGTAGGATCCTTGAAGAATGACCAATGGACAGTAACAGAAGCTAGTAAAAGACAAAACAGTCCAAAACACAAGCTCAATCTGACAGTTGAATTCTCTTACAATAACTTTCTGGAAAAAAAAATGGAATTTGAAGCCCCTTACTATGAAGCCTGCAAAGGCACTGTGAAGGTAGGACAGCATGTTTGTACCAGATGCTCCACTAGACAAAGAATCCTGCTGACACAGGCTTAAGGACTCCCCCTCCCATCCCTGCTCTTTTGATCCTATGTCATCTTTTATGATTGCTTGTGCTTGGCATGAGAAGACCCTCCTTTCACACTTAGCTCTTTTCTAGATTTTAAAGCTTGTGAATTCTCCTAACGCAAAACTGTTCTGAAGTCAAATACGCAGACTCAGAGGATCAACATCTGAGCCACAACAAGACCTCACTGCTGTGTAAGTGGTGTAGCTGAAGATCTCAAGCCCTTTTCAAAGATGTTAGATCTGAGTCTTGAAACAAAGTTCTGATCTTCAACTTGGAGCACTCAGGTTTTAGACCCAGCCTACTCTACAGCTGGGTATTCTGAGAGTGACTCTTACCTGATGCATTAGTCTTAAACGCCTGCACCGAGAAAGAATCCATATTAATGGCATCCTTTTATTTTCTGTTTAAAAGCATGAATGCAAGACCCAAATTCCCCTTAACAAGCAAGTCAGTAGGTGTGTCTGCCTAAAACAATTTCTTCATACTGATCGTCCTTTCTCTCTCTTTTCTAGCCACATTAATGGAAAATTGCCAGCACTACTTGGAAAAAAGAAAAAAAAGGTATATGCACACCTACTAGAGGAAATAAAGATGAATGCAAAGCTTCTGTCTGACGAGGAACATACAGAGCCATAAGGGCTGTCTCCCTGGAAGCTGGGAATTCAGAAGCAATGAGAGCAAAAACTCTACTGGAACAGAAGAGTATGTTTGCACAAACCACTCAACAGCTTTTTTTTTTTAGTGGTTCTTCAGATTGGTAGAAGTGGCAGTATCAATGAAGAAATGAATTTCTCCATTTTCAGTCAACGTTAGTATCACTGTAATAATCAAAAGCTTCAACATTACAAAGATGAATTCACCAAGGATTGCTTCTGAAAGCACTAGTAGTCCAAAAATAGTGAAAACTAAGCCCTTATATTAAAACACAGTGATAGAAAAGAGTATGGCGATCCTCAGAGAGAAAAACCCAACAGGATTGTCAACCTATATTAAGCACAGAAAGGTAAGCTTCTGAGTCATTCACATGCTATTTAGGGTCACAGCAGGTATCTGTTGGGGATCTCCACATGATAAATAAATGCAAGGCTCAGTAAGTTAGCTCTGTCAAGCAGATTTTTTTCTTCTTTAGTGGAGTGACTTAAGGAGGTCACAAGTGAGAAAGCAACAGGAATAACATTTTGTATTTTCTTGGCTCAAATGATAAAAACATAAACCACAATACAATGTGTACAACTTAAGATTTCAAGGAAAACTCCTTCAAGCTCAACAGCAGCTAGCAGCTTGTCTCTATTTGCCGTCACTCTAGATCAGAAAAGCCCACATGCGCTTTTTTTTTTTTTTTTTCCTGCCCCTTTCAGTTACACTTGAGCTCTTTGACTGAAAAGGTCTGGAACAGATTAAAAGTCCGACCACAAAATAAAGAGCCTTGGCATGTACTCAAGCCTGTCTGGGATACACATACGCAGTGGGCCCAAAAAGGGAAGCTATGCAGCAAGAAACCCTTATGCAGTCTTTTGGACATTTCTAACTCCTTTCAGTTTAACGGCACAGCCTTAACATTTGATGAAGTTTCAGTATGCACAAGACAGGTAGTTTTTGCCCTTACAGTTAGACCATACTATTTAGAGGAGCAGAAAATAGTTCTGAGAAACAAGATTCATCTCACTCACAACCTTTGCCAATTAAAGCTTTTTCCACAATTTTTAATTCCAGCTCGTCACTGGAAACTATAAAGTAATAAAGAAAAGAAAAATACATACCCTGCAAGATTACTTAAGTAAATATAATTGATCTGCCTCTTTTAACTGCAAAAGGCAACACTGATTTTCAAAATGACTGCTTCCTTTTCAGCCTTATTCACATATTATTAAGTAATTGTGAAGTTGCAAATTACCCACACACTCCTCTTGCAACACGAAAACAGGCCTGCAACTCCGGCTGGTGTTAAAGCCAGCATGGACATCTGCCAAAGCTGACAACCTTCAATATATGCCCCACCTTTTGGCTCAAGTTGCATAGTGGTTCAACCTGTCTACAAACTGGTAAGCAGTTTATAAACAAAATGGGACAATCTGGTGCTCTCCGTAAGAGCAAACGGATGTTTAAATTAAGCACTCAAGCCTACACAACAAGAACACTGAAATTTCTAACAGCCGTTTCAGAAAAACAAAACAGAACAGGGACTGTTGAGTTTTGCAGCTCTGTGTTTATATGGCATTCATGGAGTTAATGCCTCTCCCAAAAGGGGCCCACAGTTGTTGTTAGGTCAACCCCTGTAAAGCTTCAAAGGCTTTGTATCCCCTCAGCCTGACCTACTCAGTGATCTGCACACTGTTTTCATTTAGTTGCATCGAGTCCAAAACTAAAGCCTGAAAACCACAACGATCTCTTCTTTTTTTTTTTTACCCCTACTGTTTTTTCCATGGCTCTGGAAAAATAAGTAAAATCCAAAGGAGTTGAAAATAGTAAGTTATTGGGAAAACAAATCAAGGGTAAATTAATACAGCTAATAAAGCTTACCCACACAGGTCACAGCTTTATACAAAAAACTGAAGTTGTAATACCACCTTAAATACATCAGCACAATAGCTGGGGCAATCTAAGAAACTAGTGTAGAGTCTCTTACTATTATATGCTATTGCCATTCATAGTCATGAGTGTCAATGTTTTATTTAAAAGTATGCAGCTCTGCTTTTCATATAGATTAAATTAAACATTACAAAAAATATCAGTTTTGTTAAATTTTTACATCTCGACTTTGTGATCCGTAATTCACTACTTCTATTTCCAATATTACATAGTCTTTACCCCACAAAAAGATTATGAAAGTAGAAACAACAAAACTAATAATTTCTGCCCATATTGTTTAAAAAAAAGTTTTGTCATGATCATCACCGTGACAAGGCTGGAATTATAAGCTGGTGTATGTTTCAAGTGTATTTAAACAGCATAAATTATTATTTGACAATGCCCTCTTTAGGATAGCACAAAGGAAAGCAAATATTTGTTTGGGAATTAGAAGATTCTTCTTTGGTAAAGTGTTGCAATTTTAAAGGGAAGAGTGAGCTTGGCTGTCTCTAGGTAAGCAATTTCTGAATGCCACCAGTTTTGGGAACTGTATGGATCATACGGCAAAATCCCAACCCCTAGCATTAGAAACTTTGGTGACATACACTCCTACAGGACATATGCTAATCCTTTTTATCTTTTTTTAAAAATAATGACTTCAATAAGGTCTCTAGAATTCAAATTAAAATTATTTTAATTGTACTATTAAAAGTTTTCAAATTATGCCTGCAAAATTAAAGCTAGGTGAACTGAAGCGAATCAAAAATTCTGAAGTGAGATGAACTTTTACCAAAGCGTGGGTCAAGCCTTGGGTCTAGCCAAGATGTGGTCTTGTTCTTATGGTTTATGTAGTAAATTTCTCCATCCTGGGTCATAGCTTGTTCCCATCCATCGGGGAGTGGGCCTGCAATATAGAAGGAAGGAGTTGACGGCGGGCTCTTGTTTGCTCCAGCTGAAATTGATCTAAAAAAAATTCCAACATTTTACATATATAACAGTACATGAAACAGAAGAGTTTCAAGCTCATGTCTAACATTACTGGGATAAGGGCAAAGAAGTGATGGGTGGGAAATAAAAGGAACAGAAAGCACTTCGATCATTTTGATTTAGGATTTGGAGTTTAATTTTATAACTTGTTTGCATCCTTCCATATGCTTTTGACACTTCCTTTTGCTATAGCACTATAGTACAAAACCAGCAATAAGTCAAGCCTGCCAGAATGAAACCAGCATGAGCACCAGGAAAAAGAATAAGCACAGATATTCTACCTTTCATGGAAGAGTTCATCTAGCGATTAAGGCCCAGTAGCAGCAATAAGGTAACACTGACGAGATCCTGAAATATTCTTCTTTCACAAACAATTTTAAAAAGTGACAAAACTAATTTTCCCTTTACCTCATACTATAACCTTCTGTGAAAGCGTTAAAGGCTTAAGCAAGCAAAAACACAATTCTGAAGAACAGGAGGCAAAGAAGCAATGAAAAAGTAAAGGTAAGAAAACACCAGCAGCAGACATAGAGACACAGTGCTACGCCTCTAGGAGCAACAAGGCACAGGCAGGGAAACCTACATTTAGGAAGTCGTAAAAGGGAGGTAGACAATGGTGTTCTGGAGTCCAGAGCGAATGTCTGAACACAGAGTCTTGAGGTGCGTTTCCCTCATGTTCCAAATAGCAGCTTTCAAAAAAACCACCTTTCATCACTATACAGTTCATAAACCACTCATTCCCATCTCTATATGATCATGTACATTCATCTGTATTTTACTTAGACTGAAAACTATTCTTGAAGTTACACATCTCATCTTATCTGGCAGATGCTTTACAAGTGTATGTTTTTGAATTCTTATACTCATGTAGCTAAGGGCTTTTAAAAATATCTAAATTAGACGCAGGAGGATCTTGCCTGTATTTCTTTAGATTTAGGTACAATCCTAAGATGATACAGCAAAAGATCCACTACAAATGTTAAGAATGTAAAAGAAATTAGAACAAGATCTGGTGCAGGAAGCCATCGTATTTCAACCTCCTCTTCTACTCCTCCTGAGTGTAATATAGTAATACGCTAGGCAAAAGCCATCTGGCTGTTAAACTTGGACTAACAGATCATTCTGTATAATGTAAGGTACATTAAGTATGTACAAACATCATAATTTCACACATAGATTCAGAGAGACACACAAAAATGTGTGTGTGTATCTGATAAATGCCTGAAGTATCTACTATATCCATGTTCAAAGTACATTAGTTCTTTGTCATTTTGTCATAAAGTCATGCTCCTGTTGAAGAATTTATTCTCTAAAGCTGGAGGGGAGGGGTGGGGGGCAGACTTGTTTGCTTAATCTCAAAAGATGTTTTTGGAGAAAGGTCAAGAAGAGTAAAATAATCATTCAATTGCATTCCAGTAATATCCCAAGGCATAACCAGGACAAGAATTTCTTACTGTGGTCTTTGAAGATTCCCTGCAAACTACGTTTCAAACTCACTCATTTTGGCTCAGGAAATTATGTCTTTCTCTAGCAACCTCACTACTCCAACATTAGAGCTACACATTTTTGAATGAGATAAAACAGTGATCTAACCATTGGACATTTCCTTCCCATCCTGAACGCTCACAAGCTTTAAATGTTGCATAGAAGTAACAGGAGTACCTCACCTTTTATCAGAGGCTAGCGAACAGAACAGACAAGAAAGAGGGACAACACTGCAAAACATTCATAAATCCTAACATACTCACAGTACAACAGGACTTTGATGCAGATTTGAAAGCTCAAGTGCAAAGAACCTTGTACTTTGTTACCATACCACAAGACCAGCTACCTAATCAGTGAGATGTTGTTTTATAAAACTGAGGCACAGGAGCACAGCAACATGCCCCACATCATCCAAGTGTAGAAGCCAATGAAGAACCAAAAATGTTCGTTGACTGCTAAGTCAACACCCTAGCCTTGTGGGCAGACGTTCTCCTCAGAGTCCTTCCAAGCCACACATCCCTGGGAGATGAAACTCGGCAACAAATTCTCTTTTGAACTGCGAAGCCAAAAAACCCATCTGGCTCTAGGAAAAACAAAACTAGCCTTGGGGCATCAGTCCTGCTGAACACTGAGTAAAGTGTATACTGGTCCAGCATGTTCCTTTGTAGTAAGTAAGAATGAAACGCCTTTGAAGCAGGATGCCAGGAACTGATCAGTCCACCCACCTGGTGGAAGAACACTGCTCATTAGATTCAGTGATCTGAATGAGTACTAGCTTATTAGAGACAAACCTGGACAAGGTTCTTTTTCTAAATAAAATGCACAGCTGTGGTGGACAGGACAGGAAAGGTCTGTGTGCTCAGCTGGCTGTCACAGTAGCAAGTCCTCCTTGCTAAGTGCCACCAGTGGCTGCAGAAATAGAACTTTTATCTCTAGGAACTTTTGGCATTAATCGTGATGTTGCTTTCTTCCTTAGCCAGTAAACGTGTCTTGTGTTTCTGCTGTCATCCCTACGTGTTGAAATGGTAGTTCAAAAATCGATTAGTACTGCTTTCTGTAACTCCTATTTGGTTTTGTGAGCAGTTGTGAAACCAGAAGACTGTCAAGTCTGATTTTGTAACTGGCTGTGTGACAAGCTGTATTAGAGGCAAGTAATGGTAGAAAAATGGAAAACCATAATGAAGAATAGCAGACACATTCACTCAGAGCATCTAGGAAAATCCCTGTACAATCACACATCCCTTTTCCCCCCAAAAGGCTCAATAAGAACAGAATTCCCAACATCAGCGTATGTTTTTAAGTGACTTAAGTTATATAAGCTCTGTATTGCTGCTTTTCAGACTTTCTCACTAAAATTTGTGTAGTTACTGTAGCTCCATGTCGTACAAAACCAGCCATGCTGGGTCTAACCAAAAGCCCCATCTAGCCCAGGCACCTAGCCTGGAGTGATGGACACATCTTGTTGCTGAAAGCAGCCAATTTCACGACTGTCAGACTCCAAACTTTTAAATAAAGCACTGAATACACACATAGACTCAAAAAGTATACTAGCTATGGATAGTCACTTGGCCTCCAAGTACCTCAGCTCGTTTCTTGAGCCAGATCCTGCCTACTTACTAAGTGCCAAAGGATCTCTCTTTCATGTATTTTTCTAGTTTCCCCTTGAACCTTTGTAAACATTCAGCGCCAACAATATCCCCGTGGCATAGTCTCCTACTAGTTCTGTTTGATGCCTCCTAGGTCAATTGAACACGATCCCAACCATAAGCTTACAATCCTATGAAATTATTTGCACAGGAAGAGACACCCTTCTAGGGAACTCACCATTTACTGTGGTACTTTTAAAGACAAGGTTATCCAAAAATTAGATTCCAATTTCCAAATGTAAGCCATCCTTAGAGAAATCATGATAAGGCATACCTCCATTACTAAATATTTATATAATGCTGTAACTTAACATAAATAGGCGTAATTTTAAAAGTCTGTGGGCATGTCTCTGGTGCATGTCTCAATTTTTTGTGAGTTCTCAATATACCGTTTTTGCCATGAAATGCAGAGTCTTGAACGCAAAGCAGAGCTCCCTGTTGGCAGATAGAAAGCAATAGAAAGAGTAACAACAGCAAAAATGTAGTATAGATTCAAGCTATGCTGGGATACAAAGTAAATCTTGCAAGTCCCTATAGTTTCTGTTATATAATTGTAAAATAAATTTAAATAAAGTCATCTTTTATCACAAGGTTAACGCATATTAGAGGGCACCTGTATCTAGATATTAAAAGAATACGCACGGGCAGCCTACAAACTGGAATGTCTATGTTCAACAGCAGGAATCACCTTCACCTAACACAAACACTGGTCCCTTAAGAACCTTCCTAGTCTTTCTTTGTGAAAGCTGAAATTTTCCCCTTCAATCACTGCCATTGTGATTCCAAAGCTTTTTAAAACTATATCAAAGCCTATAAAATGTACCTGAAGTCCATCTTTATTCTGTCAAATCAGTAAAACTTACAAAAAGACACTATTAAAAAAGGGGGCATTTTTTGCAGATGAAGAAAGAAATGCACATTACTGTCATGCAGATACTTAGAAACTTGAGCTTTGCAACAGATCATATGTAGTGTTGACTGTACACAAAGCAGAATTTGTAGTATTTCTGGTTACATAGAAGAGAAAATTGCAACCGAAGTGAGCAAGAATCTAAAAGAAGAGCTAGAACTTGTTTTAGTTACTGGCATATTCCTCCCTCCCTGAGGGAAAAAACCCTCAGGAATTATGAATACAAATGTCTGTTTTCCTACCAACATTTAACACGGCACTACAGCCTTACCCTAAGAGGCAACCGAGTTACAACAGGTCTGCAAACTTTCACCAGGAAGCCCAATTCAAAACTGCAATGTAAGAGAGAAGACGGAGGAGGACGAAGACAGGTTATCTGCTCCAAAGCTAATTATCTAATGTCTATGCACAAGCAGAAGAGACTAAAGTAAGCAGTGCCGTCAAGCATGATTCAGGAAGTAAAAGTATCTGAAGAATGGAAGTATATAAACACAATTATTATCCCATCTCTGTTATACCAACTGTAATTGTATAACAAACAGGCATTTTTTACTTTCAAATGTATAACCTTCCCTCAATAAGAAGTGTATAGGACAGGCTCCTCAGAAGAACAACATTACATCATTAACATCATTACTGCAACTTTTTTTTTCCCTCCTTTTTTTTTTTTTTGAAGAATATAGTTTTTCCTGTAATACCTTTAGGGAAAGAATGGTTAGAAACACACGTACACAAAATCTCAACAGTCAAGACTGATTTTTATATACATGTTGCATATGTAAAAGTAACAGGCTTGTTTTCTTTCCATTGTTGATGTGAAGATACAATCCTATTTCACAGAAGATTAACCAGCAAATGCCATCTAAAGAGCACTGTATTTCTCTACACAGGTATGGCCCAAACCATTTTAGTTATTACATGTAGCAAGCTAAATTCAACAAGATGGAGACAAAAACCCCCCAAAAAATCAAAGAACCAGAACACTTTTCACATACTGATGCCCTCCTGTAAAGGATGTTTGCTTACTAATACTCATGATGTAGTTAATTCACAAAATCATGCCGGAACAGATGAATCTGGTTCCGATGCCCATTAATTTCCTTGACGCAATATAACTTGCAGCAAGATACCTGGATTCTCATCCAGTCTTAGCTGCCTCAAATGGTGGGATTTATTAAGAAAAGCAACCTAAGAATCTCAGCCTCATGTTAAACTATGTCTTCCCTACACCGGTTTCGATTTTAAACATTCCTTTGACTCGCCTTCATCCTTACCACACCTTCTAGTTTTGCTTTCTTCCCACTTCCCCTGAGCTCCCCTTGTCCTATTTATCCAGAAAATACAACAGGTTTATCTTCAATATGCAGACAGCAGCTTTCTGAGTTCTGTTCTCTCTCCTCCTCTTCAGTTTGTTTTCCTGATTTTAATTCTAGCTAATGGAAGCTTCCAATAGCTTTCAAAACAGCTCCTAAAAATCTTGTCTTTCGTGTTTTACCACACCAACTTTACTCACAAGCTCCTATGGCAATCTGTAATTAAATATACTAAAACTTGGACAGTAACTTCTGAGTAAGGGCTACAATTAATGAGTGCTATACAAGAATGAATGATACAAAAAGGAAAACATTCTCCCTTGTGGCATTCTGAACATTTTTTGCAAGTCAGTGACCTCCATCTGTCACAAAATTTACACTTGGTTTTTCCCAGTATCTCTCATGAAAGGCTCTCAAAGCACTAGGGCATGTTTGATTGCCAGCAATATTTGATAACAAGAAACTTCTGACTTTAAGGTCTCAACTTTATTTCCCAGTTCTTGAGGATGAATATTCAAATTAGAACATTAAGTAGTCTTATATTTATGATGATAGCAGCCAGATTTAAGTTCCACTGTGCTGAAGTGGTACATAGTTACTTGATTTTTCCATTCTCTCATTCTCTAAAAGGCCAAGGAATCGTAAGGTACCATAAATTCAGCAGTAAAAAGTAACAGAAGCAGATATAAGAAAGTTTAGTAAAAATAAATATATGGTCATAATTTGAAGTTAGCACATAAAGATTTGCCAAATCAGGTATCAGAAACAGAATCATATACAATAAATGCAGGTTTGGTATCATTTAATTGAAAGCAGAATTTTGTTAAATGCCAGTAAGTTAAGAGTAAGCAGGTGCATCCAAACAGCCAGTTCCAAGTCATACTACCTCAAATGATTTAAGCTTTTTTAAAAAAAAAAAAAATCAACACCACAAACACATAACTCAATACACACAGAAGTTCTGATTTCTTCATGCACTTCATCAAGTTCAGAGCACTGGAAAAAAAACTTCACAAGATTTTCAGTTCACATTGAATACAGTATCATCTGCACATTTGAAAATAAATATTCAATGAACTCGTATTAAAATAAGTGCTTTCTCAAGTCACAAGACAATCCACCAACATCTCAAATCTTCTTTACTGCATGAGCAACAAGATCTATGCAGGGTCACTTGCTCACACACCTACATCAGTCAATTACATGTAAATTCTTAATTTTTTAAAAAATAATCCTCATGTACTGATTGCTAGATTCTCTTTTAGAATTTTACCCCTTACAACTAACCAGTTCGAGTTGTTTGCTAAGGACGTTTCATTTCTTCCTAAGTACATAACATTAATCCTACTTCACTATCAGTATTTTTTCCTGTTAATTCTTGGTACAGTGGAAGGTTTGAGGAGTTATCTTAAAACACAGAATTTATGTCAATATTCAAACAGCAAGCATCTAGTTTTAGCACAAATAAGATAAGCCAAAAGGCAAGACAGACCAAGGGAGTTGTTTCCTTTCTTCTATTGCCTGTTCTTCTGAAGTGTTGCTGCAAAAAACGTCATCTCAACTGCTGCAGGTTTCCTCGGATATATTTACAGAAAAATAATCACAGATAGTATATTTTCACATCAGAGCCTCTAACCTTAATTGCTCTGACTCATACTTCCTGAACTTGAACAGGACTCCCGTTTGTTTCAGGATAACCCAAACTCCTAGCCTAGCCAGAAGAAAGTTTGATTAGCTTCCCCTCTAATACTCAGTCATGACCAGCGCAGTTTGGTCATGCCTGTTAATCTTTTGGTATTGTCTGCAGCATATGAATTGCAGCATGAAACAAAGCTGTCTAGAGAGACAACAAAAAGCAGCACCAGATAATAACCTTTGCGAAATACAGGAACAGCAGACACACATAAAATACAATCAGAGTGTGAGAAAATAAATAAAATATGAACCTAAGCAACAGACAGAAGGTGACAAAGCATAGGGAAGAGCCCAGCAGTCAAACCAGCCTGGCACCAAATTTATCTGCTTGCTCTCTGCACTATCAGGACAAGCGCTCTGAAGACATACTGCAGATTCTACAGCAAGAACAGTATGCTTCTAGACTAGCTGAAAAACAATTCCATATTCCAGGAAAATATACCAGACTTCTCCAGCTACAGGAATAATCATTACGATACAAGATTTTGGAAATTATAGGAAAACAAGAAGAAAACCAAAATGTCTTTGCTTTCAAACAAGTTTTTCCAGGTGTCTGCTTTATTCGTTTAGGGAAGACAGAAAAAAAGAGATGTTCATAAAAAATGTAGGAAATGTAAATGAACAGGAGTATACACAGTCTAGGAAGTGAGCAAGGGGAGGCAGAAGAACACTGCAGAAGCACAACAGCTTTAATGTAAATTGACACTAATTTAATGGAAATTCTGGTCAGCATTTTCAGTCAGAAGAAATTAGACAAAAATTCTGCTGCTTTAAATGTTTGAATCATCAATTTGAAAAAATAGAAACACAAACCAAAGAACGACAGGATACTTTCTGTTGACATCGTAAGTATTATACAGACTCTCTTACCTCAAGTAAGCCTCTTGCTTGATGCACCAGGCATCAACAAATTTAGAGTTTAAAACCAGGATAACTAGAAAGACAAGCGTGAGATTCGGACTCTCTCTCCCCCCCCCAATTAAAACAGCTAGTGATATCTTCATTTGTATGATCTTTTTGCTTACCTGATGCCGAGTTCATTATGTTCTGCTGCACGGAAGGACTGGTGGGAGCTGTAACATTCATCTGGGAAAGCATGGCCTTCCTAGGATCTTGCCATGTTGTTGTTTGATCAATGTGACTGAGACAAAACAAAGCCACAGTTAGGACAGTCATGCATTCACAACAATGACCTCCTAGCACAGAAAGGTTAACAACAAAAGGTTAAGCCTGCCAACAACAGCCACATTCAAAACCAAGCAAGAACTGTTTGGATTCTTTCCAAGCATCGCAGTATGTCAGATTTTCAAACCCTTACTCTGGCCACCACCACTTTCCCAACAAACAGCTGTAGTGATCAGAGCTAGAGTAATGGTGAGATAAGACTCACCATGAGTATCAATCTAGACTGTTGTACCATAACCAGATGTCATACACTTGAAATAAACCTTCTCTTCCTTTTCTCATTGATTAGTTACTTGTCATCTTTAAATGTGACTTCAGAATTTTTCTTTTAAATCAAGCCAGTTATGTCTGGAATCGCAAGCACAGTCCAGTAATTTGGCATGAGAAGTTCATATTCAGTGCCTCCGGAGTTGTAACGAACTGGCTAGTGAATAATCACTAGTGTTCCCAAACTTTCTGTGCATAGACCGCATCCTCAGATTATTTGATGGACTGCTCTCCTCACCACCAACAACTGAACAATCTCTCTGGGGTAATTTAAGCAACCAGTCACACTAGAGCAGTAATATGAAAGTGATGTGCAGCTGCCTTTCAACTTCATGTAAGAAGATGAGGACAGCTGGACCGTCAAGTAACTCAACTAGCCCTCTGCAGGACATAATTACAGAACTTTGGGAGCTTAGATTAATCTGTTTTGAAAAAAACTGGAAAGTACATTCAGCACTGTCATTCACAAAAGTATTCACTTCAATAAAAACACGAAAGTGTAATGAATGATTACTTCACCCTTTGAGTATGTGATTAGCACGTTTTGGTAATGAATAACAAATGCAGACTATTCATAACACGCATCAACATTATCTTGATGCCATTAAGCAACATTACTCCAAGAAGTACATGTGGACAAAAATAAAACTACTAATACACACTGAGCATTCACATTGACAACAAAGCTTGTTATCGATTTGTTTAGAACTGGTATCAACTAAAACTCACATTCAAATAGTAATTAATTAGAATCCAATGCATCACTAACTTCGTACCATTCTTTCCTTACATTAATAATCCTTAAAGTTACTTTTTTCTGGATTACAAGGAATGCTCATTTTCATTTACTTCAGCAAAACCACAACACTTCAAGCTGCAATATACATTCTACTGTTGAGGTGAGTTCAACACTAGGTACTCCAACTCATACCTCTGCGTTGTACCCATGTCTTGCATTGTGTTTTGAATGTATCTTGGTGGATCGAAGTGTATTTGTACTGAACGATCAATCAGGCTGTAAATTTTCCATCTTTTTATTTGGATTAAATAATAGCTGTGCAGCAAACGCTCCCAATTTCTCTTATTTTAAAGCATAGCCTAGTTTAGGGGCTGGCACTGTATTATTTCAGACATCCTAAACAGATAAATAATTCAGATTTGGTCACCTCCACACTAGCATCTTTGTGGACACTGACACCTGATGTTGTCACCTTGCTCACCACCAATGAGAAAGGAACCTAAATAAGCACTGTTAGGATGTAATTAATTTGATCAATTTAAGGAACATTTTGAAGGTGAATCAGGCTATTATCTCCTTCAAGAAGGGAACCTAAGTTAACTAGGTCAAATACATTCACATGAGAAGAGGTGCATCCCAAACTTCATGTATTTGCATGACCACATCATCCAAGAGCTCTGATCATAAATTAAGACCTCATCATAGGTCAAACTGGACAAACAAACAGTATTATTTTCTCCCTGCCCTAAGCAACTAGTTGCTATGCATAGAAACTTATTAATGAAACCCTTGAGTCCAATTAATAAAAATGTGCTTCACTGAAACAGTAAATGTTTTAAACATGTTCTTTGATGTTTAGAAAGTTGCTATTTTCTCCCAAAATACTAATTTTTTTAACAACTACATGATTTCAAACAAGTGAGAAAAGATACAAATTCGGAAGATCAGAAAATGCGGCAGTAGTCACCAAAAAAATTATTTAGGTGGAATTGTTTATCACATTCTAATAATTGAAGGGACTTTGTTATAATATAAAAAGTATCATGAAGTGGCTTTTAAAAACACTTTAAGATAAGTATATTTTACCCTCTCTAAACATGCACACAAATAATTCCAGGTCAAAGAGTTACAGACATACTGCAGCAGGGTCACAAAATAGGCAGGAATGTTATTTGTACAAAAATGTAATAGTAAACAAAGCTCTACTTTGTCTGCACGTGGTAACTACTGCCAGTTTTCCCTTGTGTACAGGAAACCCCTCATTACTGCAGCGTTAATTAAAATGGTGTTACTGTCATGTTAGTTTCCACCATACAGCTCATTTAATACAAGTCCTATTAAGCACACTGCATCTGTGGTTGCGTATGTTTTCTAATATTCAGCTCCACTGAGAAACATACCACATGCAGCAAGACTTCTTTATTTCCTTTTTCACCTATTTATTTATAAAAACAGGGTGAACATAGTGAAGACTGTCCTATATATAACTGGACTACAGACAAACCTTCATACTGGGGAACATTTTTTCACTTTTCTGCCAGTCAACTTTGCAAAGCAATGAAAGCAGGTGAAGATAATACAGATGTAAAAATACTGCACTGTAATGCTTCACAGATTATGTGTTTAAATTACAGTACCAGCATGCGCTACTTCTCCCCTCTATTTCTGATTTGTTATATTTGCTCCATCAGTTCTGGGAACAGTGGCAACCGGGAAAACACCACTGCACCCATGATTACACCTTTGCTTATTTCCATTTAACTCCTATAAAAATCCATATAATACTGTGCACTTATAAAACTTCTACCTAAGGTATGTATTTTATAGCCTTTCTTTTTATACACTGTTTGAGCATAGAGTAAGAAACTGAAGGAAAAAAGTTGTCTCACTGCATTACAGAACCATTTTTGCAGTTAACTGCAGAAACACACTGAAACAACATTCACCAGCTCTTCCAAACATATCTGAATATGGGATAGATGAACGGACTATGGAAGGAGCAATTTTAAAAGTACCTCCAACAGTGAGCGCAAGGGCAGCATTACTGATTCCTCAAGACTGCTTAAGCATGCCATGCAAAGTATGGTTGATGTTCACATGGAGTTGTTAACATGGATAGCTATTTAGGCAGCAGCAGCTTTCCAACTTTTCTCTAGTTCAGCATCACTTGAGGAAAGTCAGCATGTTCCTTACTTTACCAACTAAACTCCAACCAGTAATCGCCTTAGAGCAAAGAGCCACAGAAGGAAAGTCTCGAAGTAAGCAAGCGGATTACATTAAAATCACACTAATTTTAAGGCTGGTTCAATAAGGCAAACTCTTTCTTCCCTCCCACTCAGTTCTGTGTTTCCTGACCTAAATACTCATTTCCCCCACACCTTCCCTCAAAACCTTTCTCTTCGACCACCCTCAAACCATAGGCCTTGCATGTATCTTACCTGCTCCATGTCCAGAGTTTTTGAATGCTATCTACTAAGAAACCGTCCAAAACCGCATCACAACAGATCAGTTCTTTTCCACAACTTCCAAATTATGCTCATCAACTTATGAAATACAAAGGCGGCAAACCCCCACTTATATGGATGACACGTTTAAATAAATCCTGGTACTACAGAAAGCAATATAGGTCTTCATTTTGTTCAATGTCTGCAGCATGTGCACCATGGTAACTTACTATAAACACGAAGTATTTATCATTATCAATTTAAGTATGGAAAGGGGACATTCTCGACAGGCAAAGATCTTTCCCTCTGTTTTGAACAGCAGCACAGAAAAGGTCTAAATGGACAGAACAAGAACTCTGACAGTTTCCCTGCACTAAACAGATTTTTTCCATAATAGCTGCACTGCAGAACAACTGCCCCAATGCTTATGTCCAGTATCTTCTATTTTACATAACTTGAGCCATATCTTGATAAAGCACTAGTGTCAACCTCAAAATTTAAAAAAATATTAGCAAATTATATCAAGTCAATGAAACCCGTAAATCACAGTCATTATATTTAGTGAAGTACTACCAGATTAAAGTTAAATTCTACTTACTCACGAACTAGAATCATAGCTCTGTACTGTGTGCACAGAACAAAATGAGTAAACAGTCTTGGAATTAAAATCAGTATCTCTAGGACAATCAAGGAATGTATGACATTTTATGTCATAGAATAAATTCTCAAATCCAATGCATTTGGACGCGATTCTTCATAAAAGGACATTTCAACAAAATAGTCACAAACATTCTGAAAGACAAATTGTTCTTCAGTATAAAAGCATCAGCATAAAAAACTACACGAAAGTAATGCTTGTATGTTACAACGTAGACAAGCCTTATATTTTACATCTGTGAGAAAATTATTTCCAGTCTCTAGAGAAGTCGAGATGACTAACTCAGATTTTGGTTTTCAGATTTTTGGGACTATTACAGGAATTCACTGGAAATCCTATTTTATTTAAAGCAAAACACAAACACACACCACTGACCACATCATGACAGACTTACCACAACTGTTGACTTGGCATTGTGTACTTTTTGTACCGGGGAGGGACACGACAGGCACTGTGTAACACAAGCAAGTGCACAAATAAAGCTAAACCCAGTTATTTTCTAAACTTGATGTGAAATGTCAACTTTTGATTAAACTTCAAACATGAACTGCTCCATTGACAAGTGTCTCACCTATGATTCTGTTTTACCTTAAATGACTGAACTACAGATTCTCTTCTTTCATATTTTTCCCTGTCTTCCTAACCAGCTGGCTTCCTCAAGCCACACAATGCATAACTTTCTGAAAGGTTTTCCCTTATTTATTTTCATCTAAGAACTTTAAAGATTAGATGAATCACGACCAGAGTAAGTTTCTCCTCATAAATGCCACTACTGAATTATTTTAGAGCTATCACCAGTACATTTTAATACATCAGGACTTCATGTATATACTGAAAGTTAGTTCTCCTGGTGGCGCTAGAAGAAACTGAGTATTTCTGCTCTTGTAACTACCATAAATTGTAATAATAATAATAATAACAACAACAACATCATCAACTTAAATCTAACCCCTTTGCCAAATCTGATACAAACTTGTCCTGTGCAGAGGCAGTGTCGGCCACTTGCAAGATACCCATCTATGTATCATTCTAACAGGCAGAGAAGAAAACAGACTATCTACTTCCTGAGAGGCCTAAACTCTACAGGAGAATCACAGATGTGGTGGTCTGACCACAGGGCAGCTGTGAATGTGACAGTATCTACTAATTCAAGAACAGAGCTGGATGCAAATTCCTAGGAAGGGTGGCAACAGCTAGAAGGCCACAATCAGTCTGGCAGATGGGTTAGAGGACCGCCCCCCCCCAAGTGAATTTTCCACAGTTCAGTTTAGAAATGGGATGAAAGAAAAAGTTTAGAGTAGAAACAGCCTTGGCATGAACTGCTCCGATTATCACTCTCACAAACTGGCATGTAGCATGCAGAGATTTCTGGGTTATGGCTGATGATGCTGTTAGGATATTACCCACAATGGAGTGGATTCAGCTTTGCCTGAGGATAGAGGCTGTGACATTCTTTGTGCGCCCTTTTTGCTGCCCTGTTCAGGGGATTTCAAGAATTGGAAAAGATTAAAACATGAAACTAAGTCTTCAGCTATATGGGCCGATTTTAGTTAGTTGTTACTGACTTAAAAGCGAAGTGCATTTCTTTGCAAATGGTGTAACAAAGTTACAGATTTATACCTTAAGTAGCATTAATAGATTGTTTGAGATGACACAAATTTCAATTCCAAGCAGCAACAGTAAAGAGAAAAGCCTGAAGGGGAAATGAAACAGCTGTTAGCAATTATTGCTACCCCCAATTCAGTTCTCCATAAACACTTGTCTGAATTTGCACCACTATCAGACAAGGAGACACACTTAAAGTGGCCCAAGATCCTTTAAGGACTTTCCAGCTGTCTTTGTAAATAACAAATCTAACAAAAGGAAAAGCTGTTGGTCACACAGCAATGAAAATTTCATCTGCTGAGAGATGATATTCCACCCATTGCTTGGGAAACCACTGTGTTTCCACTTGTCCTCTCCATATTAACTTGGAATACTTCCTTAGGTTTCAGGATTATTACAGCCTAACATACATAAAAGCAGACAGCAGTAAAACTGGTAACTTCTTAACCCGTCTCCCAAAAATACCAAAAAAGACCCCTAAAATTCGTAACAGAGTTTGTCCCTTAAGGACAGTAGTATCTCCAGGCATGGCCTAATTGCCTCAAAGAAAAACACACACAGATAAAAGTTTCTGAATATTGCTGCAATACATAATACGGCTGTATTTTTGAATTCTCCGTATTCTTTCTTCTGCTGGACAGGTCTTTATGCATTCAGTAAACAAAGCTTGTGTTGGACTACTCCATCTACGCTACTGATGACGTCCTCACCAAACTATACCACAGGCACACGATGACAGAGAACACACTGGTGACGTAACAATAGACAGCTCTACCCTACTTTCAGCTTGCAAAAGCATACATTAAAATCAACATGCAATTGTTCAGTGTGCAAGCACGTGTTGTGCCACAGCTGGGGTTTCATTAACTTTGAGAGAGACAGAAATGTGTGAGAATGGTGGGCACAAACATCCTGTCGACCAGGTGGGAAGAGCCTGACTGAGCTCCAGCCCCTTAATCAAAGTATGAAATAGAACCATACATGCTATCCTACATAATTACAGCTTCAAGTAGCTGAAATTAATTCAGCAAATTAACAATTTGAATCTGAACTAGAACAAAGCAGGAAGGGGAACTTAAATGTCTTAAATGTCTCTGACAAAAGTCTAATTGGTGCAGAACTAGATTTTGCACACAGTCACTAAGAGTCAGGCAAGTTCTTCTACAAATACCTCTGGAATTTAGTCCTAAAGCTGCTGCAGCTTACAAGATGCTAAGAGCTACCAGAAATTCCCAGAAGCATGGCCCATAAAGCCATGGACACTGATACACGAAATAAGAGTTTTTACAGATACACAAATACAATATTTAACATTAAGTTGTTCAAAGGCAGCCTTCATTAGCACTGGCCTGCATGCAGATGGTGCACAACACATACACCAAGGAATAATACTAAGGTTACTGTTCTGGTTATGAACAGCTTGCCATTTTGAAGTTGCAGAACAGCACTGCCCCTCTTGGGAAACCACTCACAGCAAGGACCTCGCTTCAGAGCGTATAACACGAAAATGGACAGTGGGCAGTAGGCAGCCTAACCATACATGCAGGACTCATAGAAGAGATGAAGGCATGATATGATGCTCAAAGGTTTGCCAGCGTAGCATTACATTCTATTATAATGTACTCTTGAAACAACTGCCATTTGTCAAAGCAAAACCGGAAGTAATAACGTGCTTGTTTTTACATTTATTATTCCTTTTCCTCCTGTCCCTCTTCCCACCCTGCGCCCAAGGACCTAATCTAGAAAAAACAGGGCTGGTACCACAACTCTTGAGGTATTTTAAATTGATTCTCACAAATATTATTCTTGGATTCCCCAAACGAAAGAAGATTACTTTCTAAATTTCAGGGGAAAAAACCAGGAGTACAAGGGCATTTTCATTTCCAAGGCTCTTTCCACTACTTTGAAAATGTTAAGAAACAGCAGTATTTCAGAGGTGAAAAGTCCTTGCACCAGTTCAGTCCTTTCCCAAACTCCATAAAGGACTAAATGCTGTGATCACATTCTGTATCACCAGATTTATTTCATTTTAAACTTGCCTTCTCAGTTCCACAGCAGAAAGAGGCTAGGTTTAAAGAAAACCTTTTCCTTCACCCCACCCTGCCCCCAAAGTTAAGAACTTTGTTTCCCATGGCTGCATCACTCAGCATAGTCAGAATTCATCCTTCTTTCTCTCCTTAATTTTAAATGAAAGAGATAAAGAGGCAAATGAAGAGATAAAGGGCAAATCTAAAGGAAGAACTGTCTCTGCGGCTATTTCAAGGGAAATTGCTGGATTTGTTTAACTTGATGGATACCCTCCTACGTCCCTGCTTAGCAAACACAGAGAAGATCTTCTCAAGATGCAACCATTTTGTCTTATTATTATTATTAAGGGAAGGGTAGATGATTTTCAGAAGTGATCGGCTATAGAATCCTTTATCACTTTCTTGCCCTTTTATCTCTGAGAGTCTATCTCATTTCTCTCTCCCTAGTTAGCTCTTAAAAGGAGACAAAGAAAGCAAGAGGAAAATCAAATGCCTCTTTGCTCCTGCAAACAGGAGCCAGGCAATTTTACACCCCTTTCTATATACCCTATTTCTGGTTGCCTGAAGGTTTTCAAGTCAGAGAAGCTTGCCTAAGCATGCTACAATAAAAGCTGCTATAGCCAGCTGCCTTAGTATCTAAAGGGAGTTCCTAGCAATTCTATTGAATAACCTGAGGCTAAGCACCAACAAGGAAAACAAAATATTAAGATAAAAAGATTCTTTAGGTTGTTTCCTTATTGCTTTAAGTAGGAAGTCTCAGAGTGCAGTTCAAACCAGTTGCTTGAGTGTTCAGACAATGATCACTCCCAGATGGCCTTGACAGGATGAGCTGACTAAGAAACCATCAGGTGGGACCTACTGGAAATGAATGCATAGCTTTCTGCTACGAAGAGTAAGTGAAGCTGTTTTTCTGGCCATTAAAATCATTAATATTGGCAACTGCTTTTAATGTATGCTTCAGAACTGATGGACTCACACTTTACACCTTAAATGGATCAGCTGCTTAGATGTTCTCAGTTTTAGTTATACAAATAGTCTTATGGACTATCTTTTCCTTCATTTGAGACTGCAGCTTAGCAAAAAAACAATTCCCCTATTTCCTTTCTCTATATTTACGAGGTTTTTGTTTTTCTTTTTTTTTTGTTTTTCCCTTCCACTTCCTGTGTTACAGGTTTTTTCATCCCTTTTTGACTCCTCCTTATGACCATGTCTCAGGGAGAACATTTTACTTTTACAATTCAAACAGACATGATGTGCTGCTGAGGTTAGAGGCAATTATTCATGTCCCTGAAGACTTTGCAGATTGCCATGTAAAACAAAGACAAAAATCTTCCAACAGCAAGTTGCTGCCTGAGTCAGTACTTGTGAGCTACCTGCTCAGCCAACTCTAGGCAATCTTGCATATGCTATTTTTCGCCAGCAAATTATTCTTTTTCATCCCCCACATTTCAGCCCCCCGGAGACAGATTTCCCAAGTTGTAATGCACCAGGAGCAACAGATTTTTCAGCACCCGGATACAACATGTTGTCTGAAGGCTATGCTTTGAAAAGTTATTTTTATTTACCCATTTAACCTAGGGCGGCAAATACAATACAGAGGAAAAGCAAGAGAACAGATTAAGCTACTTCTCTTATATAATTTAAAGTTATAGCTATAATAATTATATGTACAGTATACTTAAATATAATAGCTATTATATTTATTTTTTAAAGTTATCTAAAGAACATTTTCAACCTGAGGATTTTCAAGATCCAAGTTCTACGTTTCCCTTCACCAGTTAAAAAGAGTTTCAAGAACATCAGTTTAAAAAGTATTTCAGAAGCCCATTGTTAATAAATAATGCAAAGTAAAACTAATTTTGAATTCAAATTTGATTGCAAGTTATCACACTGAAATTTTCATTTCTATTTTGTTTTATTACTAAGAATTTTAGGGAAGTAACAAACTTAAAGTTTGACAGTGAAATCATCAGCAGCAAAACAAACTCTATTTTTTGTTTCTAGAAAGAAAGTAGAGACCCATGTATTATTTAAAAGAGGTCTTAAATCTTAATTTATTCAATTAAATCAACGTAATAAATACCAACACCTCAGTTTTTATGTCTTTGCTTTGCAGTAATTTGATTTGCTTTTTGAGTATCTTTTGGTATAAAGGGAATTAAAAATAGTTATTATAAAATGTGTTAAGCACAGGACTTTGTTTAAAAGCACACAAATTACTAACTGTTCTTAGAGTACAAATTTTATTTAGAGATACGTAACAGTTCGGTCTTTGCCAAATTACAACGACCATGTTTTATCAATAAGCATAGCAAAGTACTTGCATGTACTCATAAAATATATGTTATTAGATATTAGAGAAGCAACAGGCTTCTCTAATACAGTAAAGATAGGAATACATCCACCCCCACATAAGACATCAGAATACAGGTTACACTAGAAGTTAGTGATATGTCTTTTTCAATGGCTAAGAACATCATCATAATTAAACTCTCTTTCCAGCATAGTCTCTCCCCACTTTCTAATAGCCCAGCTTAGAGACTTCCCCAAGCCAAACTTTATGCTTGAACAGTACGGGGTTTATTTTCCTTTTAGGAAGTGAGGCCAGCTCTTAACACAAGAACTCCCCTACAGTGTTTGCTGGCCTTTAGTCAGCACTTCCCTATGACCCATCCCTTTCCTCTACTCCCTTTCAGTTCCAAATGCTGCCATTATCAACTTCCAGCTTTTCCTTTTTTGCCTGCAAAATTCACAAACTGTTTTAGAAACTCCCTTGATGGTGAAGAAGCTTTTTTTCAATCAGTATTTAGTCACTCTGAACTCTTTCTTGGACAAACTGAGATCCTTTAATCTATTCTATAAGGCAGGCTTTCTATAGCCAAAAGTCTTATCACCATTTCACAGGGCTACTTTTGCCCACCAACCAGCCAAAATTGTTTTAAACCCTTCAATTCAAACAAAATTGTAAGTGCAAGCTCTGAAGGTTGTTTAGGTTTTGTCTATTTGCTTGGGTTTGGCTCATTCAGTAGTTGGCATATACAGTTCCGGAGACAAAATGTGTTTGTTTCATAACCTTTGTTTGGAAGATAAACTGCTACTGATCTCAGAATTGCCAGTATGTACCACCACATATCAGTAATTTCAACAGCTGAGTAACCGGACATAACTTTTCTGAATTTTAAGCAGTTAACAGTTAATGGAACAATATTCATCCCAACTCCACGTCAACTTCTCACAAAGCAGGCCTTTATATAGGCTACTCAATATACATCTGCTGTGACAAGCTGTGTGAACTGCAGATGTACACGAGTACAACATGGCTCCATCATAGGGACTCACTGTCACTGCAAACTTCAGAATATACCCACTCTTGCCCTTTAAACTCAGTATTCTAGATTGCAATCTTCAGATCAGATGTAAATCAGTATCTGGAGGCAAAAAAAGGAGGATAGATCGAGAGGAGAATGAAACCCCCAACATAATTTTTAATTAATATTCCTTCATAGCCATCCACAATCAGCCGCCCAAGACCTAACACTGAGCTAACAGAATCCCTTTGGTCTGTCCTGCTCCAGTAATTTTCAACATTTTATAAAAATGTCTGATCCGTATTAAGTGATCTGAATCAATTGCTTCTAGTTACCATGTACTGAAAGTTTTTTAAAACAGATGTCATTTTTTTTCACATAAATTTTGTATTCAGATTTATGGGAGAAGGAAGCAAACCACTCTACTCTTCAGCTCCCAGTTTCTTAGTTTTGAACTGAGAGGCCTGAATAAACAAAAAAAGTAAACATTCACTTGGGTAATGCTTTCTAAGCTGTGGGTTAACACTTATAGTTCCAGGTACTTACCCAGTAACTTCCTTCCAGAATTTATCACTCGAAGTTCAGTAGCAAACATGCACTGGTCAGTGTTATCTTTAAAATTTATTCTGCAATCACTTTATATCACTACACAGGTCATAATTTTAATCTTTATCTCAAAACCTTTTAAAAGTAAACTGTACATTAAAATAAATCCATTTCTAGATACTGTGACTAGTTGTATAAATTGGCACATTACACCTTCTAGTCACTCTCATACCTTGTTATCCTTTAAATATATTTTCAGAAATTGATTTCTTCAGAAAATTATTACAAAATATTTACGTTCAAAGGAGAACTGAAAAGGACTGTTACAGATCCGACAATATTGTGTTGTTCTCTACAAGAAACCTACTTGCATTTTCATGTATATCAAGAACAAAATGTTACAGCATAATAAGGGCAAAGAATATGCTGCAGAAGACAGACAAAATACTCAGTATGAACGTGAGAAAGTGGACATGGCCCTGAAGTTGAGTGGCTCTGTTTCAGAGTCCCCATTTCTTTGTGCTCCGTTTCTCTTCATCTCTGACTTGACTACTTATATTCTGAGCTCTTCAGGATTGCAATCTTACATGACTAACTAAACAGACCTTGATTGCAGCAATCCTGTAATCTTTCGGTCTATCTGGTAGCTCACCTACTCTACTACAGGGCACAGCTGCTTGGCCAGCAAGCATCATCCAAGCAGCCAAATACCACCTTCTGTGCTGGAGCATGCAGAGCCGGCTGGAAGCTGCTGCTGCCAACACTGCTTCCACATGAGAGAGGAGGAGGAAGGCCTGGAGGCACACCCCTCCTGCTCACAGAGCAGGCCAGGAACTGCTCTTTGCTGGTTTTGTCAAGGCAATCAATGGGGGAGGTAGTATCAGTACACAGAAGACAAATGAATCTGCTGATGGAGTCACTCTGCTACAATTTACTTAGAAATTCATTGGTGATGAGGGACTTCAAGCAAATCAATCTCCTGGATATCTTCATCAGATGCTAAGTATATTATCTGAAAATCACTGTGTGTGTTGGAGTAACAGATGTCCTGCAGGTCAAAGCTGCTGAAGAACAGTTCACACAAAAATAAATCAAGTCCATGGAAAAATAATTTGCATCGTATCCAGAACTGTGCAGGCTTCTAATGAACGGTGTAATTACTGCAAGCCTGTAACTATTTTGTGAGACAATGAAACTCATTTAGATTTCTGCACTTTCAGAAAACTGAAGGGCACTACACTCCAAAACAATGCAGATCTGAAAACATTGTTTTCCTGGCTGTGTAACTGGAGCTGATTACTTATTTTCAGTCATGTAAGAAAGAAGAAAATCACTGTGAACCTCTTCAGCACAGTACTAGGGGTGATTAATTAGGGAGTGGCAGAGGAAAGGATGAAACATCAAAAGAAAGTGAACAGTGGAAGTCTAAAAGAAGAAACATGACTTGCAAAGGAATCTGGCAATCTGGTAATATCAACATCTCCCAAGGAGCCAAGCTTCATGAAGAGACACTGAAGTAGCCAAGGAAGGAGGTTGAAATCTGCAAGTTTACAAACCACAGAAAGAATTCTTGCTGAGAATGAACGAACCGTTGAGCTCATTGGACAGAAATATATTGGTCTGGGAGATTAAACTGGGAGGCAGAGTCTCACTGGAATGGAAGGATGTACTGATTAACAGCTTTACGAACCCTCTCCTACTCTCAGGCAGAGGAAGAATAGAGAGCACTGCAGCTCAGCCGCAAGAATTAACTCAATTTGTTGACAAGAGAACTATCACAGAGGAGGAACACAACTTATCAGAGAGACTTAGGAACTGTAACAAAGACTAGCAACTGTAACAGCAGGATACAGCTACATTTGAAGATCGGCAGCTGAACATCAGTGAGAACACAATGAAGGAGAAGCTAAAAGCTGATACAAAATTTTCCCAATATAAGAGCAGACTTTGTTTTTAAATCTG
Source organism: Steatornis caripensis (assembly GCA_013398225.1). Lineage (NCBI taxonomy): Eukaryota > Metazoa > Chordata > Aves > Caprimulgiformes > Steatornithidae > Steatornis > Steatornis caripensis. Next base: position 138,750 of record VZSC01010137.1, read on the forward strand.
TACAAGTCAAACTAAAGCTTTACATACTTGCAAAGCAAAACCACCATTCCTTCTACTAAGCATCTGAAATGCATTGTAGGCAGCAACTGAGAAACAGAAAAACATCATGAAAAGCTTCAAAGCAGTAAGTTTTACAGTAAAAAATATATGCCAGCTGCATACAAGAAACGTCCACTTCTCAGTGCTAGAATTATTTTTTAAAGTATTGTGCAATCCCCTTCTCTTTTGAAAATCTTACCCAAAACAAAATCAGAAAAGTTCCCTCGCTCTCATGTTGCAAATTGTTAGATGAAACACTTTCACTTCACCATAATTGGCAACAACCGAGATTTTCCCTTTGTTTTGAACAGAAGGATTTTCTAAAACTGTGCAACAAATATCCCAAGACCCTACAGAAATGTGCATGTATTCTATGTAAAGTGGTAACGCTGTTTGTTCTCAGCACAGAGAAGGCCAGCACTGACTTAGCAGTTTTGCGCACAAAGCTGCCCATTTGCTCCTTGCTCTCCTTGTTTTTGCTTTGCTGATCAAAGGAGTTGCCAAGTTTTTTCTTTACCATTACAAGGCAGGAAAAATGGCTCTCCTCGGAGAGGCCCCTTGTGAAGGTCACAAAAGGTTAGCTCCACAAGCCCTGGAGTCTGCTCTGATGCTGAAGTGATTGGCTGGCTTCCCTGCAGTTACCCTGCATTTCCCCTCCTTCACAATAGTGCGCTGGTTATGGAAGCTAAATATGAAAGGACGTGGTGGGGGAGGAAAGAATTTCTATGGAGACATAGCTAAAAACACAAGTTCTACTTGTTTGAGCAGCCTGAAAAATCTAGCATTCCAAAACATTTGATTTCTTTCCGGAAAACTCAAATTTCAGCATGCACTCCCCCCCTTAACAAAAATTCGAAAGGAAAAAAAAAGTTTGCTTTTTCTTTGAATACAAACACACACATACTGGTCTGCCTTGATCTGGAAAAAGTTGTTTCTTAAGATGTTTACTTGCCCCATCCCCAGACTTAATCAACTGGAACCCATAGGTCACACCCTCTTAATGAAGACTTAAATGAAGCCAACTAATCAGGATTCAGATTTGTAGCACCTTCCAGCTCCTGAGCAGTAACACACCAGAGACAATTAAAAAATTCTTACAGAATATTTGAAAGCTGATTTATAGGCATGAGACTCCAATTGCTTTTAGATCCCAAAGTTAAGTAACAAAGATGTCCTGGAACACCCAGTAAAATAATCATTACATTTCAGATGGTCGATTAAATACATTCCCTGTTTTCTGTAAATTCAAACGTACCTATCCACAGGCAGCCACAACTATGTATGTTTTTCTTAAACAGAAAAAAAAATAACCTGTAGTGTATACACTGAAAGCTCTAGCCACTTTGAAGCATCGACTCCTAGGAAAAGGTGCAATGTTGGTCGAAGTAGGGGAAAGTCGGCTAAGTTTTGTATATTGAACAAGGAGCTTTTTGAGGCTTCGTATTTTGAGGGCACAATTTCGTATCACTTTACAAATAAAACTTTGAATCTCAGCACTGCTCAAAAAGCTTTCTTACCACCCTGAGAGCCAAGGCAGGCTCTCTCCTCTCTGCACAACTGTAGGTGTCACGTTCCGCCTCCAGTGCCATCACCCGTATGTTTGGACAGGTGAAGCCAATTAAAACTCAGCCATCAGCATGTTTGATGCCGAACTCACCTCTGCAGCTGTTTTGTGTTCATTACGTTACCAGGAGTCAAAAGTACTTCCAGAAGTAGTCAAGTTGTACGGCCTCACTAACTAGGTATTTCAATCTGTTTAAGTACTCTCAAGATTCAGCAACACCCAGTAACAAGAGAGGCACATACTACAGCTTTTTCTTCCTAGGAGGAATCAACAAACAACTCTTCCTACCCAGCCACCTCTGTTCACAAAACATCTAGAAAAACAAACCCTCCGTATTGGGAGATAGCAACAAATTACTGACAACATCAGAATCCTAAAGAAATGAAGCTGAAAACAGTAAACCCGCTTCATTAAAGAAGCAGGAATATTGTACTTCATACAAAAGCATAGAAGTGTAAGTGATATTTTGACCCAGTTACTTTGATCTATTCACCTGTAAAAACACATAGCAAAAAGTACAGACACTTCAAGGGTCTCCAGATCTGCTTTACCTACAAGTTCACATTCAGAAGCATCAGGAGAGCAGGGAGAAATCTGCACAATAGCCATACTGTAACAAAAAAGCAAAAGGTACATATAGGGAAGAGCTGTACCTGATCATCACTAACATTTCTTGGAGAAACTTAAAAAAGCACAAAACCACAATACCAAATTCCTCTTCTGCAGGAGAGCTTTTACGACCAGCACTTGCCTTCCTTTTTTTTCAGCTGGTGTAATAAGAGATAGCACTTCTGCCTGAAAAACTTACCAAACTTCTCAAGTCTATTTGGGAGCGGCGACAAAGGCCAGCACACCTAACGTCTACCAAACGCAAGCCCTCCTCAGCTCCCATACAAATGCTGGGTGCACAGAGTGCTGGTCAGCAGAAGACAGAGTCATCAGATTACCCGAAACATTTACAATGCCAACAGATCACTTCTCTTTCAAACTTGCCATGACAATAAAACCCAAGAGGAGAAAGAATTGAGTAAAGAGTCACTAATATATGCTATTTTGCTATCAGGCACACCTTCAACCACCTCGGTACGGGACAAAAATTCTTATCCTCCCCGCTGATGTTGCTATGCAGGCCAAAAGTCTCCCATGGTATATGCTGTACCGAAATTAAGGCAGTTCTCCTAGCTCTGCCTTTGTTACTTAGGCGATACAAGTACAAGGCAAAAACCTTCCTTTTGCCGTCACCTATTAAATCCACACTAGAGGGCTCTGCTGATGCAATCATATTTTCTGAGAGGTACTTACTTCATGACTGCATTAACCCACATGTACCTAAGGAATTAAATTCAGTATTTAGAAAAGGTGGAGCAACACCACCTTACTGCAGCTCCTATATTCTTACAGACACCACAGCTAAGGTAAAGGAAACAAAAACCACAACAAAAAATCCTTAAAATATCCGAGAGTATCAAAGCAAACAGCAGACACTTACAAATTAACAAAAACCCCTCAATAAGCAGCAAGACCAAGACCCCACCCAAACCTGTAACATGGGAGAAGGCTAAAGTTTAGGATTACGGTTTTGTAAGTTTTTATGTTCAAGGTTCAGATTGCTGTAATTCTTTAATGATGACATAACTGGGCCAAGGAACAGACACACTGTAACCAGCCCCTTCTTTCTGCTCTATGTAATGCAAGAGGACCTTCCAAGACAGCTTTGGAAAGCAATCCCCTTAAAAAAAAGACATTTTTAAGAAGATGCTGAGTAATTCCCTGATACAAGACTCAAGCAACGCAAGAATCCATCAAGTGGATGTTAGTACCAAGTGCCATACATCAATCCTAAAACTACACAGATGTCCAGAGCTACTGCCTTTTTTTGAATTAAGTTAAAATTACTAGAAACAGCCTAAACACCTATGTTTCTCAAAATAAGAATTCAAAAGAGTTTCATGTATAGCAAAAAGCTTAAACATTTAATTAGGCACCTCCGTTTCTTTTAGTTTTATGACTTAGGATACAACCAACAGGTTAATAAGCTCATAATTTCTAAAATAACAAAAATTACAAAAATTGAACAGAATACAAACGAAGAAAAATAAGGACAAAAACAAGGATGCAGATCAAAACCAGCTAGTTTCATAATTTCTGTTTCAGCAATATGGAGGGCTCAACCCATCAAATATCACATCTGACCTCCAAAGTTAGGTTTTTAGCTTAAACTATGACAGGCTTTATTTTTTGTATTTTGCCTATAAACACCAGTAAACTTAATGCTGTGTTGTTTCAAAGTGGCCAGTGTGTCCTGGAAATTTCAATTCTGGCATCATACAAAACTGAAACTTTCTGCACCAGAACAACTGAATCAAAGCAATCTAACCACAACAAAATTGTTCACACCAGACAACCTCACCCACACCCATGCAGGTAAACCTGATCAAATAAAAACAAAAAAGCTGGTTAATATTCAAGGATCATCTCCTCCAAGCTCAGGAGTGAGGCATCCCAACAAAGAGGAAGTCAGGCAAAAACACCAAGAGGCCTGGTGTGGATGGTGGATGAACAGGGAGCTCCTGGACAAACTCAAACACAAAACGGAAGCCTACAGAGAGTGGAAGGAAAGACAGGTAGCCTGGGAGGAATGCAGAGAAATTGTCCAAGCAGCTAGGGATCAGGTTAGGAAAGTTCAAGCCCTGATAGAATTAAATTTGGCCAGGGACACCAAGGGCAACAAGAAAAGCTTCTATAGGTACATCAGTGATAAAAAGAAGACTAGGGAAGATGTGGGCCCTCTCTGGAAGGAAATGGGAGACCTAGTCACCAGGGATATGGAGAAGCCTGAAGTACTCAGCGACTTTTTCATCTCAGTCTTTACCGGCAACTGCTTAAGCCACACCGCCCAAGTTGCAGAAGGCAAAGGCAGAGACAGGAGAATGAAGAACCACCCACTGCAGGACAAGATCAGGTTCGAGACCATCTAAGGAACCTGGACGTGCACAAGTCCATGGGACCTGATGAGATGCATCTGCAGGTCCTGAGGAAACTGGTGGATGAAGCTGCTACGCCACTATCCATCATTCTTGAGAAGTCATGGCAGTCCACTGAAGTTCCCACTGACTGGAAAAGGTGAAATATAACATCCATTTTTAAAAAGGGAACAAAGGAACTACAGGCCAGTCAGCCGCACCTCTGTGCCCAGCGAGATCATGGAGCAGATCCCCCTGGAAACTACACTAAGGCACATGGAAAATAAGGAGGTGACTGGTGACAGCCAACATGGCTTCACTAAGGGCAAATCACGCCTTACAAATTTGGGGGCCTTCTACAATGAGGTTAAAGCTGGGGGGACAAGGGAAAAGCAACTGATGTCATCTACCCGTACTTGTGCAAAGCATTTGACACTGTTCCACATGGCATCCTCGCCTCTAAATTGGAGAGACATGGACTTGACAGATGGACCACGCACTCAAGGAATTGGCTGGATGGTTGCACTCACAGAATCAGAATATTGTAGGGGTTGGAAGGGCCCTCTGGAGATCATCTAGTCCAACCCCCCTGCTAAAGCAGGTGCCCCCAAAGCAGGGTGCACAGGAACGCGTCCAGGTGGGTTTTGAATATCTCCAGAGAAGGAGACTCCACAACCTCCCTGGGGAGCCTGTTCCAGTANTGCACTCAAAGAGTTGCAGTCCAAGGCCCAATGTCCAAGTGGAGCCACTGATGAGTGGTATTCCTCAGGGGGCTGTATTGGGACCAGCACTGTTTAACGTCTTTGTCAGTCACATGGACAGTGAGATTGATGCACCCTCAGCAAGTCTGCCAATGACATCAAGCTGTGTGGTGCAGTTGACACGCTGGAGAGATGTGCCCATGCAAACCACATGAAGTTCAACAAGACCAAGTGCAAGGTCCTGCACATGGGTCGGGGCAAACCCAAGCACAGACACAGGCTGGGTCAAGAACGGATTGAGAGCAGCCCTGAGGAGAAGGACTTGGGGGTGTTGGTTGATGAGAAGCTCAACATGATCTGGGGCAATGTCCACTTGCAGCTCAGAAGGCCAACTGTATCCTGCATCAGAAGAAGCATGGTCAAGGGAGGTGATTCTCCCCCTCTACTCCACTCTTGTGAGACTCCACCTGGAGTGCTGGATTCAGCTCTGGGGCCGCCAAGATAAGGAGGACATGGACCTGTTGGAGCGAGTCCAGAGGAGGGCCATGAAATCAT
>VZSC01010137.1:148504-179841 GCA_013398225.1 Steatornis caripensis
CCCTCAACCTGCTGGCCACACTCTTCTTCATGCACCCCAGGACACCATTTGCCTTCTTGGCCACAAGGGCACACTGCTGGCTCATAGTGAGCCTGTTGTCCACCAGCACTCCCAGGTCCTTCTCTGCAGAGCTGCTCTCCAGCAGGTCAGCCTCTAACCTGTAGTGGTGCATGGGGTTGTTCCTCCCCAGGTGCAGGACCCTACATTTGCCCTTATTGAACTTCATCAGGGTCCTCTCTGCCCGAATCTCCAGCCTGTCCACGTCATGCTGAATGGCAGCACAGCCTCCCAGCAAGTCAGCCACTCCTCCCAGCTTTGTATCATCAGCAAACTCACTGAGGGTATGCTCTGTCTCTTCATCCAGGTCGTTGATGAATATGTTGAACAGGGCTGGACCCAGTACTGATCTGCACTCAAAGAGTTGCAGTCCAAGGCCCAATGTCCAAGTGGAGCCACTGATGAGTGGTATTCCTCAGGGGGCTGTATTGGGACCAGCACTGTTTAACGTCTTTGTCAGTCACATGGACAGTGAGATTGATGCACCCTCAGCAAGTCTGCCAATGACATCAAGCTGTGTGGTGCAGTTGACACGCTGGAGAGATGTGCCCATGCAAACCACATGAAGTTCAACAAGACCAAGTGCAAGGTCCTGCACATGGGTCGGGGCAAACCCAAGCACAGACACAGGCTGGGTCAAGAACGGATTGAGAGCAGCCCTGAGGAGAAGGACTTGGGGGTGTTGGTTGATGAGAAGCTCAACATGATCTGGGGCAATGTCCACTTGCAGCTCAGAAGGCCAACTGTATCCTGCATCAGAAGAAGCATGGTCAAGGGAGGTGATTCTCCCCCTCTACTCCACTCTTGTGAGACTCCACCTGGAGTGCTGGATTCAGCTCTGGGGCCGCCAAGATAAGGAGGACATGGACCTGTTGGAGCGAGTCCAGAGGAGGGCCATGAAATCATGGAGGGCTGGGGCACCTCTCCTATGAAGGCAGACTGAGAGAGCTGAAGTTGTTCAGCCTGGAGCAGGCTCTGGGGAGACCTTAGAGTAGCCTTCCAGTACCTGAAGGGGCCTATTAGAGAGCTGGAGAGAGACTTTTTGAAAGGGCACGTAGTGATAAGATGAGAGCTAATGGTTTTAAAGTGAAAGAGGGTAGATTTAGATGAGATATGAGAAAGAAATTCTTTATTGTGAGAGTGGTGAGACACTGGAACAGGATGCCCAGAGAAGTCACGGATGCCCCATCCCTGGAAGTGTTCAAGGCCAGGTTGGATGGAGCTTTGAGCAACCTGGTGTAGTGGAAGGTGTCCCTGCCCATGGCAGAGGGGTTGGAACTAGGTGATCTTTAAGGTCCCTTCCAACCCAAACCATTCCATGATTCTATGGTTCTAAAACTGCAAAATGGTTTGTTCCCAACGTTTTAAATATAAAGTTACATGAGAATACAGAGGTTTTCCAATAGGAAAGGGAAGGAGGACAAAGAACCCAACAAAAACACACACACCAAAATGCTTGTTACGAGGTAGCTTAATTGCTCTCAAAACTTTTTTGACCTTGAACTCTATCAGTAAAAAAGTATGCACCCCCAGAACATGTATATTTATAAATTACATACACTATAAAACATACAAAAATAGAAAGTAAAAAAGGATGATCTACAGATGAGCTAAACCCTATTTTTTATAACATTTTATTTATTAATGATAAAAAAACCCATTTTCTTCCCCCACTCCAGCTCCAACGTCTTGCACAACACCTGGGATGCACACACCCCATGTTGGAAACTGTTGGCTTAGAATGTCTAAAAGGTGAAAGTCATCCTTCTGAAATGCACTCAATATCAGAACTTGGAATACGATTTCCCTAAAGTAGCAAAAAATACAATTAAATTGTTTTTACAGTAAATTACACTGGTTGACCACACCGCCCTTTTATGTTTGTTGTACAACTATTGAAAAGGCTGGCGAGAGCTATACTTTACATCAAGACTAAAAACTTAAATGTTTTGTTTGTAATGGATTTTTATTTTTAACAGGAATATGATTTTTTTCATTCCACCAAAAGTCGTTGAGACTTCTTCTACTGGTATAGGGAGGAGACAAGGCAATGCCTGGCATTTAGTACTGCAAAATATTATTTTACAAGAGATTATGCAGTTTCATCTTTCCAACTGGGAAAGCCATTTGGGCACATTACATATACTACCTGAAATTAGGAGTCCCACATTGAAAGCTGCTGGAATTGCTGTTGCCTTTCTATTTTCATAAATGCAAAGAGAAATCTCACCCGGAGTTCATGCCGAAGGAGATTCAGTGCTAATAACTCTCCACCAAATACAGCAAGATTGGGAGAGAGAGTGAAAGGAGAAAAAAAAATGTTCTAGTACAAAGGCAAGCCCACATCCAGAAGACAAAACAAAATCGTGGCCAGCACTGAAGCCAGGCCTGCATAAAAGTCACAACCTACTACAAAGGCAAGGTTTCCCCCATTCGCTGCTTACTGCAGAGAAGGAATCCTTTGGTTTACCACAATTTTAGTATCACCAACTCACATCTAAAAGGCGACCAGCTAGTTATTGATCACCGTTTAAAAACCACTCCCTCAGACCATGCTGATTTTAGCCTGAAGGATGCTCTAATTAAGGAAACAAAGCTATGACAATATATTCAGGTATTTGTTTCTTTTTTTGCTAGATCAAACAATTATGTGTTCAGAATGTATCCCAGCTAGTGAGAAGCGTGACAGGTTGGAAATTCGGCACTGCTTTTAAGGATTTTTGAGTCATTGGGCCACAAGTTTCCATTTCTACATAAGGATAAACAGAAAAAAAAGCACGTGCCCAAGAAACCAAGAGGAGAGACAACACTTTGACCAACTTAGCCTTATTTTGATCCAACATTCCCCAAGCATGTAGTAGTAGCACCCCGAGACAGTCATCTGAAAGACTCCAATTCTGCATCAGTACAGTTGACTCAAAAAAAACTGTTAGAGTGGCAGAGGAAATTATGGCCCACTTACTAAGCCTACGTTTGTTATGTGAGAGTGCTATTTATAATGTCACATGCTGGAACTTGTTCCCAAGCTAGCTAAACCTACATGCTTAATTGACTCAATAGACAATGCTGCATTGTCAAGACTAATCTTTTCCTACAGGCTACAGTTCCTAAACCATGAAAGCTTTTATACATTTTAATTTTCTTAGCCGTTCCAAAACCAGAAAATTTCAAAATGCACACACACATACATACATGGAGAGTATGTATTTGGGAAGCTGCTATATTGACTGCCACTAAAATTCACACATCCATATCCAAGCTGAGTCATCAGAAAACACAAGCATTTTAAAGAACATGGGAGCCAGCAGTTTCTTTAAGTTCCCTTTTCAGACATGCAGGACAGAAGGGACTACAGAAGAAAAAGCTTGGAAGCAGATTCATGCCACCAATATACACCATGCAATGCATGGAGCAGCAGCTTCCACATCACACTAGATTTTGACTAAGCCACCTTATGAAGTATCTGTTTCAAGTTACTTCCCAAGAGTAAAGATTTGCAAAGAAAGAAATCTAATTAGTTTAAAGTCTGAAAAGTTGTCAATTAAGAACTAATTTAAACAAAGATTACCTTGAATGCTGCAGACAGACTGAATTGCAAACTCCTGCAGACCACTTTTTATTCATATTGATGAAAAATGCTCTCAGGGGTAAAAAAGCACATTTAGGAAAAAAAAAGATACCAAAAGATACGAAGTTTTGCACAGTAAACAAGTATCATGAAGTAATTCGACAGTGAAATGGAACTTTAAGTTTTTCTACCTATCGAAATAACTGATGAATTTTGGGAACTGAAGTGATTTAAGTACTACTTATTTAAAACAGCAAACTGGCTCAATCTCTTCTATAACTGGCTTCAGAAAGCTGAAGTTCAGTATCTTAGGATCCACCAAATAATTTTGTTTTTTTAATATTTTTCCTGCCTCCTCCAAACTCGATGAAAAGAAACACCTTAGAGAACAGCACTATTAAATCTCAAAAGCTCTTGAGCAGCTTTAGGAAAAAAATAACAAATAAAGAAGAAAAAATAATTAAAGTATGCTTTCTCAAACTATTGCCAGGTGTAAGCGACTAGCAGAACTGAAGTTTTGATAACACCACCAAGCAACTCTGATAAGGGCACTTGAGTTCTTTAAGAAGCTTAAAGTCAATTGTGATCAGCTGCTCCCTATAAACCACACAACTGAATACACCCAACAGTCACCAAAAATACAGAGACAAAAAGTCAAGCTAAACATTAAAAACATCCATGTACAGATGTACATGTATTTTTCTGTGCAAACTGGTTGTTTAATGCATTTACGTTTAATATTTTTATAGTTAAAATAATGAAGATCGTATTAAACTCACTTTTTTGCTAGTATCTTGACAAGATAGCACTCAACAACAAATGTCCTCCCCTTTTAAATGCCAATGCCTCACTGTAAAGACATCCTTCAAAAGGATGTCTTCAAGCACTTGCGACATTTCTTAAATAGAGAGCAGTCACGAATGACTTTGCTGACCATGTTGCATCCAGCACACTGCTGATAAAACCTGTTTCAGATAGTACACCGTATCTCATGCTTCATTAACTCAAATTGAAAACAACCTTCTAAGACAATGGAGGGTTAAGTTAACAACCGTCATGTCTTTCCTCTATAATGCATCTCCTCCTTCCAATTTTCCATACCAAGAACCCGTAAGGTTTATATTGTAGGAGGATAAAACAGCTTTGCAAAAACAATGTATTACTCCCTTTAATAACATGCTGAAGGGCATCTGGTCCCATTTGTTTTGCTTTTTTCTGATCTTCATAAAAACGCCATTATTCAACCTGACTGCAAAAATTAAAAAGAAAAAGTTGTAGATAAAAAACTGCTAAGTTACTTAAAGCATAAAAAATAGACTCCAAAAAGCCAAGCCATGTTGGAAAGATGTTCTTTCAGTTGCCACAGGGTCTAATGATATTTTGACAAGACTGCAATTATCCTTCTCTTACAAGAAGAGATCTTGTTCTCCACGTCTTGCCAGGATAATACTGCTTTTAATTAATGCTTTTGTTGTGAAGTGTACCCTCAGGCAGTAATAAGTTTTATAATAATTTCAGTATGTAGCATGTATTTCCCCACACCATTTATTCAAAATTTCTCATCATTTGGCCTCATAGATAATGCCCAAGCTCTTACCTCCCAGAACTCTTCACAACATGGCTAAACACTGTTGTGCTGAGCAAGGCACTGTTAAAACATGCCTTTGTATGATTGTTTTCCTCTGCTTCTCTTGAGAAGAAAGTAATATTTATATGCCTATCAGACTGGCACAACCACAAGGAACCAAATTTCCCTTTAAACATCAGTCCCAGTTTCACTTTCAGGAAATTGGCACATATCTTTCTTCTTCTCAAATAGTTGATACATGCTTTTAGTGTATTATCTTTTAAATAGTTATAACCATTGCTGACGTGTTGTAAGGTGCCAATCTTCAATTACGTTTACTCATCACTAAACCTGGGAAAGAAATACAAGTACTTACCATGCACTACGTAACCCACCTCTCAAATTTGAAAAGTCTCGCTAAAGGAAGTTACAAACCAGAGCTTCAGCAAACAAACACACAATTACTGAAGCCGCAGAAATCTAGACACATATTTATCCAAAGCCTGAGACAAGTTAAGTACTGTGTGGGAATAGTTATGAAATCCCTGTCAAGAAAAACTAGGCCTCAAGTTTAATCCACTGCCTCTCTACCACAAACAGCTGTGAAGTAACTAACTCATTTTTAGTTTAAATATTATGAATGAATAAAACATTACTGTCTAGTTAACTCCATAAGAAGGTGGAAACTTTCTAACCAACTCTTACATGCCAATTAAAACTGGCTTTACAATGTGTTTGGACAGATTGCATTGACTTTGAAAAGTAAATTCAATATGCAAGCTGCTGCCTTTACAGACTGCAGAGACTCATTTTTATCTGCCACATGTTCTCTGATCATATTCAAGAAAAGAAATTAAAATTTTAAATCTCACTTCCATTGGAGTATTCAACCTTTTTTTAAAATTAAAGTGGTGTCTGTATTCTGGTAGACTCAATTCTTCAATGTGCTCAGGCACTAAAAGCAGTAGTAAGTTTATACCTTTAAAAAACAGGAGTTAGTGTTAAACATTATTTCCATTTGTTTTTCCATTACTTTTTTATTTCTCTAATAAAATAAATTCAACATTCTGTCCGATCTCTCAAAAGAGAAATTAATTTCAGAATCCTATCTCCATTTCATGCAGAAACAATCTTCAGTTTCTCCTGCATGGTCTTTGCATGACTTCACTGAAAGTAAATATTTAAATAGAACAGCATTTGGTAAGAATAAATGTAGGTATTGTCAACAGCTAAATTAGTGAAATACATTATCTGGCCTATATCAAGAAGGTAAAACTAGGTGACAGCCATCTCTGTTCCCAAATTCTCTTGCTGTGGCTGGAAGGTGCATCTGTCTAAAAGGGCACCACTTGAATTTTTTAGCCAGGTTGGACTTGTTCGTGCAGCCTAAAATCTGATGAACTAGTAAAAACAACAGCAGGTTGAACTCCAAGTTCTGTGCTTTTGATTTGCAAACGCAACAAGTGGAAGAGTTCTAAGGCTTACAACATGACAGAAAATGAAGTTATTTAGTATGAACTCTATTTGAACCGCTTAACAGACTAAGACCACTCACACACACACATTGAATTGCAACTTTAAGGTTTTACAATCTTAACTGCCAGTTTCTTCTACACCACTGACATATTCACCCAGCAAATAACTACTGATGGAGTCAATCAGAGAGGTCAAAGCCAAACCAAAAATAAAGATCTTAAGCACCCAGGCTTTCCTTAGAAGAAGTGGCTGAATTGCCACAATCAATAGAAATCTACTGGTTGCCTTGAAACAGCATGCTATAAGCATTAATTAAAAAAATTATCCTTTTGACCCTTCCCCTTTTCTTTAACGGAAAGCCTTACTGTGTTACCCAGTTCACAATATGTTTCTCAGAACGAAGCAAAACATAACATTGGAATGAAAATGGATTCATCAAACAGAAGCAGATCGAATAGAGTTAGAATACTAGACTTCTGGTAATCAATCTGAATACTATTAATACCAAATCATTCACTAAAAGTATTCAGTCTCTAAAAAACTGTAAATTGGCTTCAATTAACTGTACAATCAAAAAGCTTGTATCTTGATACAGAGCAGTATTTAAAAAGGAAGTTAAAGTCATTAATTTTTACTGTCCCTCTCCTGTTGTTACTGGGTGACATTACCACCAATGGCACATCTACAGCTACCAGAATGAAAAAATAGGTCACAACCTAGAGTATAAATAAAGCGTGTAACTTACAACCGAGATTTCTTCCTTTTCTATATGATTTTTGTCACACTGGCCAAGCTGCCTAAAGTTACTCTGTCAAGACTATTAGAAACCACATGAAATAACTTCAAATACAAGCATTTCCAGAATTGGAACTACAATCTTTCTATCTCAGGCAAACCTGATAATTTCCACTTAGAAAGAACAGAAATTTTATGCTACACAAAGTCCTTGACCAGATTTACACCAAATATCTAAGTCTAACACTGCTATACCTTTTCATTTCAAGAGTGTGTCAACTACTGAAATCCTATATTGAACACTGAGAATTTTAATGGCATTTGTTTTTTAAAACGTATTTGTGTGTTATAGTTCTGACTCTAGAATAAAGTCACGTATCTTTCGATTTGTGTATTGAAAGTATACATATGGGTGAACAAAATGTTCACAGACAAGTTGAATATATCTTTCTGTAATGAACACATATGCTGAAACTATTTGCTCTATCATCATATAGTAGGAAAGTTAATTAAAGAATTCAAAGTTTACTTAAGTTTTACACAGCAGTTAGACCAAGCTGGTCAACTGGAAGAACAAGTCATAAATCAGAAAGGAGCCATGTGTAGCAAGGAACAACTTCATTTTTTATTCTGGTGTTTGAGATGAACCATAACTGCAGTAACTACTTATACAAGGAACAGAGAAGAGGAGATTAAAAAAAGCATTGAACTTCAGAAAGTTTGTAAAATACTAAAGTTTATTCACACTTTTAAATATCTAGTAGAATACCTGAGAACAGACAATGGTACAGGCTTGAATTTGGTATTAGTATCAGCCCCTCCAAGAATAAACCATGACAAATTCCTTTACTAGCAGACCTGCACCTACACGTTTCTTGTTTTCTTGTTTCCCTATATCCACTCCTGTTGGTCAGACACTCAGTATTCCTCATCATCCTGCTTTGCCTATGACAAACAAAACAGCCACCGGTACCTGATGAGCAAAAAACACAGTGCAGAACAAGCCTCTCTCTCCTCTTATGCTTCTGTATGAAGCCTAACTGAACTACAGGAAATAAAGCAGCAGCATGCTAGTTTTGTCACGGAAAAGAGTAGTATACCATACTGTATAGGCATGCAATTGTCATTTCAAGCTGCCATTACTACTTGAAACTAAGCTAAATCATTACCTGTTTTATCTGGTTTTGCGGAACAACTTTGCTTCAACACAAGGGAGAAATGAAGAAATCTCAATTCTGCACTATTTTACCAGTTCCTTTCTATTTCAGTCTCCCTGTAAGCACCCACTCACATTACCTGCTGTATGAATTGGCACCTTGCTCTACACTTCAATTCTGCTGGTAGCTGTGCTTCAAGAACTTGCAAGCTGTTCAACAACAACAAAACCCCTCAAAAAACCTCCCAAAAACCAAAACTGGTGTGGATACAGTTATGAATAAAATTATGTGATTACCCTTTTCTTCATAAAGCTCGCACTTTTTATGATTTATTCTGCTGATGTAGATCATCAGAACATCTGCGATTTTTGCTTGCACAGGTGTACTTACACAACTTTTGAGGACAAATAAGTACTTACTCTGATTTTACCTGGTCCAGTAACCGTCAGAGCCGCAACGGGCGTACTAAAGATTTATGCTGCGTAAGTACACTAGTTTCAGTGTTAAATATCCCACTTAAAAATAGAACAACTCAGAATATTTATTAACACCCCACTTTAGATCTAAACCACTTTGCTTTTGTAGAACTGGAGGTTTTTCTCCATTTTATTTTTAGCATGCTTTGATCAAATTATTACTGAGAATGGTTTTGTGGGAATATTAAAAGTCAGTCATAAGTCAGTCATTAGTTGAACTCGGCATGTTTTTCTTGTATTAACTTCCGAAAACCAGGTGTACAAAATTTACACTAATAAACTAAAATTAAAAGTTATCCACATTAAGATGTTGACTTTGTGCAAATGTTAAATGCTGTTAAAGGCTTAAACAAGCTGAAATTCTGTTGAGCACTCGGTAGGCTTAAAAATTAAATGCTTATATGCAGTGACAAAAATCTAAGCTATCTTCCTCTCAACACTCCTCCCAAAACCCACAGTATTTCAGATCTTCCACTTCAGCTAGAGGTTTTTTTCTCTGATAAATTACAAGGGAAAAACCTATTCTATATAAAGGCATGAAAATTTTGTTTCAAAACAGCTTTATTAGCATATTATCCATGATAGCATAGCATATCATACTGGCTAACAGCTCAGATGTATGCCTAAAATAGTTTTATCAGTTAAAAAACAAAACAAAAGCACAAAAACCCTGAAACAACAACAAAAAATCCACCACAAAACCACACACACAGACACACCTTGCTGACTTCAGCTGAATTTAGTTCTCACATCAAATTTGTAACTGCAGCAAAGCCACGTTTACACATATTGTTAGAACTTTCTAAAACCAAGCTCAGACCTCAGAGTATCAGCTACAGAATGCACACCAGACCACTGCCAAGTATTACACTTACCCAGCATTAAAGTATTTCTTTTTTGTTTTTGTTTTTTTTTCCCCCTAATTGCCAGTCCTAAGTAACTAAGATGTGGATTGGTGGGATGGAAGAAACATTGTACACCATGTCACCCTGGTTCAGTTTCTGTGCAACAGGAAGGTGGTATCCCTATGCAGATGTCTACAATGAAACTTCTTCAATCTCAGCTTACAAGCCAGACAAAAACCAATGCTTTTTTTTTTTCCTCCATATGGGTCATTAAGAAGCGCTCTCCCCATTATTTTATTTGCCTTTTGTGAAGTTCCTATTAAGCTACTTATTAACCCATGGTTTTATTTACTAAAAACCAAATAAAAACCCCCAACAACTACCATCCCTCAAAAAAAAACATTCAAACCAATCCAGCTTGTCTGTATTATTTCCACTGTCCTCCATTGAGGTACCACATATTTCTAGCAGAAGACTGACATTTTCTGTTAATGACACTGAAACAGATCATCTTACACCATGTTTCAGATTACTTCAATGAAATCTTTGCTTCTATAAACAGCACGGGAATGCAAATTCCACAACAGAAGACGATACTCATCACATATCTACAGGAGCTTAAACACAAAGGTTTTTTGTTCTGGTTTATTTTTTTTAACCAAGCATCTCAAAATACAGTTTGAAGAGTGAAATTTTGTAGACTTTTTAAGCTAACTTTCTTGAGGATTGCAGTCAATTAGCTCTCTGAATTTTAGATTAAGAATACCCAGTTTTGTTGAGCATCACTATACCTGCTAGGATGTGGGTAGAGAATAACTGAAAAACCGAAACAACCCCTTTTCTGGAGGTTTATAACAGAATGTGGATTCCAGGAAGACAAGAATAAGTGTCATGCCTTACTACTGGCTTAATCTTGGAGTGACTGTGTTTAATATTCACAATGAATTTGTTTGCAACTAGCAACAGAATACTGCTTAGAAACTTGAGTCAAGAATTAAAAAGCAACATTTCAATACAGCTTTTTAAAAATCTTTACCATCGTCTCTCCTGTAAATGTATTTTTACCATTCAGCTCAGACATTACGAGGTTGATCAAAACACTGAGTAAATCACAGGGTAGAAGAGATTAAAAACAGGCGTCAGATGAATCTGAAATATATTTCTTGCAGACGACATGAACGGATCAAATCCTGTCTCAAGCTGACCAGGATAGGGCATGAATCCACCTATTTGTCCATAGGAAATGGTCACAACATGATTTTGCATTGCAGAGAATATTATTGACAGCAATTCTAAAAAAATAAGTAAAATAAAAAAACCTATCAAAAAAACCCCACAACCAACAAAACTCTCCTCTAAACCACCAAACCTACTCAGTACATCTCAGAGTACATCAAAATTGTTTTACTGGCTCCAAAATTGCATTTGGTATTCTAGAAAAATATCACTATAGTTGTGGAGAAATAAATAAATTAAATGTATTATTTAAAATTTGATTGCATCATTTGCTACAGTTCTGATAAAAGTCACCAACAGAATCACAGAATGGCAGGGAGGTCCCCCAGTCCAACCCCCCTGCCAAGGCAGGTGCCCCCAAAGCAGGGTGCACAGGAACGCATCCAGGCGGGTTTTGAATATCTCCAGAGAAGGAGACTCCACAGCCTCCCTGGGCAGCCTGTGTCAGGGCTCTATCACAGTAAATAAGTTCTTCCTCATGTCCAGGTGGAACTTCCTGTGCTCCAGTTTGTGCCCATTGCCCCTTGTCCTGTCACTGGGCACCACTGAGAAGAGTCTGGCCCCATGCTCTTGACACCTTTAGATATTTATACGCATTGATGAGATCCCCTCTCAGCCTTCTCTTCTCCAGGCTGAACAGACACAGGTGTCTCAGCCTTTCCTCACAGGAGAGATGCTCCAGTACCCTCATCATCTTCATAGCCCTCCAGTGGACTCTCTCCAGTAGTTCCCTATCTCTCTTGAACTGGGGAGCTCAGAACCGGGCACAGCACTGCAGGTGTGGCCTCACCAGGGCAGAGTAGAGGGGGAGGGAGGATCACCTCCCTCGACCTGCTGGCCACACTCTTCTTAATGCACCCAAACACTGTGCAAATTATTTTAAGAGCTCTAAGAACATAAAATATTTGGTTTATGATTATATTGAATTTTAGATTAACAATACTAAAATCCATTAGCTGTACATTACAGAGCAGTGACTTTTTGACTAAAACTGGATTCCTATGTCATATGGAACGACTCCACACGCACCTCGCTTCAGTGGCACCAGATTTCAGGCTTAACTTACTCTCATGCAGCATTTATCTCTACTTCCTCCTGTAAACAGCCACACCATGAACTGTATCTGAAAACAGGTCCAGTTGAAAAAAAATCATCGCAGAAAAAAACTGGTACATGGCTCATGATGTAACTACCAAAGTAATTATACCAGCACAGCAACAGTTACGAAACTCACAGAGGGTGCCTCAAACAAAACCTACAAACAAAGCTTGCTTTCACTCTTCAAACCCAACCTATCCCAACATAAGAACATCTTTAACCTCATCATGCTCTGCTGTCTTCCCAGGAGTTTCCTTAGTGCAATCCCACATGCCATGACAAGTTCTCCAACAACTGAGTTGCAGGTAAAAGTTAAGAGTAACTGCAGCAATAAGAACCAGGAAGTAGGACCCAAAACAGACCAAGTACGACTGCTGATGAAACAACCATATCTGTGTATAAATATGTCTGCCTTGCATTATAGGCCCCCTATAATGGAACCGGTAGTGAAGTTAGTGTTGTAAGACTTTTTATCAAAATCAAACTACAACAAAAGACACACTTTCCCAATGGAAATACATTTTTCTCTGTTCTAATTCTCTCTTCTCTGTTGTATCTTGTTCAGAAACCCGCAATTACAAAACACCAAGAGTACAAATATGGAGGATGACTTCACAGACAAGCAGTAATCTCTTCTATTTTGAATAGGATTCCCTGCTATTATGACTTAACATACAGCTTATAGATCATTTAAGAAGCCACGTCATATGCTAGCTGAAATGTGGTTACTGTATTACACATCCAATAACCTGTCAGAACTTCAAGCAAGTTAAATGGAATTGCATAAATACATTCACAACAGTAAGCAATAACCTAGAAAACTGATACACATCAACCAGGCATTCCAGGAAGGCAAGTCCCTGTATGAATTACTGAACACATACAAGACTGTAGAGTACAGCACACTCATTTGGAGAACTTACTCAATCTAAGACAGGACATGGGATGTCACCACACATTACTATCTTATGCACGTGAAACAGACTGAGTAAGTTTCTTAATGGCACTTTTTTTTTTGAATCCTAAGAAAATCCTACCTAAAGCATGACACTATTTTTTTTGGCTAGTAGAGAAAGTACAGCCCACTTAAAAAGTCATTAAATGTGAGCTGTCCATCAGGAGCTACACTAGATGTTTTGCTCTGCTGCAAAGAACCATTTCCTGAATGAGTGTATTAACAGGAGGAAGGGAGGTTGTGGGATCTCCATCCTTGGAGGTTTTCCAGACTTGGCTAAACAGTCCCTTCTGACCTGATTCAGCTTTAGCAACTTTCACGCTTTCAGCAGCAGGTTGGACGGATGACCAACCTTCAATAAATACTAGGTCGGCTAGATAATAATAGACACTAACAGCTGTGTTTGTGGGAAAAAAAACCAAAAACAAACCCAAAAACAACAACATGTCTAGATCATCTGGTAAATTCATGGCTCCTCAATCTTCCAGTCAACTTAAGATCCTAACCATCCTGAAGCTCCTTTGTAGAATTAATCAACCTTCACTGCTGGGGAAGAAAGCTCCTATCTGAACCACTCAAGTGTTTTTTAAAACTCTTGACAATTGTCCCTTATTTTCTGATTATTTACCAATTGCCACATCTGAAACACCATATTCCGCATCACAAAATCAGTTACAGCTGGTTGAGAATCTCAAAAATCCTCAAAAAATTGGAGAGCCAAATACTTTTCTTTTGCTGCCATGATATGTAGATACATTGTAAATGTCTGGTACTGTGATACTAGGAAGTAAAGGCATGGTATTGACAGAAGCTATTTGGTAATCAAACTGTGTTGGGTCTGGGTGGTGGGGCTTTGATAGTGTAGCCCTGTCAGAAGCTGCTCCAAGCTCCCCCAGCTCCAAGGCGGCCCTGCCTCGGGCTGAAGCCAGGCCATGTAGAGACAACAGATGGGCCTCTGCCATAACGGATTTAAGGAGGGGACAGGACAAAGAAACAGCCATTGAGACCTGCAGCAGAGGGAGGAGGGGGAGGTGAGAGAAACACCTGTGCAGATACCAGGAATCAGTGAGGAAGGAGGGAGAGGAGGCAGCAGGAGCAGAGATCCCCCTGCAACCTGCAGGGAGAGGGCAGGCTGTGCCCCTGCAGCCCACAGAGGACCATGGTGGTGCAGCCCATTAAGGACCACGGCAAGGCAGAGATGGACCTGCAGCCCGTGAAGGACCATGGTGGAACAGAGAGGGACCTACAGCCTGTGGAGGACCCCATGCCAGGGGAGGAGGTGCCTGCTCCCAAAGCAGACCTTCACTGTATGGACAGCCCGTGCTGGGTCGGTGCATTCCTGAGGGACTGCACCACACGGGAAGGACTCACATGAGAGGGGCTCGTGAGGGCCTGTGTGCCATGGGAGAGACCCCGTGCTGGAGCAGGGGAAGTGTGTGAGGAGCCCTCTCCGCCTGAGGAGGAAGGAGCGGCAGAGAATCTCTGGTGAACTGACTGCACCCCCTGTTCCCTGTCCCCCTGTGCTACTGAGGGGGGAGAAGGAAGAGACATCGGGAGCAAGGGGATTCAAGCCTGGGAAGGAGGGGTGGGGGACAGGAGGGAAGGGAAGGGTATTTATTTGTGCTTTAAAATCTGGCTTTCACGTCTCCTTATCCTACTCTGCTTTGATTGGTAACTGATTAAATTGACTATTTTTTCCCCAAGTTGAGTCTGGTTTTGCGCATGACCATAACCTGTGAGTGAACCCTCCCTGTCCTTGTCTCAACCCACCAGGTTTTGTCACATTTTCTCCTCATCCCGGGTGGGGGAGGTGCAGTGAGTGAGCAGCTACCTGGTTCTTTGTTGCCAGTTGGGCTCAAACCACAACACCAAACTTGAGTAGAATATGAAATGACTGTTCCAAAACAAGGTTGAGATCGACATTCTTTCAGCACAGCTGGAACTGAGTATACGAAGAAACATAACATGTCTTCCAAATACCCTGGTATAGCTTATTTCTCTAATGACACATCCATTCAAGGAAAAACATACACACATGGGTAATACCAGCCACAACATATTTTAAAAAGAATAATCCAAGTGAGACTCATTTCTAGAATAATGACACACAGAGGCATAATTTTATCACACCAGCATTCTTCCGTTTTGTTGGAGCAACTCCCAGACAAAAGCTGAAAGCAAGTGCAGGGAACCTTTCCCTTCCAAGGTGAATGCACCAACAGNACTGAGGGGGGAGAAGGAAGAGACATCGGGAGCAAGGGGATTCAAGCCTGGGAAGGAGGGGTGGGGGACAGGAGGGAAGGGAAGGGTATTTATTTGTGCTTTAAAATCTGGCTTTCACGTCTCCTTATCCTACTCTGCTTTGATTGGTAACTGATTAAATTGACTATTTTTTCCCCAAGTTGAGTCTGGTTTTGCGCATGACCATAACCTGTGAGTGAACCCTCCCTGTCCTTGTCTCAACCCACCAGGTTTTGTCACATTTTCTCCTCATCCCGGGTGGGGGAGGTGCAGTGAGTGAGCAGCTACCTGGTTCTTTGTTGCCAGTTGGGCTCAAACCACAACACCAAACTTGAGTAGAATATGAAATGACTGTTCCAAAACAAGGTTGAGATCGACATTCTTTCAGCACAGCTGGAACTGAGTATACGAAGAAACATAACATGTCTTCCAAATACCCTGGTATAGCTTATTTCTCTAATGACACATCCATTCAAGGAAAAACATACACACATGGGTAATACCAGCCACAACATATTTTAAAAAGAATAATCCAAGTGAGACTCATTTCTAGAATAATGACACACAGAGGCATAATTTTATCACACCAGCATTCTTCCGTTTTGTTGGAGCAACTCCCAGACAAAAGCTGAAAGCAAGTGCAGGGAACCTTTCCCTTCCAAGGTGAATGCACCAACAGAAGTATTTGCATCCCAAACTTCACAAGGAAGACTAAACTTTTGAAGACATAGCAACCATAGCAGATACTAAGATCCAGAAACTGACTAGAAGATCTGATTAGAAGCAGCAAATAGGTTTTTTTTTAAAAAAAAACCCTACCAAACCAAAAAGCAGCTACAGGATAAGGATAGGTCCTGATATGACATGAACAAACAATTACTGCTAAGAAATGAAAAAGAAAAACCCAAACCAAACAAACAAAAAAAAAAAAAAACAAAAACCACCCCCAAAACCAGGAATCAGCAGCTTTTGCAACAGACATAGGCCTCTAGTCAACTTCCACAGGGCCCTATACACTAGGATCTATTCAAGAAAAATAAGAGCAGCAGGATCACAAAGTTTCCCAGTAACACAAATTCATTTTTAGTCAACTGCTAACTGCAAAAACAAAAGTATATATATTAAAAGGACAAACAGCAGAAGGAATATATTGAATTTTTTATATTTTTTTTAGATGCAAGGTTCAGAATGGTGGATGTTGCAAAGCATTCTTAACCTTTCACTTGAAAAATAACTGAAATTGGAAAAGGCTTACAGAAGGGCTGCAGGGATCACTGAAAAGAACTTCTATCCCAGGAAGACTCAGCAGGCTAGGACTCTTCAAGTTTCAAGAGATAATTTCCAGAGGAAAAGATATCACTCTGGAGGAGAACAAATATGCATCAACTGTTCATTGTCACTTCCAAAATAAGAACTGGGCACCACTGAATGAAGCTGATGGGAGCCAGGCTTAAAAGAAAGCAAAGGCATTTCTTCATGCAGTGGATAGACAACCAGCGAGACTCCTTGCCAAAGCATGCAGCAGATGCTGAAGGTTTCTATGGTCTCAAGGGGAGACACAGTATACAAGTCTTGGAGGGCAGCTGGAAGCTGGGAGAGTTCTCGGAGAGTGTGTCACATATCCTTGCCCTGTTATTAGTCTTTCAGAAAAATTTGCTCATGACCACTACTGGCAACAAGATACTGATCTGGACATGCCCTTGGTTTGAATCAATATGGACAGTTTACCGAGATGCTGCTAACAAGCTCTCTTACAAGAGCAAAGCTGGCAGGATCCAGCAGCTGCTAGGTTTTAAAACTGAACATCTTAACAAAAACAGCAGATGAAGACTTAGAGAGAACAGTATAGCTACTTCTACTGCCTTCCTACTGCAAGAATTCCTACTTTTTATCTCCAATTCAACCACATATAATCGTCTGAATTTTTTCCTTCATCTAATCATTATGAGTATACCTTAGATGCATTACACAAAAAGATACCTAGATGAAACAACACAACAGTTTTGACCTATTCTGCCTTGCTATGTCCACCAAAAGCCCAATATTGGCTCGGTAGGATCCACTTGAGGGGTAAAAGCTAGGAAATTCTCAGCTGATCTAAAACACTGGGCAGGAACAAAAGCTGAACAGCCTAATAGCTTTGACAAATGAACATTTTTTTCTTTAGCAGAAATATTGCCTCGAAAGGTATGCAAGCGATATACTAACCTAAATGAAAAGCTACCAGTCCTAATGAAATGCAAATGAAAAGATTGTTTCATGAAGCATAATGTGGTAGCACCAGTTGCTACTGTACTACAGCCTGTAAATCTTTAATAAAACTTCTTTTTGGATGCATCAGTTTGATAAAGTAATCACTTACAAGAATTTGTATCTTATTTATTTTTCAGCAGCTTGCAAAACAGACAAAAGATTTTTAGCTGGAAGTCAAGATCTGAACAACATCCTATACAAGAAAAGAACATGCACGTCTACTTCTTTAAGAGAAAGTGTATCTTGCATTTTGACTAAATGAAGAGAGACAAAATATATGCATTTCTACCTACATATGGTAGATGGGGATGGAATATCTTAAGAGTGGGTATGTAACTGCACTTTAGTATTCTAAGCTCTTGTAACTTTGTATCACAACTGCAGGTAAGGGAAATAACAATCAAATACATTTATCTGTAGAAACTTGATAGAAGTTAGTTAGCTCAGCTAGTTATGAAGGAAAAGCATCATGCATTAGCAAATGATAAGTTTGCTTATATCTTTCATATAAAGAATTTTACACAGTTATAGGCAAATTATGTGTAGATCCTGGCAAAGCGAAAAGCATCAGCACCAGAATCTCCTGTATTTCAAATAAATTCCATACAAACAGAATTTGTTCTGCATGCACAAAACAAGAGCTCAGCAGCTGCTTATGAGGATAAAAGACTTCTTCCCACAAATTTATTTACATAAAATGTATCCATTAGAAAATCCAGCAATTTTCACTTCATTGCAACTCTTTCAACTATTTGGTAAGTCAGCTGTTACCTTGGCTTAGAAAGCACTTAAAATCCTCCCCCTTCAGTTTCAGAGTAAGCATTTGAGGCCATTTTAAAAGGGCAAAACTTGGCACAGACCAGGATCTACACTCCCACTCCAACAGGACTGCAGAGTGGAGGAATCAATTAAAGTTCACACGCAATCTTGGAATTGCTCACCATCACAGCATAAGCAGGATTCAAATAGTAGCCCTGAGCAAAAGCCACACAAATAGCTGCACCAGAAGAAAAAAAAAAAAAAGTCCCCTACTCCTTCCCCCCTCCCTATTCTAATGTAACCTTAAAACCAGAAGTTGGAAAATAGGTACCACAACTATGAAACTGAATTAAGATTTTTTCCTGAAGACATTACCACATACAACTGACATTTAATTCATTAAGAAAACAATGAACTGTCCAAGTTCCTCAACAATTTTCTATAATACAAAGCTGATCATGTCAAGACCCATCTAAAAGCCTAATCAAAAATGGGCACAAATTTGAATTGCAAAATATTTTTTAAAAGAATGTAATTAAGACTTCCTTTGACCTTGTTAATAGGGATGATAAAATGTTAATTCTGAACTGTTTATGCGAAGGTCTGTTTCACATTTTCTCTTCCTTATGCCTAGCCAGTGACTAAATTATCAGGATATTGTGAAATATCCAATAGATTTTTTTCCAGTTATTAGTCATCACAGTTAAAAAAAAGACAAAACCAAAACCCCACAAGCATACAGATTACATCAGTTGTCCTAATACTACAGATCTGAAAGTTCCTGTCCTGATTCCTAGTAATTATTTGGTCCCAATATCTTAGGCCTGTTTTAGAATAGTTTCAGAGTAAGATTCCCATAAAAAATGAAAACCTGAAAGATCAATTATGAAAGGGAATGCTTACTTCAGTCCAAATGTTAAACTCACTGGCTAGAAGAGTTTAAGTGACATGCACAGATGGAAATGAGATGTACATGCATTTAGGGACAGAAGGTAGGAAACTGAAACACAGCTCTACGCTGATGGTAACATACACACAATTATGTCAACAGCAGCACAACAAAAAGCTCTCAAAAAACTATCGATACACAAACTACAGCGCAGGCAGTTTTAGCTTAGTCAGGCTCATGCGTACAAAGCCCTGTAACCAGGGAATGTGCTATTAACTGTTCTCACTGAAGACTGCAAATATTTAAAACTTTTTATTGTTAAACGAGAATAATTCATCCTGACCCAAAGATCAGCACAGAAGTCAGTGGACACCCAAACCCCAATTAAAGCACAATATTATTATTTTTCTTTTTACAAATATGTTTTTCATATATATACAAAAATGGCCTACAAAGCTGGGCATAGAACATCCTTTCAAGTCCTTTCAACTTTTTTTTGCAATAGCCTTTGTATGTCAGATCACACCTTTTTAAGTGTATCTCATTTCATACCCTTAACTCATGCAAAGCTGGTTACTCTGACAATGACAAAGGTTTTGTAAACAAATTTTAAAAACCACCACTGAATTATGTGCACACTGGATATTTAGGTCTACCAACTATATTAACTTTACCATCAGCATAGTTAGTAAATATGGAAAGAATTTTCTCTTTTATTCTATTTCGCACCATTCTAAGGAGACTGTATCAATGTTGGAATGAAAGAAATAACAAAGGACTTGCCAATCAAGCCTTTCAAATAGGAACAACAAACTAAAAGAAAAAGAAATTGAAAAGTGAGATCCTGTAAGAAAATATACCTGTGAATTGTGTTCGTTTCCTTTACCCAAAGAATTCAATTTTGCCTATACAATCTATGCTTGTTTGCTTTCAGATAATGCTTTATTACATCATAAATGTCTAATTTTACGACATATCCAGAAAAGGCAAGAAGTTTACTTAGCATTTCAGTTACAACAGGTAATCAGAAAGGGAAAGGCATCCTTAAAGCAGTAACACTATTTAAATAAACTTGTGTAGTGCAGACAGACTTCCAACAAAGCTCTCCATAAATCAGTACCCATTGGAGATAAACCAGCTAAAGGGAAATGACCTTTACTTGACTTTCCTATAAAACAGTTCAGCAGAAAAAAGAACTGGCTTCACAACCTCAATGTAATAATCAATAACTAAACTTAACCACTAACACTGATCTAAGTTACCGAACAGCATGTCAGAGACTCAACAAAAGGGATGTAGTCTTTCACTATGACGCAGCAAAGCCTCATTAGTGAAATTAAAGCGAAGTCCAAGACTGTTTTCAAGACAGCTTTGTTTCCTTAGCAACTGGCATGACTGACAGGCAGTATACTGGTAAAAGTCTTACTTTACAAGGCAGCTTTATATTATTAGCTTGACTTAACCAGCAATTTAGAAAACCTAGCTATATCTGCCTGAAACACAGCTTGAAGTAACTTAAAAGTCAGATAAAACACCAGCAGAGTGAATCCCAAAAAAGACTCAAACAAGCACTTCATGAGGCCATGAAACATGGACACAGCTTAGTCACACCTTTCAAAAACTCCTGTTCTCCAAATAAGAACCCAGTTTTATTTACCAATAAATAGCTTTTAAGTACCATTTTCATAATAAAGACAAAGTTCCACCATGCTCTAGATTCCTAGCTAAATGCTTATCAAAAACATGGTTTATCTGGTAAATTTCCCAATATAGCCTTACATCAAAATAAGGCTTAGCAAGCTGTTTGTGAGAGTATGTCCTGCCATTACAAGGCATCTATCTGTCAACATTCCAATACACAGCCTCCTCCCAAGAACCTGGTTTCACACTATGCTATCCCCCAGGCTGTCAAATTTCCCCTACAATCCTCTTTCTCTTGGGTCAGCTTCATGGTATCCTGACCATGTCCTAGGGGCACCTGCCACTCACAGAAATATGTACATTTCCTGCATTCAACCAACGGAAATTTTCTTTAGAGTTTACAAGAGAAACTGAGTCATTTAAATATTAGGGTCTATATAATCATGCACAGCTTGTTTGGGGGGAAAAAAGAAGAAAAAAAAACAGGAAAAACCACACCTTAAAAAAGGAGACAAAGTTTACGCAACTAGTGAAGGACAGCAAGTTCCACCATGAGTAAGTTTTACTACATATGTGTGCTTGGATTGTACAAACAATAAACGCAAGTATGCTGGAATTTACAAAAATACAAGGACATAAAATTAATAGGAGAACTGAGTAGCTATAGTTTCAAAAGGTTAAACTAAATCTAATGACATCATCTGAACTTGTTCCCAGCTATGAAGATAAACACATGCAGTGGTCTGGCCACATATAAAAAGAAGAGAAACATCTCTAGTTTTGGCTGACAGCTCTCTATAGCTGTTTACCTCATTTTTGATTCTTAAGTTGGTTGGCTGTGGGCAGAGGTGCCTAGTCTTAATCCAGAACCTGACAGAAATTGCTTGTAGTTAATACCAGACTAGTTTTAACAGTTAATGATTTATCTCAACCCTGAGTAACACATCTTGCTCTCCTGGGTGTTATTCAGCAAATGCTTATGTCTGATACATGAAAATGTTTCTTCAGGAGTAAACTAGGAACTCTGTTTTAATTTTACATGTGACCCAATTTACGTCCTGCAGTTAAATATTTCAGCATTCCCATTGCTAGTAAGTGACCTTCTCTGAAAGTCTACTGTAAAAATGAATAAACTGAGTGAAAAATGCACTTTGCTTGCTCTGTGTCAGCTTTTACAAATTTGCAGCTTTTGTGCCACAATTGCAGAGGGCAAACTACAAATGAAGGTGTTATATTTGGAATTTTAAAGCTACTGATTTTTTTTTTTCCCAGAAGGGGAAAGTTAAGCAAGTGAGAGATGAATCTTGTAAAAGTATGTATGATTTTACCCACATACGCCACGGATCAGTTCAATTGCATTTACCCATTAGAAGCATTTTTTGCAAAAAACTGGTGGGGTAGTGCCTGCCTTACTTTCATGAGAACTTTCCAGTTAACATGCTCTTATTTTACTGCTTTCTATTGAGTAGGAATTTCCATGGTGTGACTGATGGGTTATAGATTACCCTATGCTACAAACCAGATGACTACGAAAAAAACCACAACTACAATTCTTTGCCATCTTCAACATACAAAAGAAGAAAGGCAAAAGGATAAGAGAGTCCAGAAGACACTCATCTTGATTTATATCAAATTCTTGTTTGTCTTTAGAAGAGGTCAAGACCTGAGAAAACAGAAGTGGTTCGACAGCAGTGTAATTGCTCCCACAGAGCTTGATGCTACTACTTTTAACCAAGTATAACTTGGCAAAATCTTTAATTAGCAGAATTGCAGAGGCATCTTTTCTAAACATGAAGTTCTGATTAAACCTGTATCAGAACCTTCTTTTTATTACTGATCAGAGAGACTCCAAGATTTCTCATTACGAAAGACTAGTAAATACAGATCTCAGTCACAATTACACCTTTCGGACCACAGCAAGATAAAACTGATCTCAGCATTGATTCAGGAGATAGGAAAGTGTTGCCATAAAACAGTATTAGGCATTTAAAGCATATAAACCAAAACTACACCAATGTTCTCAACAACTAAACAAGAAGTTATTTAGACCAATACAATAAAGGAAGTCGAAAGGTTTAGTTCGTATACATTTGCTACTTGAAACAACCGTATTTTTCCTCCTTAATGAACACTGCATTAATACAACCTTATTTTTCTGAGTATGCCATCACTTTCTTTCTCGATTGCATGTATATTCAGATCCTTTTTAGATTTGTAGGAATTATATTCACACTGTACTTTCTACAGCTGGTACATGCTCCCCTACAATATTAGAAGGTCTCACTAGACGTTTAATTCAGTGCTTTTTAGAGTGTATGGAAAGATTTCAATAGGCACCAAATCAGACGCTATAAAGCACAAAGATTATTTTTACAAAAGATATACTGAAAGGCAAAACCTGTGGGATGAAGAAAGGTAGAAAAGGTAGAGATCAACAGTCAATTTAAAAAAAAAGAAGAAAGAAAATTCTCAGAGATAATTTTAATTATTAACTTACAGCCATCACAGATCCTATATTTTTTCTCCACTTCTATTTTCTTCTGAAGATAATAAATGCCAATATGTTTATAAATAAAAGGAAAATACATTAGTGAAAACCACAGGGTATGTTTTCTGTCTACCTGAAACCTTATCTATTCAATTGTTTTTGGAATAGTCTTATAAAATTACCTTGTATGGCAGGGTATTGAATGCATGGATATCGTTGTTCGCAATTTTTCTTAAGCAAAACAAAACTAAACACAAGAAAAGCACCATGTGCCATTGCTTTCACTGATGCCCACCCACTAAGCTGGCTGCAAGTTCTCTGAATTCGGGGGCTGAAGATGTACTTTCATCCTCCTCCCAGCTCAGTCTCAGTGCTAACACAAATAAGGCAGGTTTGCCCTTATTCTTCCTTTGCCCTTTTAAAGATATGGAAATCTTTAGTACAACTGCAAATTTGAAATAGTTTGCACCATTGCTCTTTCACAGGACTCTTCAAGTAAGAGCTAGAAGGAAAGATATACACTTAGTAGTACTATGAATGTCTTCCAAGACAAAAAAAAATTTCTTAAGTTGCCAAAAACAGACCACAGTATGTTTTACTCTAAAAGCATTTTAACTAATATTTCTTTCCTCCAGCTATGTTCTAAAACTGACGGTGCCCATTCTACCCTACACAAATCTCATGGCATTTTTTTATCATCAATCTTAGGAATTTTTGTAAACACTCAGAAATCATCAATATAAAAATGGAATTAATTTTACATATTGCAAATTAAATTTAGCAAACAGAAAAATCTTCAACTGCTTTTTTGTATAAAAAGCATGAAAAAGTGGACAAATCCATGAAAAGCTGAAGCTGCACTTTTGGTTTCCAACAATATAGCTCTTCAGATGAGAAACTAGCCTGAGCTATAGAACCAGAAACACAAGGACTCACATTAACTGATGATTCTGAATACTCATTTCCTCAATAAAGGTATTCAATAAAATGTGCAACTGTGGCAGCAGTTTTTTCAATAAACATCATCTGCTCTGGAAGACTCAGGTTATTTTGGCAGGGTGGGGAGGACAGAAGGAGGAGAGCAGACGATAGTAGTGTCGAGGGGTGGTTCCAGTCAGAGGCAAAACAAGGATGCAAGAGAAATTTAACAGCACTGCTGGATATTTTTCATGTATGACAACAGACAAAAAAGAAAAAGTATAGCAACAAACTTCCTTGTTATCTTAAAACACTTTGGTTTCACAACATCCAAAACCATGTGTACCTCTGTATAGAGCACGTACGAAATGTGGAACGGCGATCTATTTTTAAGGTTTCTGCCACATGGGTAAACACCTCAAACACACCCACAGATACTAATGAAAACCACCTTGGTCTCCTTCAGGAAGTCATTCAACACTTCACAGAAAAAAAAAATAGGAAGTTGTTGATAAACTGCTTGCAAGAACTACTTCCTGTAGGAAAAATAATTACAAGACTGGTTCGCCGGACAATCAGTTAACTTTTCCTCACAGTACAAAATGAGACGAGGTATTACATAGGCTTTGTAAGAATTAAAAGCATAACACTAAGTCTAAATGATACAAAAGTAATTCTAAAATCGAGCAAAACTTACTTTTCTTTCTGCAAGTTTCTGTCTGCTACTGCTATGGCATATTGTCTTTTGCCTAGAGAGCAATGCCCTATCTTTCTCCATAGTTCACTGAAATGTCAACCAGCAGCTGGCTAACAGGAAGTGGTTAAAAAGCAGTGCAGTTGATATCGCCACACAAACCAAGTGAGTCTTCTTTACTGCATGTTTAAGAATGGGCTAAAGCTTACTGCACAGCAATGCCGAGATGACTCAGATGCGACCACTTACTAAGCAGGCAAGTCCTAACGTATGAGTCCTATTTAAGCAGTAGTTTCAGTAAAAAACAGTATTAGTTTTACCAGCTGTACAGCAAGCGTGTTCTAACTCACTGGCCAAAACCATCTGCATTTTCACTAATGGAAAATTATACTCAGGAGTCCTACTCGTAACAGTGAGATGAACACTAATGAGTGGAATTCTGGCAAATCCTGTGTTGGGCATTCATACCCAGAAGGGTTCTATTTATCTAGATAGCAGACTGATTTAGAAGAGTAGTTCTGGTTCAGACCCTGCACTACCACTCTCACTCTCCTTTAGTGTGTATGGATACATGTGTGGTGCATATATAAAATACCTGGCCAAACAACTCTGTGCGTGTATCTACATACAGACAAATATTTTCTCTCCCATAGCCACTATTTTCATTTCTTTGCACAAACTACTATTCTTGCAGTGCTTAACCCATTGATTAGTGGAAGTGACTATATTCCAGACTGCATTAAGTACAGTACTCAATTTTATATTATTCCGTTTGCAGTGTAGTATGATAACTATAACCATAAGGCTTACTAACATCTGGAAAAAATCTAATACTGTTACCTATTCTGCAAAGATCTTTCTAGAGCCTGATTACCAGACTGTTCGTGGAGTGGCTTCAGAACAGAGCAAATGGAAACAAAGAGCAATGCCGCCAGTCCAGTAAAAAAGCTGAATACTTGGAAGAGACACCAAAAATCTGCATGTGGTAGAATGAACCACATTAAATGTATTTGGCATCAGGAATATGAGTATTCACACTTCAAGTAAATGTTTAAGGTATAACTAGTTAAGGCGTGAGTTTTAACGAGCTCACAGCCATGAGATAGAACTTACCACTCAACACAAAAAAAAAACTTCTGAAATACAAACTTGCTGCTCAAATATAATTCTACATTTCTTTGGATTTCTAAAACATACAAAGCAAACATTTTGCTAGTACACAAATCTTCATGAACTCCAATGAAGTTGGTGGATTTCATCCATAGATAGTACTAAACAACCTTTTGCGAACAACAAGTGTTCTTCAAGACCGAACAGAGCCTTCAGAACTGTCCTCGTTGGACTCTCCCATACCACAGCATCACGCAAGGAAAGTCAAAAGAAAACAGCCCATTAAGCTGTCTAAAATCTCCCAAGGTCAGCATGTGACCCAGCAGGGAGAGGTTCAAAAAGTACAGCCTTTATTTTTCTTCCTAACAACCTGGTTTGTTTCCACTCCTTTCCCCTTCAAGACACATCCTTCACAGCTAGCAGCTCTTTCAATCATTTACTTTGGATGTCTGCTTGAGAACAAATGATCTTGCTCATGCAGATGAGTTTGCCAGACTTGTGTGTACTTTCCAGTCTCACGCTCTTTATTGTTCTTGCTGAAACCTGACCCTTTGAAATGGATACCAGGACACCAAGAAAGGACAAAAAAACTTGCAGAAAAAAAGAGAAAGATTTTTTGTTGTAATAATGAAACTGCAGAAAAGCTTTCCAAGAACAAATCTTGCACTCTGGTTTCACCTGAATGAGCATAATCTAAAAAATTGATTATAAGAGCATGAAGACATTTTGCATCTCAAATCGTTCTATGTTCTGCAAAATTGACAGTTATCAAAAACACTTGTGACAGTGAAACTTAAAAATCAAATATCTATTTTTCATGCTTCATAAGCTGCTCTTTAAGAGCTCTCACTAGCACAGTCAAAACAAAGTTTGCTTTTCATTTCAAAACTCAGTCTGTGCTTTCCTCAAGGTCCAACGAGCTACAGTTCTCAAATGGCATAAACTTATACAGTTCAAAAAAATTCTATTCGTGCTCACTGAAGAGCTCATATTCTAGAATATGCTGATTTGTTAAACATCACATCTTGAAGATCTATAGCGAATGCTTATTTTCACATTCCTAATACAGAACAATTGTTTTCAAAAAGTAACCTTCAGGCTCAGATAATGTCAGACAACTGCTGTAACCTCTTTTTGGTTGAAACAAAGTGACACTAACTTCTCTGTACAGAAACGCGACCACTACAGGAACAAGAAACAGTTTTAAGAAGTTATGCAAGTTCCATTTTCATTGCAGACAATGTGAATTTGTTTTTGAAGCTACAAACTCAACTACTTCAATCAAATGTACGTATTAACGACAACGTTTTAGCAAGAAAGGTAGGGATAAAGATGTTTTTCTTGGCTGAAACAAGCTTTACATAAATCACACACTGTGCTGCCTCTCCCCTCTCCCAGCCCTGAAAATGACATATAATGGGTTATTTAGAGACTTGTAGTTAAATAAAATATTCAAAATATAGTCAAAACATTTGAGGCCCAATTATGTGTCTTGGTGGGCACACTTTCAGAAAGAAGGACAAGCTCCTGCTGTTTTAGAAAACTACACAGCATAAAAGAAAATGCTCCCTGATGGATTAGGTGTCAGATGGCTGGCACGTACACCCTCTCTTCAGTTACAGAAAAGGTGACACTAATTTCACTGTGTGAAAAACCTACAGCTGTAGGAACAAGAAACAATGTTAGAGGTTCTGCAATTTCCCTTTCACTGCAGGGAATGTAGACGAGTTAAGAGTTACAGACCCAAACGCTGCAATCAAACACATATTAATTTCTTCATGAGTAGGAAAACATGTTTTGATTGCGTACTTACAAAATTGTCCTTCTTCAAAAAATAATGTCCTGCTGTAGTCTCACTACAATAGTTTCTGAAGTTACTCTGTATTTTTACAACTGTATCACAAAAATGAGGTAAAACATACTTTGAGCTGCATGAGAACTCTGACAAGAATCAGCAAATCCAAAGGTCGCGTTGTTTAGAAATCACTATGCACGTTTCACTGATTTTTAGTATACAATGTAAGACATAACATTCTTCAGCTACGATTAAGATAGGATAAATAGTCACAGAGTACCACATAGTTTTCAGAAACAGCAGAGAGTTGGTATGGGAGAAATACTGAAGTGGTAGGATCTTCTACTTAAAACGAGGAGCACATTTTTTAAAATATGTATTTTAAACATAATGAAATCTACTAAAGTTCAAAGACTGTAAAAACAGAAAAAACAAAAAAACCACCAGAGAAGCAGCAAACTGAAAACAAATTTGACTCACTTAAGAAAGTATCTCTGTCCAGACGGTGTCTTAGCCATCTCCCAACCTGGTGGCAAAGGTACATCATCAGGGATCTCAAACGAAGACTGCCGGAGATGTTGAGAAGATGGAGCTCCGGGTCCAGTCACTACTCCCGAGGGTGTAAGTGTCCCTGGAGAAACAGCTCCCAGCTGCAGTGATGCTGGAGAGGAATGAGCTCGGACATGCTGAGGGGTCAGGGCACCTGCTGTCCCTGCATCAGTGCTGGCCTGCCAGGAGCAAAATTATTCCCATTAAGATTCTTACATTTCAGCAGAAATGCAGCTGTCAGAAGACATTTCACTTTAAATGAATCTCTCAGAAAAAAATAGTAAGTTAGTCACTCTAAAGTTCTGCTTATTTTCCAGTTGTTACTGTTCAGGAGAGCCTCCGCGTAGGTAGGTTAATTAGCATCACAAAAGCTCTTGTGTAAGTCAAGAAATATTAACTGTAAGTATGTACTAAATGCCTTTAGTTTTATTTTGAAAACTAAAGTTTTATTCCTTGGTGCAGGGTTAAGAAAAACACATGCCCGCAGCAGCAGACCTCATATAGCATATTGCATGGTTCATTCCCGGACATTACATCGCACCCACTTTCTGCTGGAGGAGTAAATTTCCCACTCTCCTTTTGAAATGGGGCTGTGGGGGTGTGCAAGGATACCCACACATACACCCTCTGCAGGGGTTTAAATGATTACACAAGGAGAAGAGCAACAAGGAAATGCCAGCTGACAGCAGAGAGTTCCAATGGAGGAAGACTCCTGAACTCAACCACAAAAAAAAAAACAACCCTGTACAAGAAGACTGAACACAAAATTTCCTAACTCGCACACAAACCGCACTTTAAGGGTATCGGGAGCTTATAAAGAGTCTGCCCATGCTTTATCCAAAGCAAAGCTTCAGCCAACTATTGAGCGAGTCAATCAGAAGCGACTCACAAAACCATTCACCAGAGTTACCAGTCATAAGTACATAGAACTTCTTTGCCAGTGTCCACCATGAAACAGAAAAAGCAGCTCCGAGAACTGGATTAAAGTAATATTGAGTTTTTAAAATATATTTACCAATTAATTGATTTTGTAGATACACCAGAACAACACAGACAACTATAGTAAGATGCATCTATCAGCCCTTGCGACCACACCTCTCTACACAACATATTGCACCATACACGAGGCCCCATTACACAGTCCTGCATGGAGACTGATAGTTCCATTTCACTACATCTGTATGCAAGCACATGTGAAGTTTCGTGTCTTAAATTGGAATTTCATTCACTTACATTTTCAAAAAATACGTCAGCTGCAAATCAACTGAATTTAAGGCACTTTAATTCTTGGGAAACAGACAACATCACAGAAACTTAAAGATCTTATCTGTTAAACAGAATATTTTTGTGATACAAATAAACAAAAACAAAAATTTTATTTTAAAGGTTAGTCCACAATGAAGCAAATTATTTTCTGGCTTCAGTTGAATTTCAAGTTTAAGTTCTAGGAACCACCAATTGGCACAAGGAACAGTGATCCAACTAAATATGCATTACAGATGAAGAGTAACGTAGACAAGTAAGATAACGCTAGGCTTAAAAGTCCAAGTTGTATGAACGTCACACATGTTAAGTGCATTTCAACCGCAACAGCTACTTAACTGCAGTTACTGTATTCAACAGGACACAGCACCAATGGAATGTATATCAGTTCACATTTGTACACAATGGAACTGTGATGAGATTTGCACAACTTCGAAAAAAAATATATGTAATAACCTTACTCCTCACTGGATTTCAGTATGTTATTAAAGGTCTGCAAGTCAGAAGCCAGCAAAACTACAGAAGCAACTCGGCCCCACCCCTTTCTATTTTCTTTTCAGTCTTGCAATATGAAGGCCAGGCTGATTTTTTTGAGTATTTGGAAAATGAATTAACTCCTAGGCTGAGCGAGTATGTGCCAAGGTTCAGCCTGGAGTAAACTTCTGAAGCCAAGTTATAAATCCTTCAAAACAGAAGTTTAATAATGGAAATGTTGACAGACCCTTAACAACACGGGTACCGGGCACCAGCACACGGAGCAGGTTTCAACTCCTACTGGCTGCGAAGATAAAGTGACAATAGCCAATAATAAAACCTATTTTATAGCTTAGCAACAAAGTTCATTACTTAATAAAACACTCGAGTAGGCGCAGCCTCCTTCCAAAAAGTCGGCAACGGCAGCCTAAACATTAACTTTCACCCGTATTTGCACCAACGCTTCGGGCTTGGCAGGAAAGTCACGCTGCTTAAAGACCCAACGCTGCCGGAGGCCGAGCGGGGGCCCTGCCCCGCACCCCCCACCCTTCCCCCCGGTCCCTGCCTCGCACCGCCCCCAAACCCCGGGCCGGCCCTGCCCCACACCCACCCACCCCGGGCCGGCCCCGCCGAGGCCGCGGCAGCCCCCGCCCTGCGCCCAGGCCCCGACACTTGAGGTTTCGACCCGCTCCGGCCCAGGGCGCGGGAGGCTCACTCGGCGGACCCTCGACGGCGCCAGACCTGAGGGGCAGCTCGGGAATCGGCTTGTGAAGGGGGGGGACAGTTTAATCCTACTGAACCCAGCGCAGTAATGAAATGGTGGAGAAGTCTGATCGGGGGGGCACAAGCCTGGCACAACCTCATTACCCCCCTCAACAGACGGGCAGCCCCACGACGCGAGAGGATCAGGCCCCAAAGCGCCGTCTTCCAAGCAGAGCGTTCCCACATAAGTCTTAAGGGCTCCCCCCCCACACACTCCCCGCCACCTTCCCGGCGGGGTCGAGAAAGGGAGCGCGGGTCTCGCCAAGGAGCGGATGTGGAGTCCGAGGCCCCGCCGGAGACCGGGCCAGAACCAACGAAGAGCCAGCCTCCC
>VZSC01010137.1:181599-202930 GCA_013398225.1 Steatornis caripensis
GGTGCAGGGGAGTGAGGGGGGGCGGCGGGCCGGGCCGCCTGACGGGCTTTCTCCCGATTCCGCAGAGGTTTCAGTGACTCCAGAGCCTCCCCCGGCGTTTGTGCGTCGTGGATCTGAAAGGCTGGAAAAGACATCTAGAGAAATACCTTTTATTGGATACAACGGGCGAGGGAACGTGGGGGGGACAAAACCGCCAGGAAAACAACTTCCAGAAGTATGCTTCCAAACAGAGAAAAGTTACACAAAACCTTTGTCGCTAACCGCATAGTAACACCTACGTGAGCACGTAGCCACGCAGGGCGTGTAATCTAGGAGCGCATCTTTCCTCTTAAGAAAAGTGGGCAATTTCTACCCGACTTCGTGCAGAGAAGGCCACCTTCATGATAAAACTGGAGGACAGCCAGCTTTATAACTAGTCACTAAATAAGCTTCCACCAAAACAGTGATACAGAGTATGCACGTGTCGCTTGCAGGGATCCACAATCACGTAGGCGAAAGTCTGTTCGTGTCTTTTGCTTGAAGGGTAACATAGGCCGTTATCATCCTGAGAGGAAGTAAAAAAAACAAAACACTATTAGCAACAACATGGATACCCGTGAGTGAATTCATAAAATCTGAATGAAATGAATCATTTTGTTCCAACTGTAACGGCTTATTTCATGGCAAATAGAACAAATACACCATAGTTTGTTTAAGCAGCCTTATGTCTCCGCGAGGATCCTGACACTACAAAATGCACAGTGGTTCTGTCTGCGTAGTTCAAATAACCTTGAGGTAAATGTAACATTAATATAAAATGTAAAGCTAAACATCGAAGCATGTGTTTACACAATTAGAGCCTAAAATACAGGTGATTAAATATACAAGAGACCAATCATGTTTCCTTTGAAAAATACTTGGGGACTCTATGCTAATACATAAAGCTGTTCTATCAGTAATTCTTTTTCACTTGACATTTGCTAATGCATCTGTTCAGTTTCAAATATCTGCATTTAAGGAAAACCCTCATTACAGCTCTTGTTAACAACTTTGAACTGCTATTGAAAACATTTTGTGTGCCAGTCCTCAGAAAGAGTTTGAAGGGAATCTAGGCACCTAGCTCCAAAACCCTCATTCTGAAAAAACATTCAGCTGACAGCCAACGCGACAAGAGCTGGGCTCTTCAATTTAACATCATACATCTGCCCACGCCAATAAAAGCTTCAGCATTGACAGGGCAGCACAGCTTGACACAAGCTTCAAATCCGGTAGGGATCCAGAAACTAAATGGGGGGATTTTTGAAGGGTTGATTTTTTTTTTATGCATTTAGTCTGGTAATTGAACATCTAAAAGATCAACAAATATGTAGCTGATACCTCTTTTCTTTTAAAACACATAACAGTTTCCTCCTGCTCCCCAACACTTTTATACAATAGTTGAAGAGATTTAGGTTCTGTTTCCCTTTTTTGCCTAGGGGAAATTCCTGTGTTGTATATATTATGTCCATTTTCTCCAGGAAAATTCTAAATTCCTGGACTACAGACTATTCCAGATTTGAGGCACATCTCTCACATTCTTTTGTTGAAGCTGTCTTCCTTTGCATAAAATACCTCAACTTTTTTTGGACTAAGGAAACATGAAAACTGTAACTTCTCTCAGTGGTTAAAGCAGTCATCTTAGAAGGAGGAGGTCTGGGTTCCAATTTCTGCTCCAAGGACCATTTGTGAATTTTATGCAGTAGCTGTTACTGGCACCTCAGTTTCTCTCCTGTTATTTCAAAGAGCATGAACCCCCGATTGTATGTTCTAGTGTCTTCCTTTGAGGGATTATTCAAGAGTGTAAATCTTAAATTAAGATAAGCACCACCATAAAAGCATTGTTTAAGACAGGTTAGAGATTTGATAATGTTTATTCACAGCATTTTCTGATGGCAGTCAAATGCCACAAGCTAAAAATAGCATTCTATTATTAAGCAACGCAGCACACAAGCTCTGTAGCTCTGATTTTAAGATGCCTAGCTCTCTTCAGGTGTTTTTTAGGGATACATGTGTAGCAAACACTGGATTGTCAATTGCCGTAAGAGCAAGGTTTAAGATTTTACAGTATTCAGCATCACAATGCCTTTGGCATTTGATCTAAAAATAGCCTAAGTTCATACACAAAACAATATAAAAAAAAAAAAACAAAAAGCAAGAGAAGACCAACATCAAGATGTGATTGCTAGTTAAACTTTTTGCCCATTGCTGCTGAAGGTCCCACTTCCTGCAGTCCTTACCGAATCGACTGTTGTCGGTTAAGGTTTTGACTGTGTAAAGGCAGTGTTAGCCCACTAAAAATTTGTTCAACTACTCAAGAACACAAACAAGTTAAGTTCTGGTGATGAGGCATTTCAAGAAACTCCAGAATATACCAGACTTTGTATCAGGAAAATAATAAATATAATCCAATTAAATGAAAAGGGTTCTTAAATTTATTTTAATTAGTATAAGAGGTCATAAAACCCCTAAAATACTTGTGCATAAAAGCTCCGGAATTTACACAGACTTACTCTGGTTTTTAGAGCAATAGGGTGCATGTACCTGCATTAAGAATCATACCAATTCCATCTACAGTCTGGACTTCAGTTCAGACATGCAGGGCATGTAATGATTGATTTACTGATGTCAGAGTAGGATCATTTTATTTTTTCTTTGTAGGAACACAAATACCCAGCTGATGATTTAAGAGTACATATGCATAGCATAGCGCATAGCATAACACAGCGATAAAGATACTGCTGAACATCCCTCAAAACTGCATCATTTAATCAACAATTATTAAAAAAACCCCTTCTGAATAATAAACTGCATACTACACTGATTTCTAACACTGCCATGGTTGGGGTTCAGGTAAAGAAAGTTCTAAAATGCCAGTTAGCATCCAAATAGTTCAGCTGTAACAATGTTTCATTATGTTCAAGCCCCAAAGTGAGCAAGGGTGTTTGGAGTTCAACAACTCCGTCACAAGATTTAAAATAACTTCTCTTGTGATGCTCAGGTCTATCGAGTTTTGATGCTAAACAGATTACAGACATTTATAACTACACCTTAATGCCCTGAAATATTTACATCTCTAATAGCATGCTTTTTTAGAAATTATTTCCAAAACAAGGGCTTCTTAGCCACAGCTTAAAAACCAAATAAAAAGGAAGAGACGGTGTCCGGATGATGTTACAGAAAGTTCTTATTTCGTGATTCCATTTCTACTTGTGCAAATACATAAGCATATTTATTTGTCCATTTATTAATACAGCTTGCAAAACGTCTGTTCTAACTTCTCAGCTGCTCTGCAAGTGACTTTTGCCAGAACAGCTTTTTTTAGTTTGTATCAGGCTAAGAGGGTGTGCTCATTTCTTTCAGATACAAACCAAGAAAACATGGCTTAAAAATTGTCACCTCAACATTGAGATCATAATAACACACTCTACAGTTATTTACCAAAAGAACTCAAAACTAAATCTACTGCAGAAATGTGCTTATCTCCTTGAGAGAAACTTTTCCTCACAAGAACAAGACATTAGGGCTCTGGTAGGTGCCCTTCCTGTAATTTCCAAGTAGGGTTTAAAGAGTTTGATCCACAGAGCCATCAAACAATCCAGACATACCTGTTTAAGCCTTCCTCTATTCTGAGAGAAAATTCTTCAGGATGTTCTTTAAGGGAAACAAGAATTTCAGAACTCTCCTTTGCCTCACAAATTTTCAGAATGTGCAGGAAAGCCCAGTTTTCCCCCAAGGCTACAGGGAGGACAGCGTGCTCTGTATTTACACTGGATTTTCTTTGTCTGTCCACTTTTTTATTTTCAAGAAGTTGCTAAAGTTTGCCTTTTTGTCTCTTTTCTTTTTTTAATACTGATGATATTTAACATATAGCAAAGACAGACAGGAGAGCTCTTAAACACCATGCATCTACCTAAGCACAGAAATCTGCAAAGTTCAGATAAAAACATTTGATTCGGAGATGGAGCGAAAACAGCAGTAACAGGATAACATCAAGTTATCAGAGTTTTTGTTTTTTAATTTGTTTTTTTTTACAGTCTGCAGCCTAGTAGAAAGATAAATTTTGATACACCCATAAAGTGTGTATTTTCAAAAACCTTTCAAAAGCCTTTTACGAATCACACATAGTATTTAAAAGATGATGACCCACAGATGAACAACTGGGCTATTGGCAACTTACAGGGAAGTTTGTGCCGTCTAAAATGACATCAACTTTTTCTTTTGAAAGTGGGTACATTATCTGACATGTAATTATTACATATTCTGGTTACTCAGGAAGAATTTGGGGTAATTCATCTTACTGTAACAATTAAATGACGGATATGCTGAATCTAGTAAACACTCAGCCAGTTCCCTGACTTATCTTGATGGTAAATGTATGATTTTGCAAGAGACATACATAGGAATGAGACTTGACAAGGGAGGGGAAAAGAGGTTAGCAGTCATCGTACCACCCCAGCCTTTTTGTATACTACTTGTATACTACTGTATACTCCTTGCAGCCTTTACAGAAACAGATGCAATACAAGCTGTTCAGAAAGCTCTAGCAACATTTCTAAAATCAGAACTATACAAAGTCAAGAGCAGCTTCTTAATCCTTACTGCTATCTCAAGCAGATCTAAATCCATAATTACTCAGACCTAAAGATACCCTTTTTTTCATAAATTAGTTTCTGGATGACTATTACGATCTTAAGCGTAATCCAGTAAACCTATTCTTAGTGAGCTACCAAATAAAACTTTAGCTGGTGATTATAGACGAATAGTTAGTAAAGATTGTAAGCAGGCTGAGATTAGGGAAAGAGTTAATAAGTAAAAAATTACAGCAACTATGGAGAAACAACCCTTTAAAGTGGAATAGTGTGCTGTCTCTGTGTAAATGTCAATTCATTATTTTCATGTTATGCACGTTATGTC
Organism: Steatornis caripensis; assembly: GCA_013398225.1. Lineage (NCBI taxonomy): Eukaryota > Metazoa > Chordata > Aves > Caprimulgiformes > Steatornithidae > Steatornis > Steatornis caripensis. The sequence continues at coordinate 186,532 of VZSC01010137.1, forward strand.
CAGTAAAATCCTGCACCAAAAAATTATTCATACTTACATATGCAGACACTCTGAAGACTGTAGAAATAACACATATTTCTTTTGTTTCAGGATTCTTTTGAACACTGAAATACAGGGGAATAACATATACGTAATACGTACAGTAAGCACTGATTATTAGAATCCTTCATTTAATAAATACGTTTTTCATATACGCACTGTGTTCTCACTCAAATTTGCTCAAGTTCAAATTAATAGTTAAAATTCAACTCATACCACATTGACCATGAAAAGCTAAGGTGGCCGTTGTTAGATAACGTGGATATTATGACATTTTACAGAAAACTACTGAATGTGTCTAGTCATCTGAGTTGGTTTCACTGGTTTCAGCTGCTAAATCACAGCAATATTACCCAGGCCTAGATGACTCCATTACAAAATTTGCATTTTCATAGCTATGAAAAGTTACTCAGCTAAGTATTTTCTAAAAATCTTTCCACTTATTCTTTGAGAAAAAAACCTGTGATGTGAACTGCATCTTACTACAGACTACAAGCAGTAGCAGTGAAGCAGTAAAGAAATGCAGACTTTAGCTCATTTTCAATTAATATATAATTATAGTTAAGGTTCATTTTTCCTCCTTTGGAATGTTGTATATATAGACAGCCATGCAACTTAGGATGGTATTAGTTCTGAATTTTTATATTTCTAGACTGTGTTTCTTGTGAAGACTGCCATTTCTTCCATCACAATTACTAATACCACTAAGACGTTATTACAAAGCATCCAGGCATCTCAACATATTTTAAATGTAAGTATTTTTAAATGTGTAATTTTTCCTCAGGTCTACTTTAAGTGATGCTTACATTTCTTCATAAATTAGATCATGTTACTTCTATTAATTTATCTAATTTCACAGATTCCTATTTACATTAACTCACTGTGGAGCAGCTGAGCCTTCTAAATTGCATACTTATACAGTTCCAAGAAACGCATAGCTCAAAACATGCCTTGTCACAAACAGGTTCAGCTCCCAGAAAAGGTCCCAATGCAGCCAAGTTGCTAGAGGATGCATGTTAAACACAGCCCAGTTGTACACCACACCAGCTCCAAGCTGTCTGTGACAGCAGTCCCCTATTTTCACTGCTTTCGCAAAGCTTGTTTTTATAAGGACAGACAAACCCCACATCAACCGACATCATCTTTGTTGATTCAATCTCTCCAACCAATAAAAGAAATTGACTCTCCGATTAACTGATTTCATCTGTAGAGTAATGACACAGTCATGTATGAATTCAGCCTATACTCTGAAGTTGATCTTTCCTGTGGTGAGTCAGTAACGAGGCTTTCTCAGAGCTTTTTGTTGCAACTGGCATGTTGATATACTCAACAGTGGATTAAGCTGGCATTACTGAAACTGGTACTGGCCCCAGTTGTCTGCCTTACCACCCCTCTGGAGATTACTGCCTTCCCAGCAGGGACAGCTCAACGGGCTCATGACTCAGCTTCTGAACCCCTGCAGTTTACAGACCAGCCTATTAAGATAAACTAGCATGGATGTCAGTTTATGCTAACGTACTGGGCTGTAAACTGCAGTGGTTCAGAAACTGTTTAACTGTCTCTGCTAAAGAGCGACAACTTTCAGAACAAGATATAGAGGGCTAGTGGGATCAGCAGTTTCTACCATGAACCAACACCCCCAAAAGTGACAGCTGTATTTAAGTTACTCCGGCTTCACATTCTTGTGTCTGAAAACAATGCTTTGAATTTCTGGTTTCTTAACTTCCATGTTATCTATATCTAGGACACCAAAGTAAGGGGTGACAGAGAATAAGTCTTCCTATTTATTCCACTGCCTTGAGAAATTTTCCCCTTGTGGTTAGCTTCCTGTAAGTAATTTTTCAGACTGAGTGTTTATTTCTAGTACTTTGGTTAATTTTTAAGACACAATAATATATCTGCCAAAATCAGATGGGATTCTTCCCTTGCTGACTTGAAAGAAACCAGGAGGTTGCCTTTGACAAGCTCGTTTGCTCTATTCCTTTTTTTTTCTAAAAGGTTTTAAAAAAACCCTACCTTGTCTTCTCAAAGAGGATAGTATTTCCTTAAAAATAGTCTTCGTACCCTTCTTTGTCCTTTGAAATTGTTAACTTCTAAACTATTCATTGAATATGGTAGTTCCTTCATAATTTTATTGTCCATCTATCCTCTTTTTATCAAAAGCAAACTTCCTCATGATTTCTCAATTCACTTGGGGTTCTGTTTATATCCTAACCTTACTGGCAACACTTTATTAGGCTTTCCAAACATTAAAAGAACAACTCGGTGCTTTCACATAAATTCATTTGTTATGAGGGAAAGGGCATGGAGATGGCACAGAAGGAAGAAGAGAACAATGACTACAAGATATTACAGCAGCTGTCACCATGGAGAGACACTGTCAGAAAAATCAGGGGTTAAGTAGAGAAGACAAGATTTATCAACAAAGATTCATAGGTTATATTTTAACTAACGTGTTTTTATCGTGTAAATGTATTCTTTAACCAAAACAAAAATACTACAAGGATTTTGAAATTATTTAGGTTACACAGAATCGCATTTTGGATGGATTCAACTGGTCACAGATGAATTACGGCTGGAACAGACAACAAATTGTGCATGAATTCATTAGGAAGTAATTATTACTCTTTTCACAAAGGAGAAAATGTCTGCCATTTAATAGTTGTATTTGAAATTCCCTAGCTGTGCTTGTAAAATATCTAGAGCGGTTAATTTCAAAAGATTATTGTATTCTCTCATAATAAAGCAATATACATGGAAATGTTTTAATGAAATGAAATCTCAAACCTTTTGGCACTATTTTGAACTCTAGTGCCCTAGAGGCACAACTCAGGAAAGGCTAGAAGGCTGTAAGAAAGAGAAGTGGGAAAAAGTTCGTAATAGGTTTGCCATTCCCAGCACTAGATTGTGGATCTCCTCATGCCAAGGCTCTTTTCCGTAAGAAAAACTGTTACAGAAGTAAATAGTGGTGGTTTACACCTCTGTAAGCATATCGTGATTAGACTAAGTTCATCTGTGGGGGCTACTTTTTCAATGCACATCAGCTAGCAGCTAATCCTTATTGTACTATCCATTTGGTTTTCACCAAGCATTCTGAGCCCTCAAGACATAAAAATTAAAGCTTACGAACAGTACAGTTTACAGAGCTTTTTAATTCCACAAAAAGTTTTTAATATCACTTTACAAAGAGTAGGAAGTATCCAATGCGACTGCAATCCAAGATAAAAAGAAACCAGGCAGAGGATAGCAGTTTGGAAAAGAGGAATTTAAAGAATAGTTGGTTTTCAACAGGAATTTGGAGGTGAACTGTTAGGTAAACAGAATTTAAGAGGCTACGACTGTCATTGGCAATTGTTTACTAAAAATAAGAGGCCATAAGAAAGAAATTTTAATTGCTTTATTTTCTGGTATAATTCATGCAAAAATGAAGTAAGTGACACAGTGCACAGCATGGACTAGAAATTAGAACTGAAGTCAAGACCGTGGCATGAGTGTCCCTCTTCAGAACTGCATTGCTTATCCTTTCACTGGCTTTCTCTCTCTTAAGAAGGTGGTAAAAACCCAGCAACATAATTTTGAATAAACTGGGGAGGGGGGGGGGAAATGAGACAAAGTGGGAGAACACCATGATTGTGAAGGGGGAGAGAGAGTCTGAAATATCAAGATGAAAAGCTTTTATCATGGGACCAGCAGAGAACTTAATATCAAAGGAGCAAGATAAAAGATGTAGTTAAACTGCGAGTTTCTTTTTCAGCTGCTAGTCAGGGTTAACATCAGCTCTTCTGGCAGCGAGAAACCAGCATTTACAGGCACGGAAGTGGAGACACACGTGGTAGGTAAATATTGAAGAATAGTTATGTCACATGAACTGAGTAGATGTACTTTAAAACTTTGGAGGATATGAAAACAAGCTGTCAACTGGGAAAAAATAACAAACACCCAAACATAAAAAAACTGACTTTGGTCAAATGGACTTTGAAAGGGTTTCTCCTGGTGTTGTATAAAGAAGAAGAACTCGAGGGGAAAATCACAGAAATATGTAAAGGGCCAACACGGACCAGGCTGAGGGTATAGAAAAAGCAAACATTGAAAGCAGGTTTTATTTTTTTTAAGTAGCAAGAATTACTTGACATCCTTATCAGATTTTATAGCAGGAGGAGTACTCCTTTTACATTAAGGAGATATGAAGGTTAAAAAAAAGGAGCGGCTTAGAACAAAACTTGAACCTGTTTAGGAGAAAAGAACTCAACAGCAAAGGGAAGCAAGAAAGTGATGCAACTGATTGGATTTGCACTTTGTCCCAGGTCAATTCAACAACAAAAGAGCAGAAACAGCTGTAGTCAATGCAGAGTCAACTAAGGCCAAGGATTAGAGTGAAAAACCAGCTTGTTTCAACTGCAGAGTGAACGGTTTAAAAAAAAAGGGAAGGTAGAGCTGAAGCACTGATGGATCCTTTTATGTCATATTCTGTATTTCTGAAGAACTCACTTGATTTCCATGTATGTGTGATATAAAAATATCAAAACTAATAAGAAACCTTTGGTGACTAATCACAATATTCAAATTCATAAATGCAGAAACCCAAGGTCATGATTTCTGAAAAAATCTTCTTGGAATACCTGTAACACTCAATTTCTCTGTTTCAGTGGTTTCTCCAGAAATACCAACAGTTCTACTGCTACTTAAATTATTTATTTTAGATGATCCTGGGAAACAGCACATGACTGAATCAACTTGCACCCTGAAAACTAATGACCACTACTTAGAAGTTAACAGAGTTTTGTAAGCTTCTTTGGTTAAGTACTACAAACAATTCCCCCAAACAAGCCAAATATTTTGGTTTAAATATTTTCTTTGTATACAGCAAGCTATATACACCAGTGCTACAGAACTAAAGAAATATTCAGGTGATTAAGAATCACTGGGTCTAATCCTTTCACTGTATCTTTGTTCAAACATATACATTTTATTCTTAAGCTTATCCAAAGACATTTTAAGAACAGACTCAAAGATGAATACACCTTACTCAATTTTTTTCCTAATATGCTTGTGTATAATCTTAAAATAAGAGATGAAATAACAATTGGTCATCACACCATTCCAAACAGAGCTGAGAAGGAAGAAAAATACCAATTTCTACTTTAAGCAGTGTGAAGCCTTTGTAGCATACATTCCAGTGCATTACTTAGTCTCCACATTATCACAGTTCTTGTATTATCTCACATTTCAGAGGTCTGCAATTGTTTTCCATTGTTCAGGCTAATATTGTTCTTCATACAATCCCACAAATACTTATTATGAGTAGCAAAGTATAATACAATATAACATTTTAGTAATATCATTGATGATCTTCATAGACCAATTAGCTTAACTAGGAATGAGTCTTTGCATAACCGATAACAACATTCCATTTCCCAGTAGCCAGGAAATAAGAAATGTTGTCAATCAATCAGAGAAGTCAGCATATGAATATATAAAAACAGGGAAAAAAATGCCTTTTTTTTTCTGAACTGAAACCTCTGATCAATAACCTCTAGTCTCAAGAAAAAAAAGTATATAAAACTCCAAATAATTCCATACACCAGACCTGGCAAAAAATGCATGTTATTCCGCTGTGTCATGTTACCAGACAGATTCTGTCACCCTTAGGTTTACACTGAAAGAAGTGTATTTGTGGAATTAAGAATGCCAAAATCCAACTGTATTTAAAAAAAATATATATACACACAGAACTAAAAATGTCAACTAAAGTATTTCAATTTTTAACTCCTAAGCCAAAAGCGTCTTAAAAGTAGTCCAAGACTATACACCCAAGACTTAATTGTTGATATTTTGTAAATGACATTGGGAATATATTCTGGTTCCAGTGCCATGCCTTGTTTTCAGTAGACGATTACAGAAACAAAAATCTTTAAAATGCAAGTGTATTATAAAACATCAATGTCTATATATGTAATATAAAAAAAATATGTGGCACAGATGTCATTAAAATTGCCTATATTTTGCCATTGAACTACTACCATTGTTACACGGTATTTTGATAATTGAACACAAATAAGCTCACAGACTGATTAAATAACAGCCCTATTTTTGAAGCAGTAATGCACAATAAATTTTCACAAATGGACACAAAGTATCTATGCACAGCACATACATATAAAACTGCATAAACCAGAAGACACTTACCTCACCAGGTCTTTATATAAAGCTTTTGTAGTTTCTAAGTATGGGCCTACTACATCTTCAAACTGGCAAAGCGCTCCTCCAATGCAAAGATGCTTAAAAAGACAGAAGAGAAATTCCTTGCGATCCAATTGACTGAATAAGTCATAATGGTCTGAATCTTCCAGAAGCAAGACCTTGCAGAACAAGAAAATAACGCAGAAGTCAAATACACAAAAAATTCTTACTTGAGAGTAAGTTCATAAACAATGCAACTATTTTGCTGTATGTCACACAGAGTTTACAACCATATAAAAAGTATGAACTAGAAATGGAAATAAGTACTTCTCCCTAAATCCTTCTTCCAATGATGCAATTATGTTCAAAGTTTATAGATAGAATATAAAGCAGAATCACTGTCGGAATCACATGTCCACAAGACATAAGGGAAGATTTTTCATGACTCTTGTTATTCCCTGGTTAATTGCCCATCATGCTAATGAAATAATAATTTGAAAACAGTCTAGCTATATTTGGTATGTCGATCGCTGCCAATTAGTTTGTCTTTGGTAACTTTGCCTACATTTGCTTTTTTAGTCTAAGTTTACACAGGTATCTCACATTTGTAAAGGAATCCCAAGGATGTCCCAGAGGAGATCGCTCAAACTCACACCATTCTTTGCTGCAGACTCTAGTGAGCCTTTACCTGTAGCCTGGATAAACCAGACATGCTACCCAGCTGCCTCCATGCATCCCACCTGCCTTTTGCTGCAATAGTACGTGAACACAGAGGACTTGCTAGATCAGTTCCAACACTGCGCACTGTAAGGGTGGGCAGCAATTGTAACTCAGTATGGCTACAAGACGGAGTCCCATCAGCCAAACTGCACATGCCAACACAGGCAAACGGGTGAAAGCTAAACACAAGCTCAGCTCTCTCTGGTCCTCTTTATAACATCACTACACAACATGAGTAAAAAAGGATCTGGGCAGCAACTGTTGTTGATGGCCACCTCATACGTATCCCAATCCCCTTCTTGGTTGAGGCAAGAGAAGAGGAGGCAGGTAGGAAAGAAACACGAGTTTTGCAACAGAGGGCCACCCTCTAACACCAGGCGACAGACAGCTTTCTGCCCCCTACAGCCTACCCTCCTAGGGCACTGGCTGGGTTAATCTGAAGCCTTGACGTCATGCCGCGAAGATTTTCACTCAATTCTTTCTGCCATCTTATGTCTTACAAGTAGCAATCACGCTTATTTCAAACAAATGTGAATCCTTCAGCTTGCAAATGCAGACACACACGTCGGTTCCAAGGGAAGGAAAATGGAAAGAGACTGAAACTCCAATGATTTCTTATTTTTTAAATGTTGCCTCTAACTTTCCTACATCCAATATACTTAATTTTCAGAAAACATTTCACACATACCCGACTTATAAATAAATACATAGTATTTTGAACTGCTAGGCTACAAACCACATCTGAAATTCAAACATGAGCTTGAGTTCTCTGCTTTTCCCAGAACTTTACAAGACAGACCAGTATTTCAGGCCACATCCTGTAACCAGTGTCACTGGTTCAAATACGTTGCCTTCAAAGGATTTGCCAAGTGCAAATGAATCCAACTCTATAATTATTAAGTACTTACGATGATTATATAGACAAGGAAGAGCAAAATCCAGTTCTCCCACACTATGCTTTGCTAATGCTAAACAAACATAAGTAAAAAGAATTGGTTTAGCTTATGAAGTCGAAAGAAACACAGTGAAGACATATGTTGATTAAGAAGGTGCCACTGTTAAAGAGATTGTTTTTCAGAATAATCTGCCCTCTAACACCTCCGCTGGAGCATAACAAACAGTTTTTACCTTGCAGGCCTGTTCAAGACTTATATTTAGTCCTTTTTCAGCGTTACACTGAAATATAATTTCCCTTTTCATAGTTTCCTCTCCTTTGTTTCAGTGAAAACATATGAAGGTGCCTTTCTTTAAATGCCTTCATATATGATATGGTCAGCACTCCTGGCCAGGAATGCTTCAAGATGCAGCTATTGAGCACATTCAATTTCACAAACTTCCTGGGAGGTTGGCGAACCCGCAGCTCTGGGTATCATGGGACCTTTCCATTAGCACCACTTGTTTTCCCCTCCTACGCAAAGGAGTAGCTGCATTTTCCCCCTCGCTCCCCTCCCCACGCACTGACTACTTGAGACAAGGGTGGGTAGAAGAAGGTTTTACCTTATTTTCTCACCTAAAAAGGAAAGAGGGCCCACCTGGAAAACAGCTGTTGCTTTCACACATTCAGGCACTGCCGTGCCTCAGTCTTTTCTATCACATGGCTATCAATGCCCATTTTTACCATGGAAGGTATGTATTGTCAGAAAAAAAAAATACAGAGAAATGTGTCCTTACAGTACCTAACAGAGCATGAAAAATTATTAAAAAATATTCATTGCTATACTGACCTTTCTTAATTCATCAGAGATGAGAATATCATCATAGTAGTCATCATAACATTTCACAATATCTCCAGTTTCTCTAACAACTCCTTCAGTGTATAGCCGATCAAAAAATGACAAGGAAATCTCTGTACAAGGCACCGCTGTAGCTTCAATTTTTGTCACTTTGGAACCTGGAATATATAGGAAGGCTTCACTCCACGTCTCTTGCAATAAATGAAATACGAGAATTTCCACGTACTAATGGTTTTACAGTAATTCGTAATGCGATACGGTATGGAAATAATATACTTCTCTAAATGGTTGTCTGTGGCATATTCTTTAAAAAAAATACAGATAAGCATGACTCAAACATGCAGTCTGTCAAAAAACAAAGAAAGTAAGGAAAGAAAGAAGCGTAAAGAAAACATTAAATTCATCTGAATGCTACCTTCCATTAAGGCTCCTGTGTTTGCTCCCCCTATTGGCAATACTATCAGCCAAAACAAGTAATAGATGAAACACCATGAGAACTAACATCACATTAGTTCATATCCTTAGAAACTCATATTCCACAGCTTAAGCCTTAAAGAATCTGAGGACAAATACAAAATTTGGCGTGATGAAGTACAAACACCAACTGCTGCTAACAGCACCCCACAAAGTAAAAAACAAGATGAACACAGCCCTGATGATTTTTTTAAGTATTATATCTGAACTTTTTGAAAATTTATTTTGTAGCTACCATAAGCTTTACTAACCAAGTATTTCAGAAGATGAAAAAGGTACTATCAGCACTTCCCATATGAATCAGGAGTATTGTCTCTGTAATCATTAAGTGCACAGCACATTTTTTTATAATTTTTTTCTGTTTTCTGTGCTTGCAAGTCATCCAAGGCTTGATCCTGTTGCTTATAGACATCTAGTGCCATTTGAGATGCTCTACAGTATTTTCCTTAATGAGGTATCAGTCCATAAGGGCACCTATCTTCTCTATATACAGTGTTACATCTACAAATCCGTATGCATGGTGTTGGGTAACTTAGGGCATCTCAAATAGCATTAGACTCCATGTTTAAGAAGCTCTGGACTCAGTCCAGTTCCATCCGCTCTCTACGGTCTAAATGTCCAGACCAAATGTTAGAACATACTCCCTAGTCATCTCCAAGACCCCCTGAACACACTTCAAAGTGCTTCTGAACAGCAGAGAGGAGAGGAGCACAAGTGAGCATGAGCACAAGTGAGCACGCAACACAAGGGCAATGTGTCTCGGCAGAGATAATATTCACAGCATTGCAGCTTTCCATGAATTTACTCCTACCTCTTCTCACCTGTAGGTTCCCTAGGATGATAGGAGACTGGTCAACAACATCACAATATCAAAAGGCTTTTGACCACACAATTAAAGACAAAATTAAGTGGTGTCCTGACAAACTGATCACTAAAGCATCACTAAATACTCATACTTAGAAAATGTCTGAATTTCACTCTAGATGACAGTATTTGAGGAACAGAAACATGCCAAAAAAGGGATGTATGAACCATGATGCTTCCAAGAGCACCTATCATTTAATTCTGATCCTAATCTTTGCAAGCATAGTGTAACCTAAAATTTCTCTTGCCCCCACAATTCCAAAAAGTCCTTGGGATCCCTCCCATATATTGTTACATGGAAGTTAAGTAGGACTGGCATTTTGGTATCTAAACCCAGGTATCTGCACCACCTACCTGACCAACACTAAGAAAAAAACTAAAGAGGAGTTACAAGTTGACGGCTTGAAAATGTGTCTGCTTACGCTAAAAATACTGCCATGAAATTTTACAATTATTTTATCAGGCCAATGTGATGTAAAGAAAATTGGCTATAGAGAAAAGCTTGGCATTTAATTGCTTGGCTTCACATCTACAGATATGGTTATGAAAAAGGGTATCTTATTAGAGAAAAAAGGTTTAGGACATTCTCCTACTTGTCTACATAGTGACTATCAAAAAGTAAACAAATTCTCTAACCAAAATCACAAGTCAGAAAAAACATGACTTACAGCCACACAACCTAAGAGAATTAAAAAAAAAGACTTTTTTATTTATGCTTCTTCCCACACCCTCACCTTCAGACTCCTCTAACTTCTAATTCTCCAGCTTCCTTTCCAAGGGATAGAATTTTTATTTTATAAGAGAGTTAATAAGAGCTAAATCAGCCTCTAACATAGAAATGATTTTGTAAAGACCAATGAATCAAAAACTGAGTCAAGACTAACAAAAATCGTATGTTAAATGACTTACATTTTCCCAGATATTGAGCTCAAAGCGTAAGAAATTGAGCTATTTATAGGCCCTCAAATTGTTAGGATTTTATTGGGGGAGGGAAGGAAAGGAGACACACTTCTGGTCTGAAACAAGATTTTATGAAAACTCTCATCAGGAAAAAAAAATCAGGAGCTTTGTAATCTATTCAGTAGTTCAGAAAACTAAACTATAAATGGAAGAGTTTAAATATACTGGAAACGCCTAGTCGCCATTTGAAAGGTGAGATTTGAAATTGGAGATTCAGAATTTCCTGGAAAGGAGTGACCAGTTTTAATAATACTGTGAAAGTGAGCAATAAAATAGGAAGAAGAAATGCTTTGACAAATCTGCAAGTGGAAAACAAAGAGCTGGGAAGTACTGAAGCAGATTAATTCTTGTAACAGCTAGCTCTGGAATATCTATAAAGTGCACCAATATACTTTTAAATGAATACACTGTATATGTAGTATAGAGCAGATAAACCCCAGATCAGGTATATTTAGAATTCCTCCGAAGTTTAATAACGATATTTACCCCAGGGAAACTTCTTGCAATATACTATTTACAAAACAGTTTATTCAGGACGTACATAATGCAAGTTCTGTGCTCTCCACTAAAAAGATGGTATTTCAAAAGTAAGAAGTGCAGGTTGATGATTTATAGGTTCAAATTACATCTAAATTTTTTGCCAATGATAACATGTAACAGTAGTCTAAAAATTTGCTGATTTAATATTACCTTCCAGATTTTAAAACCCCACTCCAAAGACAGCAATTGTTAGAGCTTCAAGTACATATGGCAACTCAAGCCTCTTTCTTAGGCAAATACTAAATTTTTATTTACAAAAAGACAGTAACCTAATCCCTTTGAAGATAACTTTTCAAGTGTTAATTGAGTTTAAGCAGATACAGTCCTGCCTCCCCAAGACTGCTGACAGGTGCAAGGCCACTAATGTGTCCAAGGGAAAACTAGTATTTAGTTTTATCGCGGCTATTTAAAAAGACAAGACTCAAGACTTAAGCTGGTATGCATCAAATTTGTTCCTTTTGCTGCTTCTATTTCAGAAATATGAGAGTAAGAGATGAAGGAGAGGCTTAAAGCACGTGACAGAACTATCAAGTACTCTGCCACGCAGCCAGGAAGAGGGGAAAAAATATCCCTGCTACCACAGGCAAAAAAGTGTGGTGTGAGAATAGGTAATTAAGCATCTGTCTGATCAAATGAAGCAGACTAGAGAATACCCTTGTTGTATTGTTTACCTAACATGTTATATTTCAAGTAATGCCAAACCTGGAGTCCTCGAGACAATGTACTATTGTAGGATTCTACCAGGAAACCCAACACGTCGGGGAGCTGGGGAGAGAGGTACATGTTGCATTCCTTAGGGACCCCACGTTGTATGCCACCTTTTGATCTAACACATGAAGACTGAGGATTTTAAGGTCTGATAGTACTAAGGTGAGGATGAAAAGCAGTCGAGAGAAGAAAAAAGTGAGATTAGACACAGCGTAAAAAAAAAAGGTAATAAAGAACTTTCAGAAACAGATTTTAGGAAAAGGAGATAGACAAGTAACAGAGAGAAGGTAGAAATAAATATGAAAGTGAAACCACACCCACTGAATAAAAAAAATAATAAATTTTTAGTGAGAAGGTAGAAGGGGATGACAGCCTGGAAAAAGACAAAAGGATTATGAAAATAAACACCCTTGTAAAGCAGTATTATGTTGATGTTTTATATAATGCTGACTTTTTTCTGTGGATCCATGAATACTTTCTGCCGAAGTTCATGATGAGGAGGAGAAGGGAGGTTTCTAAGGACCTATCTAGACCCCACTCACATTATGCATCGAAAAGATCTCCCCTCTGCAAAAAAACCTAACAATTTTGTTTGCATGAGAATAATCAACCTAGATTATGTAATTTTCTTCAGATTTTCTAAAAATCAAAATAAGCCCATTTCCAGCATTTTCTTTCAAGAACAGGAAATTGTTTTAAAAGAGCTACTTCACAGTGATAAATAAATGGTATATCTGATTAATATATCGGCATGTCTGAACAAGAAAATACTAGAAGATTATTTTTTACGTCCTCCCACTCAAAGCTAATTCTTACTATATTTTCAAAAAATGCACATGAAGACTAAGTATAGAAAAATGTGCCAACATTCCTCACCAAAAATAGGCAAAGAATGGGAAGATGAAATTTTAAGAGCAAATGGGGTATACCAGCTGTTCAGGATTTAGAAAGGGAACCCTTCCAGTCCTCAGAACAAAATGCGTTACTTCTGTGCTGAGGAACATTGAGCAGAATCAGGAGTTAAGCTGGAATACTTGGCGAGCGACCCTCTGCTCTTAACACGAGGTATGTAACCTACTGACCTTCTCTACAGGGACTGGCAAGTCACAGGCTAGACAGATAGCCTAAAAAAATTCTTGCCTAAAGCAGGAAAAGGTTTATCTACGGTTAGAAATACATTTATTTTCTTTTTGCTTGCCAGAGTGAAAAAGAGGTACCTGAAGGGGAACTGGAGATATTTTTTGCGTCTTATATATTTCAATTGTTTTAACAGCCGGATACAGTGTTTGGAAAATGGATTTTGCTGACAAAAAGGTGGCAATGTCTAGTGTCATGGTATATAGTGGGGAAAATCTATGCCAATTCCAGAGAGTTGAAGTGGAAAAGTTAGAAAATTCCCAAAGCTCCATTAAATATTTACACACAGTAAAGGATATGCAGACAACCCAAAAGAACTGAGGACTTCCTACTGCTCCCTTTTAAAATACTCCTATTAAGGAGAATCACTTTGGTGATACCAGAGTTCCCATTAAGCATAAAATCCCATTACATTATCACATGCAATCGCCATGAAATTTTGTGTGTCATTTCCATAATCAAAAATACAATTTCAAAGTGGTGCCATGAAATCATGTGCTATTTGCTTTTGCTCTTTCTCCTCTAGTGTCTCATCTCCATCTACAGATATAATCAAGCTTTATAAGCAATTAATGATATAGCAACAAACTAGAAGTCAGCCTTATACAATGACTGCAGCTAGAGCAACCTATCACATGGCTCTCTTTCCATGCCTAGATCACTTTTGTTGTGCAGACAGCATATTTACACAAGCTCAGGACTGTGCTCTATCTAATCTTCTGCTCTCTCAGCTTTAGTTTGTAACAGAGCAATTATCTCAGATCTGTCCTAAGTAAGGTGCTTGCATCTACAGAAAAGTGTCTTTCTCCAAATACTATCTGAATAAGGTAGTATTATAATTCCACAATTAATGCAGTTGATCATGGCTGGATACATGATCAGTCAACTGGATGTCATAGACCATTTAAAAACACAGTAGCTTGGTTTATGGGGTCAAGGAAAAAAAAGTGTAAAATTTGACAATTTAGTAACAAACTAGGTAAGAATCTTTTCTTATTATTTAGCAGAAGTCATTCTTTAAGATATTTCAACCAGGTGAAGATACACATGCAGGAACTGTCATTATTACAAAATGGCAAATTAGAGGAAAATAGTTAGAACACAGACTTTTTTATTTAAGATTAATTTATTCTAAATTTACCCAATGTAGTCCACTGTCCTGAAGCTGACAGCAACTTTAAACTGGAGGTCACATTTTGATCATTGAAAAATGCCTATAATATTCAAATAAGACAATACAAGTTAATTAAATGAAACATAAAATGATCATTTATAGTGCCTTGGATACTTACAAAGCAAATTATAAGGATCCAATTGGTAAGTAGATTCTGGATGATCTTTTCATTTTGGGTACTAAATATCACACCATCATATACATGTTTTTGTAACTTTGTGTAGCCAGTGTCTTTTACATATTCAAAGTATCTTCATGTACATAATTATATATGCAGTATTAAGGTTTTACAGTAAAGCACTTTTAGTCCAAGAACACAGAAAAAGGTTGAATTAAATCCTTGGAGGTACAGAAACAATTCTACCTCTGCATGTAATGTTGTTGAAGTAAAAAATGAAATGCTAAGTATGACTGTAAAATTTACATTTTGTAAATAAATTTGAAGCTTGGAGAAGTGGAGACACACAAAGATTATTAGATACAGAAGAAATCTGTAAATTATTGAAGGGATGGAGAAGATTTGAAGTATTAAATCTTATTGATTTATCAATTAAAAAAGGAGACATGCATAGTAATGTTGGTAGCTGACAAGTTTAAATGATAAGTCAATTAAGAAAACCCACGCTTATGTATATGCATACAAGCAGAGTGAATAATCACTGATGAAGCTGCTAAGAAAATGATGTATTTTTCAGTCTCTGCATCACCAAATATCTTTACCACGACTCAGGAATAGAGATCAGACTATATAATATAATGGTCCCTTTGTTCTCAATTAATTCACAGCTACTCAGAGTTCATAATTTCATAGTAATATTTTTACATTTTTAATTCAAAAGAGACAAGCCTTGAGAAGGTAAATGCGTATTTTGTAAATGTCAATCATTTGAAACTTTTATCAGTGGGAGATGAACTATTGGTGTATTTCTGTGTGACTTCCTTTAAAATACAAAGAAGCTGAACTCTTTATCCAGGATAACAATATAAAGTAGACATACAACAAATCAAAGAGTTGTTTTCAAAACAACAGATGTAAAAACCACACTGTTTTTAAAAGCACAGATGATCATTTTTTCTGTCTCCAAATAGACGAACAGATTTCCCTTCACAAACAACAAAAGTGGAGGACAGAAAATCAGCAAGAGACTTGAGTCTCAAAGAGATGAGTGCCCAAAACTGCAGTAGGAAACAATGGTATCCAATAAATTTTAAAATCTTGCATTTTCAGATACCTGGTGCATATGCATGTCTAATTGCACGGCGTGTTTACTGTGACAAAGTAGTAATAATAGCTGTACGCAAGGGTACCAACTATGTACACTGTTTAAAGTCTCTCCCTTGGTGGACTTCCCAACATTAAATGCAGTGGCCAAGATCAGCATCCAGTTCAGATTCCCATTCTTGGGCTTGAATGGCTAAATTGTTCCTTCTTAAAAGATAGTAACATTAATACAGACTAAAATATTTTTACTGGACAATAGAGTTAACCCACAAAGTAAGCCTTGAGCACCACACCTAAATCACCTACTTTGAAGGAGACAGCGAGCTGGCGAATAGCACGTTAATGCTGCTACAAAGTTTGCCATTATGCAGTTTTTCCAATAGCTGTAATTTCATGGGAAAAAAAAGTCAATTTAAAATATAAAGGACTTAGAACTACCATAACAAATTCATCCTTTTGATAGGGCTTAAACTGCTGGTCAAAACTGAAGGCTTGTGCTGTGATCCTGCCTTGCATGGACCTGAAATGGAAAAAATGAGATTAAATATTCTGCAGACATACTAAGTACTTTGGGAATTTGCCTAGGTACTCTACGTAAAGTCCTATTCTGACCAGTAATTATACTTTTTTTCTTCTTTTTTTTTTTTT